>NW_010729341.1:0-138561 GCF_000365185.1 Nelumbo nucifera | reverse complement strand
ACCTCATGCACCTACACCCCACAACAAAATGGGGTGGCTAAGAGAAAGAATCGTCATCTTTTGGAAACAGCTCGATCCCTCATGCATCACATGAATGTTCCCAAACCCTTTTGGAGTGATGCAGTGCTTATTTCTTGCTTCTTGATTAATCAAATGCCCACGTCTATCCTTGATGACCATTCCCCATTCACTACCATGTTTCCGAACTTGTCTCCGTTTCCTCTTTCTCCTCGAGTTTTTTGGTGTGTCTGCTTCGTCCATAATCTGGGCCCCGAGAAGGACAAATTAGATGCATGATCCATTAAGTGCATCTTCCTTGGCTTTTCCCGGACCCAGAAAGGGTACAAGTGTTATCATCCTAGTTCTCGACGTTCCTTTGTGTGTGTTGATGTTACATCCTCCTCTTCCTCTTCCAGTTGCGGATTATGTTCCTCTTGTTCCAGTTGTGACCAAGTCCTTGCCTCCAGTGCCACCACCTATTGAACGACCACCTATCCGTCAAGTGTATACACATCGCCCACATGTACCGGCTGCTACTCCAGCTCCATCAACGTCAACAGATCCGACAATTGTCCCCACACCAGCCCCGAACCCAGTATCTGATCTTGATCTTCCCATTGCCTTGCGGAAAGGTAAACACACTTGTACCCTTCATCCTATTTCTAATTATGTTTCACTCACTCACCTTTCCGCTTCCCATCACCAGTTTATCTCTTTGTTATCCTTTGTTGTTGTCCCTAAGAATGTCCAGGAAGCCCTTGCCTCTCCAGGATGGTGCCGTGCAATGGAAGAAGAACTCTCAACTCTAACTCATAATCATACTTGGGACCTCACCGCTCTTCCTCCTAGGAAGAAGGCTGTCGGTTGTAAGTGGGTTTATACTATTAAGTATTTACCTAATGGTAGTGCAGAGCGACTGAAAGCTAGATTGGTTGCAAAAGGGTACTCCCAAACCTATGGTATTGACTACACAAAGACCTTCTCCCCAATTGCTAAGATAGGTTCAGTTCGTGTTGTGATCTCTCTTGTTGCTATGTATGATTGGCCCCTCTATCAGCTTGATATCAAGAATGCTTTCTTGCATGGTGATTTGCTCGAGGTCTATATGGAGTGTTAGAGTTAGCCGAATAAGGGTAGATTAGTCAACTCACCTTGGTTAAGTTATGAGCTTATATGGCAGTCTTATTAGAGGTTCTTTGTTCCATACTTAAGTAGGGGCAGTTTAGTCCTTGTACATTTTAATTAGAAGCCTAATCACTATTAAGAGGTCGACTGATAGGGTTTAGCTATCAGGTTCGACAGTTCTTTCATCTTCTTCTTCTTCTCTTCTTCTTCCTCTCCTTCTCTTTCTTCTTCTCCTTACTAGTTCGGACTACTGTAGCAACAGTAGAAACATGGAGCAACCACCGGGGTTGGTTGCTCAGGGGGAGGATGGTAAGGTATGTAGACTAAAGAAGGCTATTTATGGGGTTAAACAGTCTCCTCGAGCATGGTTTGGTAGGTTCAGTGAGGTGGTAAAGAAGTTTGGTATGAAGCAGTGCCAAGTTGATCATTCAGTCTTCAGTCATGACTCTCAGGTAGGAAAAATCCTATTGGTGGTGTATGTAAATGATATTGTTATTACCGGGAATGATAAAATGGGCATTGATAGGTTGAAGACTTTTTTGTAGGAACATTTTCAAACAAAAGACCTTGGTAAATTGAAATATTTCTTGGGGATAAAAGTAGCAAGGTCTAAGCATGGTATTAATTTGTGTCAGAGGAAATATGTGCTTGATTTGCTAGAGGAAACAGGTTTGTTAGGTGCTAAACCAGCTGAAACACCTATGGAAACAAATACTAAACTGAGCAGTGATATGGGTGAAGTGTTTGAAGACCCTGGCAGATACCGGCGACTTGTAGGTAAACTAAACTACCTAACCATTACTCGGCCAGATATTTCATTTGTGGTTAGTGTGGTAAGTCAGTTCATGCAGAAACCTCTGGTTCCTCATTGGGATGTGATTCTAAGAATTGAGGTACTTAAAAGGGGCTCCTGGTCATGGTTTGATATACAAAAGTGGTGGAAAACTTGAAATAGAAGAATATACTGATGCTGATTGGGCCGGTTCTATGTCTGATAGGAGATCTACCACAGGCTATTGCACTTTTCTTGGGGGTAATTTGGTGACATGGAAAAGTATGAAGCAGAAAATCGTGGCGAGAAGCAATGTAGAGGCAAAATATAGAGCTATGGCACATACTRCTTGTGAAATAGTGTGGCTAAGGAACCTTCTACAGGAGATAGGATACAATGTTAACACTCCAATGAAACTTTACTGTGACAATCAGGCTGCAATTCATATTTCTTCTAATCCGGTGTTTCATGAGATAACCAAGCACATAGAGGTTGATTGTCACTTTGTGAGAGAGAAGGTGCTGAGTGGAGTGATAGACACTGCATATGTTAACACAGGGAACCAGTGGGYAGACTTATTTACTAAAGGGTTGAGTCGGGGAAGAGTGGACTACATATGTAACAAGCTGGGATTATATGATATATACTAGCAGCTTGAGGGGGAGTGTTAGTGTCGAGTATGTAGGGGTATTTTTGTCTTTATACTTATGTTGAGGTTGTTGATGTGTAATATTACGTTAGAACTGCTGATGTGTAATATTACGTTAGAACTAGTGTCCTTCACTTAAGTAGGGGCACATGTGTCTTTTCCATTATGTTAGTAATATAAAACATATCTGGCCAAATGGGAGAGGTAATTTTTTTTCTCTCATTCGAACCAGACTTTCCATCTCTCCTTTTCTCCTCCTTTCTCTCTCTCTTTCTTTCTTCTTTCTTTCTTCTTTCTTCTTCTCTCTTCTTGGCTGTTATCAGACTAACAAAACTCAAGGGCAGGCCGAATCATAATATACTCCTTAGCATTATGAAATCTTATTATCTTGATTTTCTTCTCGAATTTAATTTTCACCATTTTGAAGAAGTTTTGAACAATGGAGGAAACTCCATCCCTACTCTTCATCAGATAAAGCCAGGTGTATCAAGAGTAATCAACAATGAACAGGATAAAGTATTTATAGCCACCCATACAAGGAATAGAATATGGGCTCCAAACATCAATATGTATCAAATTGAAAGCAACATCACTTTTTCTATTACTCACAAAATATGTAGTTCTACACTATAAGAGATGACAAACTTCACATTCCAAACTCAAGTTGGACACATACTGACATAAGTTTGGAAACAAAAACTTAATAGATTTAAAAGGCACATGACCAAGATGAAAATGCCACAACTTCAAAGGACTTAGATTTTCACTTTGACATGACTCAAATTGGCATAGTAATCCTTGCTCAAGGGCATGATCAAAAAGGTAAACTCCATCAGCTTCCTGTCCAATTTCAACCATCCTCACGTGCTCAGGTCTTAAAAAACACAATGTGAAGGAAAAATGTCATTGAACAATTATGGAATTTGGTAAAAGAACTAGCAAATAAAAGATTTTTGTGCAACTGAGGAACATGAAGGACAGAGCTTAGGGAATGGTTATGAGTGAGCTTGACTTCACCCAAACCTAAGATTGGAGATTGAGATCCATTAGTTACAATGACCTTACCTTTCCATGGAGCTAGTTTATAAGAGGTGAAGTGGGAAGGCATACCAATCATGTGAACACTAGCTCTAGAGTCTACAATCCAAGAGCTGGGAGAAGAAGATTGACAAGCAAGTGTAGTACCTGATTTAGCAAAAGCATTGGAAGGATAACTAGAACAAGCTGAGGTGAAGGACCCAAATTTCGCAAGCTGAGTCAATAGGCTACTAAGCTTCTCCATCACAACAAAGGAATCATGCAAAGGAGCTTGAACACTAGGAGATGGACAATGAACTCCCACAGTAGCAAAATGTGCATTTCCCTTTTTTGTTGTCTTAAACTTCTGAGGTTTCATATGTGGATTCAGCTTCCAACACCAGTCCTTAGTGTGTTTGGGCTTCTTGTAGTATTCATACACCACCTCACCAATTTTGGTGCTGATTGAAATGGTTGGGACACAATCACCCCCATACAACCGTAGGGATGTGATGTATGTAGAAGAATTTATAAGGCCTTCCCTTGCTTTATGAATACAAACTTGGAATTAGTGACAGGCTAAAACTTTGTATGGATCCTTGGTGTGAAGATAAACCTCTATGTGAGCTGTTTTCCAAACTCTACATGTTGGCTTGCAATTGGCAACAGGACTGTTTTGGTGTATGTGGTGGAAGAAGGTTCTGTTGGTTGTGCCCCAGAATTCAGGATAAATTTTAACGACTGGAAGCTATCCCAGGTATCAGAATCATTGGTTCTGTTTCAATCCCATTCAGTTAATATTCATACTCAAGATTCCATATGCTGGAAATGGTCTAAATCTGGTCTGTTCTCTGTTAAGTCTTGTTATCATGGTCTGGATACAGCAGTTAGCTCTGAGTTTCTAGTAAAGTCATATGGAGGTCTGCTGCCCACTCAAAGGTGAAGTTCTTATTTGGGTTGTGTCTTGGGAGAAATGTCTGACCAAACAAATGTTAATAAGAAAAGGGATTAATCTGCTGGACTCCTTCTGCCCCTTACGTGGGGAGGAGGAGGAGGAAGTCTTTCAATCATTTTTTTTTCTGCATTGTAGTTTCACTTATAAGATATGGGCGTACTTCTATAAGGCCATATTGTATCAGGGGTGCATGCCTTGTGATATTCAGGCTCCGTTACAAGGGTGGAAGGTTGCTGGAATGGGAAAGAAAGGAAGTTATTTTTGGGCTGCAATTCCATTGGCAGTCATGTGGATGGTGTGGCTGGAAAGAAACTCAAGGGTTTTTGAGCAGAAGAGCAATCCCGTGGAGAGAGTGGATGGCACAGTTGAAGCTTTAAGACAATGGCTGTTAGCGTCAGATTATTTCAAGGAGAATGAATTTTCATCTTCTTTTTGGCAGTAATTTATATATTTTTTGAGGATTCTTGAATATTTGTGGAGTTCTACAGAATCTCATTCTCATGTACAGTCACCTTTATTTGGCTATATTTATTAACACTGTCTATTTACACTTAGCTTGGGTTTGAAGAACATATAAGCCGGATGATCAACTATTGAAGTTTGCATCAAGGCAACCCTTCTACTCTCTTCCTGTACCAAGGAGTATGCAGTGGTAAGGGAAATAATATTTGCACTCAAAATGTGTTGTCGAATAAAATCATACTCAGCATTCAAGCTGGCTAATAAATCAAATACTCCATTCTTCTCAACATATTTTCGGTATTGTTCACCATGCTCAGGATTCTTCCATTCCAAGGCCTCCAGATGGTCCATTTCTTCCCAGAGAGATTGTAAGGAATAGAAGTACATAATCACACTCCTCTCCCCCAACACATATTGCAGGCTTCCCTTCGAAGTAGGTAAACTCGGGCTGTATTCCTAACATTGGAGTATGTGGCAATAACATGATCCCAAATGTCCTTAGCAGTAGAGAGAAACATGTAATTGGGAGCAATATGGGGCTGCATTGAATAAACCAACCATGACATAACCAATGAATTTTTCTATTCCCACTTGAGAAATTTAGGGTCATCAGATTTCAGTTTCACCTCCTTGCCCGTAATGAATCCCAGCTTACCCCGTCCTCCAATGGTAAGCTTGGCATATTGAGACCACTCTAGGAAGCTGATTCCATCAAGTTTTACAGTGGTATCATACCACTAGAAGCATCAACATTTCCTGGGAGCATTATGGAAACAGTCTATACCTCCTTAGGCAATTCCAGTTTTGGACTAGCAACTTGACAACCCTACTGCACTACAACAATCAACCAGCACCCAATAGACCCACTAAAATAGGTCAACACTCGTTTTGGAGCCAAGAGGAGGCCAAAAACAATTGGCGCAATATAGGAGGAGAATAAAATCTCCCAAAAATTAACTAGGGTTCAAAAAATTGTGGAACCACTTCCCACATCTCCATAAAGGTAAAACGACCTGAGGTAGTAAGTCTCAAGCAAGAAACAACTCCAAATAGGAAGAAAAAAAATCTCAAACATCGAAACTGTATTTTTCTACAATTTTCAAGGGTCGCCGCTAGTACCTGCATAGACTGCTGATGTCATCCAGTGGCGGTCTGACACTAACAGGTCTTCATGGGTTCAAAGATCAACAAAGAAAGGATTTTCTTATATCCCAACCTGCTCTGATACCAAGTTGGAATGAGAGTATAGGAAGAAGAAGAGAGAAGAGAGAAGGAAGAGGAAAAAGGAGAAGAGAAGAGATTTCGTGAGAAACAAGGTGTGTTCTTGTTCACACCCAAAACAAATCTCCTTTTACTTAGCAAGAGAAAAGTTACATTTATGCCCTTGAATGGGTGCCCAAATACAAATACAGTGAAAGACATAAATACCCCTACCCACAATGCATAATCTCAACACCAAAAGAAAGATATGAGTAGGGATTCACTATTCCCCATATCAGCATTTAGTATTTTCAAAGAGAAAAGAAACAATAGCAACCATGTGGACTTGCTAAGTATTATGAAGCTACTGAAGATATAATCTTGGTTCTTCAAGGTAATGAACTGAATTCCACTAGGATACAAATCTCTCCAAAACAAAGCTTCTTAGAAGCATTTAATATGGTCATATCCATAAACTAGGGAATAGACATATGAGATCTTCCTTCCTCTTCTTCCTCCTCCCCCTCCCCCTCCTCCTTCCTCCTCATCCCCCAACTCTTAAGGAGGCTTATGCTTCCTTGTGTTCAGGAGGCTTACGCCTCTTACATTCTAAACTACATCTCACACCTCCAGGTAGTGGAACACCTGGTGTCACGCCTCCCTGTGCCTACCCCCTAAAAGTGGTCAAAACTCCAAAACCCCTGTTTTTAGAGTATGGGAACCTGCCGATATGATACATACACCTGATATAGGGCATATCATATCGAAATTTTGAACCTTGGGTTTTGGACGTTTTTTTTATTAGTTTTGGACCTTCATTCTTCAAAGCATCTTACCAAACTTCTGCATATAAGATATAAAAAAAAAGGTCATATTTGCATATAGGCCCATTCATGGGCCAGGCTTTGCCACTTATTAACAAAAATTGTACAGGCCCCAAGCCCAAAGCCTGGCCCAAGATACAATTGTACACCTAAGTTCGAACATAAAAAAAAAATACACAAAATAAAAAAGACTACATAATAATACAAGTTATTTCCTAATACCTATTATATAATATTATCAGGCTGGGCTTATTTAAAAAGTCCAAGCCCGACCTGAAAAACAATCGGGCCTAATACTTACATCCAAGCCCGAGCCCATGGGCCTCAAACGGGCCGGGCTGGGCTGGGCAAGCCCCCTGGGCTACCCGGCCCATGGACAAGTCTATTTGCAAATTTAGCTATGAAAATGTAGAAACGTGAAAGAATATAGTTATATTAATAATATACCTTCCCAAGGTCTCCATGGAAGAAATTGCACACTGCTACAAATCTATAAGAAAATGGTGCTAAGGATACAAGGTTCACCCAGTTATAAAATCTCCTAGAAGTCTAGAAGACATGAACCATTTAACTAATAATCTCAAAGTGCATGACAAGAACCAAAAGAAGCTCATATGAGACTTGAAAAAATAATGATAAAGGATACACTCGTGTGGGCAGCTCTTAATGTCTTATAAAGGCACTGCTGGCGAATGTCAATGATCTGCCAAAGAGACCAAAGTTTAGCATTTCAATAACAGAAAAATAATAGGTTTACCAAAAAAACTTTAGATACTAGTAATGGATGTTTTACAGATCAAATAAACTTAGATACTAGTGCTATAATGATAAGAGTGTGTACATATGTGGGAGGGAGGAGATGGAAATAAACAGTGAATATAAACTATTCAAGCAATTCTATCAATATGATAGATGACAGTCACAGAAGCATGGAAGTATACTAACTCTTGGTCCTACAAGGTACACCACACCAAATAAGAAAGAAACTGATATAAACACTTAGGAACCTTATGGTTTTAAGTATATGGTCTGATTTATTCATTTTCACACACACAATTAGTTATTTGTTTTTTTTTTTCTAATATTGGGAACTTTAATTTTCTAAAGATGCAAATTCTCATTCAAAGAAGGACAAATAATCACACATTAGTTAATGTTAGAAAGCTTATAAATAGGGAATAATCAAGGTTTTCAGTAAAATAAATTAAAACCTTTCAATGAGCTGGCATTGATCATTGACAGGACAACTGCTAACAGAAATCACTGGGTTAACTTCAACATCGTTAGTTGGTCTCCATGGAAAATGTTGTGCACAAAATCTTCAGCGTTAGTTCCTCAAATATTAGTAACATGAATTAAGTTTAGGGCTCTGTCCTGCAGCAACAAATGGGGTTTTTAAGTGCTATTTTTTATGGAAATACTTCCTTACGAGTATCCATTTCCATATATGAGAAAACACAAGAAAATAGCAAAAAGGTTTATTAAAAAACAATGGAACAGTATACCACATTATGCCAAAAACAAATCAAGATGATTGATGAACAAAACTAAGATGCAATTGTAAAATTGCAATATGTCATTTATGAAGCAATGAAGATATGATTTTATCACCGTTCTCATGCACTAAGATGAGACTAGGTGATAAGAGAGTGCCTCACCGTCTAGGCCTGGCCTGGTAAGGATTATTTACATATAAACATATGGTTAATTTCTTTTATTTCCCCAGTTTTTTATGAGCTAGCTTATTTCCTTAGTGAAGTAGCAACCAGCTAACAATGATAATGATCTAATCATCTAACATGAAAAAAACAAAAGGAAAAGAAATAACAAAATAGAAAAAAAAAAAAAAGGAACTATAGCTGTTTGTGATAAATCACAGAATAAAAGAAAAGGAAAAAACAAAAGGATGAAGCCTCTAATGCGATAGAGATATGCAGGGGAGGGAGTATATGTGGATATAATTGCAAAGTTAAAAAATGAAGCAGTGCAGCCAATATTCTAATCACGGTTAGAAAGGCAATGAGGTGTCATTACCATGGTTTAAAATGTTAATATATTCCCTACTATTTCAACAACATATTTACATTTCCATGGACACCAACACGAAATATGACTGGAATTGACATATTCCTTAGTGAAAATTATCAGTGCCATGTGGAGTACAAGAGAAGCATTATAACATATGTGTAGTAGCAGTATTATAGCCCACCTAATGGACTTGACTACCACTTTAAGCCAGCTCAAAATTCTTATCAAACATTAAATTAAGTCTTAGTTTTTATTTCTGTAATAAATTATCCGGTTGATCTATTAGAATCATTTGCACTTTCTATGAGTTCAAATTTTGTCTGAGCTCACTCTATCATGCAGTTTTGACTCTTAAAGTTTATAAGACAACTTTGTAGAACATTATTTTGTCTAATAACCTTAGTTTCCTAGCTTTGTTTGATGGTTTGGAACAAGATAATAATTTGAAAGGATGTACTCATGCTTATTTTATCATTTTATAAAATATTATTCTATATTTTAATATATCTCACAATGTTTCCACCATGTCTATAATGTTTATAATATATACATCTTACATTTCCAACATGTTTGGATGACCGATATTTCCACCGACACTGACATTTTAAACCTTAATCATTACAAAGTGGGGGGGAAAGAATAAATGAAAAGGGTCAAAACACACAAAAATAGGCCTAACCCTGAAGTTTAAAAAAAAAAAAAAAACATAAGGTTCAAAGTATCAATACACCCCTTCTGCTGTATTGGGGTGTATCAATATTTTTAACCTTGATAGGAATTAAAGAGTACATGAGAAGTAGCAGGATGGTCATCCTTGATTACCCATCCATTGTAACAATATTAAGCACAACTCCCCCAGTCCCCAATATATTGAATTCCATGTGACCCCCTGTTTTGCCAACCCATGCCAGACCATTTGCAGTCCTTGGTATCCACTGTATTGTTAACCCCAAATCCTTAAAATTTCTTTTTCTCTGGTTTCATATCTGTGTTTCCATGGTCCCTCTTCATTTCTTGCCAGCCAACCTATTATAGCCTTCAAATCCCCTTCAATTATTAAATTGCTGAACCTCAAAACCCATCAATGTCATGGCTTACCCAAAACCCACTTATCACTTTCACTCACCGAACAGGTAAAATATTTGCACTATATAAAAAAATTCCTTCCTAATCCTGATTTAGCTAGAGAGTCAGACACTTCGCTTAATTTTCTTGGGATCCATCTAAATCTGCAATTTAAGGGCGCTGAAATATAATTGATTTCATGGAAAAAGTGAGCCAACCTCCAAGGCTCAGTCCCTTTCTTGTTAACCTAGCCAATCACATTCCTGGAATCTCCTACTAGAAGAAACTCTGTCCCTTTGTTGTATAATGCCCCATTTCACATACTACCCTTATGCCTTGTTTATATAAATTTGATATGGTGTAGCTTCAATGCACCCAGTGTTGACAGGACTTGGATCAGGTGCTGACTTTATTAATTCAAGAAGGAAAAACAAAACAAAAATAGAATGGGGTAAAAAGCTAAAGTGACCAAAAAATTCCCTCATTAATTGATTAAAACCTGCTAACCATAAAAAATGGAAGAAGAAAAATAACCAATACCTTTACATCACCACAATCATCAGCAGCAGCAAGAAAGGATGCCTTGGAGCTGCAGGCAATCTGCAAACATGAAACAGGAAACTTCATTTTCATAAAGGTTTAGCTTGCAAAAATATTATTCCACAAATGAAATTAGTATACTAGAATCTATATATGGTCATTATTTTACATGCTAGAGAAGATGGAAAACAAGCTTCAGAACCTAGTGGATGACTATCTTGCTATTGCATGATAGAAGATTTCTTTCACAATAGCTTACCAGGGCATGCCATTGTAGTCAAGGAATCATCCTGGTGAAAAGGCATTTTCAGTGTTCCTAGATGAGGCATCACTTTACTAAATTTCTAAAGTTAAAACCTAATATTAGCTATAGATCAAATTCTGTCATGTTCTTCCTTTTTTCTGACAAAACCACACCATTAAAACTCCTCCAAGCTCTAGCCTCTAGCAACTCAAGAAGAACCCCTCCAGACCCATTCAAAAAGCTTAGACGCTATGTTTGGTGAAAAACCCGGAAAGCCCAAATACGCTTTCATTTAGCCAAGAAATTTACTTTTCTGTAAAGCTGGCTTGAGTAGCTACTACAAAGCGGCTCAGTGAAAGTAGATCAATCAAAGCTGAAGCCCTCCCAAATAGGTCCTCAGTAAACATATGCCTACATCAATCATTCAGTCCTATAAGGAAGAATCCAGATATTGACTGTTGACAAGAGCTTGTCTTCCAGTTTAGATAACCTTCTGCTTTTACCTTCAAGGAGGTTTTTTTCCTCTCTTTCAATGCAGGTTTATAGCTCTACTTATGTTGAACTTCAATTTAGCGTATTTAATTATGTAAAGAACTATTATATACCAAAGTGTAAAGATTCACCTCCAGATTTATTTGTTTTGATAAACATGCATTAATTATTTCATATATGCAATACCAAATAACTCTTTTCTTTTTTCAGTAACTAATTGAAGGAATTAAATTACTCTTTTGTAATTGCAAGTGTAATGTATTGCATTGCATTATATGCAAAATGATGATTTCGTAATTGTTAGATTACACAAAACAGGGGTATTTTGGTCATTTGGGTTTATCTATTTGAGAGTGAAAGGTCTGTTTTATTTAAGTTTAAGTTATGTGTCCCATCACTTATGAGGGACAATATGGTCTTTCTTGTAACTATGTTATTGGAGATAAATACAAGTGGGTCGACTAGAGAGAGGAYKGATTTTCCTCTACTGGCCGAACCCTTCTTCTTCTTCTTCTTCTTCTTCTTCTTCTTCTTCTTCTCCTTCTTCTCTACTATAACCTAGGACTAAATAAGGTTTCACACTAATCATAACAGAAAATTGGAGAGACATCTTTCAAATTCAGCCTATAAAGATGCCCAATGAAATATTAAGCACTCTATCTTTCCTATCACCTGTCAAATATAACAAAGCATCCCATCAAAGATCAGAAATTCTATAGAAAAATATCTAAGAATTCTTTTCTCTCCATATGCACTAATAGACTGCAAGGTAAGGTAAACTCCAAAGGATATTAACATTTTTTACTAAACCCTTGACTGTCCAAGCATCCACCAAGTACCTGGAATGCCCCATTATCTAACAAACAGATTTAAACCATGATACCAAATCTGTATTGAAAATTTGAAGTGCATCAAGAGATGGGGGCGGATTCTGGGCTGCATCACAAAGCACAACACAGACATTTCTAACATCTTCACCCTGATATATGGAATGGTTGTTCATTAGTATCTCATTGAAGTATGATGCCCACATTAGAAACAAATTTTGGTAGGAAGATGTCCTCCATCTCCATGGGAAAGGCTCCCTATCTTCTAGAAGGGCTGGATAAAATGACTTAACAGAGAACACTCCATTAAGATCTGGGTCCCATTAAAGTAAGGTAAATCGAATTAATAGTATATCAAAATAACAGGGGTCTCATTTTATAAATGAAGTAAATAAAACAAGTACAATCAAGGAGGATCAACAAGAAACAAAAAAAGACCTTAGGCTGCCAAAACAGCTTCATCATATGCCCAGTATCCAAGGAAGCAAAAACTAGTCAGCAATTTTGGAACCCCAGTGCAAGCACTCCTTGTAACCCTAATCCTAGATAAAAAGTCAGTTAATTCATTTACCAATCTGCCAATCCAGCTGAATGAGACGTTCCTATGGGTTGCCAATTATCTAGCCTCTGGTACAATAATGAAACACCGACTGACCTTCCCATCTACCTCTCATCCAGCCAATGACCACCTGTGTAAAATCATCATCTTCCTCCGTTTTGGAAAATCTAAGTGTACACCAGTTGAAAGACCTTTAGGAAAAAAAAAAAAAAAGATGTTCCTATGAGTATTTAGAGTTAATGGGGGATGGCTCCTATATGTTTCTTCTGGACCAGTGGGAAATGGTGATTATGTTAGGTTTCCCAAAGTGCACCCATCAATTTTGGTGGATCCATGAACAGGGGAGAACAAATCTGTATTGGCATGTCCATGGACATGGTAGATGCTGCAACCTGAGTGGAACCTCTGATAATAACATCATTGTTGAAGTCCCTAAACTCCTCTCTTAGTCTCTGGTGCACAACCAAGAAGCTACACTGAAAGTGATAAGATCAATGAGAATCTCTGGCTCTTGTCAAGTAGACCTGTTCACGGGCCGGGCAGGGCCAGGTTTGGGCCAGGATTTGTCTCTATATTAACAGAACACATTCAGGCCCAAGCCCAATCCCAGCTAAAAAAATTGGGAAAAAAGTTTTTTTTTCTTTTTTTACTCAATAAAAACCTGATTTATTTTTATTAAAAGACTTCAAAACCCAAAAATAATGAAAGATCTAACTATAGCTTGAAAAAGAGAAACAAAGAAAAGAACATATTATATATTTTGGTTATATAAAATATATCTTTTTATTATATAACATATTATCAAGTCGGGCTCAGGCTCGGGCTCGGTTTTTTTGAGAAAGCCCATGCCTGGCCTGAAAAGGAAGTCAGGCCTGGTATTTTGGGCCCAAGCCCAAGGCTGCAGGCCTAAATTCATGTCCAAGGCCAACTTAGAAAGAGCCGGGCCAGGCCAGCCTGTTGGGCTACCAAGCCCATGAACAGGTCCGTTGTCAAGTGCCTCAAAAACTCTCACATTCATTTCCTCTCAAACCAACCAAAGAACTGTTGGTCTCCCACATCTCTACATAACCCTGCCCCTAGAAGTCCAAGGATAAAATCACAAAACCATGACAAATAAAATCATGCTGAAGTCATTTGTGGTGGTAATTATCTTGCTCTCAAAAGAAAAAAAAAAAAAAAAGCATAAAAAATATGACCCCAGACCCTTGAGGTACAATAACAGGAGATTAGTAGATCACGCACGGTTTCACCATTGGCAGCCCAAAGCAAGCATACAGAGGGTAAAAGGGATGGTACAATTCTTTGTACTAAATTATGTAACCACTGGTTTTATAAGTTATTCTAGATTATCCCTTTTTACTTTTATACTCAGATTTAGATTGGATAAGCCCAATGAGCATCTTATAAACAGCTAGACCTGTTTAACTGAGTACTACTCTTTTTTTTTTTTTTGAGAAAAGGTAATGTTGGTCACATTTACAAACATAGAAATGCCAACAAGAGCTCGAAAGGACACTTTCAGAATGATGAGAAAGGGAAAGAAAGATACAATAGCAATCCAAAGCAATTCATATCATTCAGTATAAACTAAGAAAAACATGTTCACAAGGAAAGATCAAATTCTAGGAGCTGTCATCCACAACAATTACCTGGTTTATCTCATCCTTGTTATAATTGTAACTTTCCAAAGGCTTCCATGAAGATGCCTGCAAAGTGAAATAAGTATGTAATTTAAATGACTGAACTTAGGAGTTGAAAGACATTGAATCTGTCTACCTTCTTCAGAAACCAAATCAACAGTAAACAACTAGATAAGGGCAATAGTTACTACCAACTGGAGGAATAAAATTAACATACCCTACTGAATCAATCCCTGCTAACATGGTATTAAACATGCAATGATGCATGCATAATGTAAATGGAAGTTAATACCACAGAAAGACTATTTTTCTGGTTAAAAACAGGATTAAACCCATTAAATTGCGAACAAAGATAAAAGGTGCATTATATAGCATTTTAAAATTATCATCATCATCCATGCCTTATCCCAACTATATGGGGTCGGCTACATGAATCATGTTTCGCCAATCCATTCTATTTAAAGCCATATCCCCTGTTAAATTATTAGTACTTCATTTCTTACTACTACCCATGACCTTTTTTGTCTACCCCTAGTTCTTCTAGCCCCTTCCACTTGTAACAAATCATTTCTTTTAACTAGAGCTGTTGGTGGTCTTCTATGCATGTAACCAAACCATCTTAGTCTACTCTTTCTCATTTTATCACTTATCGAAGATACTCCTAGGTTTCTAAGGATGGCTTCATTCCTAATCCTGTTCTTTCTAGTTTTTCCACTCATCCATCTTAACATTCACATTTCTGCCACTCATTTTCTGAACATGTTTCTTGACTCCCCAACACTCTGCTCCATACAACATAGCTGACCTTATAATTTGTTTTGTAGAATTTTCCCTTTAACCTAAATGGTATTCTCCTATCACACAGAAGTCCAAATGCACCTATGCACCTCTCCGTTTTGCCCAACCTGCTCTTATTCTTTGGGTGACATCCTCTTTAATCTCTCCCTTGTTATGAATTATTGAATCAAGGTACCGTGGTCACATTGAATTATCTCTTGGTCTCCAATCCTTAGTCTTAGTGTATCCTATTTACACTTCTATTATTACTAAACTTACATGTCATATACTCTATTTTGGTCCTACTTATTTTAAAACTTCTTGTTTCTAGGGCATTTGTCCATGATCTTAATTTTGCATTTAATCCTTAATTAGTTTCATCAATTAAAACAATGTCACCTGCAAACAACATATACCATGGAACTTCCTCCTGAATATATTTAGTCAATTCATCTATGATCAGTGCAAATAGATAAGGGCTAAGTGCTAAACCTTGGTGAAGACCCATCGTAACTGTAAAATCTGAAGTCTTTCCCACTGGTGTTCTAACATTGGTTGTTGCCCCCTCATACATATCCTTAATTAGGCCTATATACCTATTTTAAACCCCTTTATTTTCCAAGACCCAACATACTAGCTCAAGAAACTGGACCAGAAAAGCTTCTTATGCATGAAGCTCAGTTCCCAAAGCCACCTAGAGTAAAGTCAATAAGTAGAAAATAGAGAACAGAATCCCATCAAGTATTTTGGCAAGTACACTTGAATATTATTTGTCTCTTTCTTAAGATGACAATTTGGTGGCCAGAATTTGGGAAGACTCTAATTCTAATGCAGATACAAAAGGGCCAACAGGGAAAATTATTTGATTAATTGGAAAATAGAATATCATCCAAAGGACAACAATTAAGCATTAGGTCATTTGAAGTGAATAAGTTCTTGTAGAAAATAGCAGAGATATGGATGTTGTGATATTGAGAGGTACATGAGTGAAGGAGGTAATAGACATGGAAATAGCTATGATCATTAAGTATGGTAGAAGAAATAAAGACTGGGGCAGTAGGGAACATCCTAACCTTTATGGGGTCAAGTTTTGTAATTGAATTAAGTATTTGGATGTTTTTATTTTATAAAGAAAGATAAAATGCTCAAGTGGGTGAATTTGAAATCTCATCTGTACTCAAATAAATTGAGAAGACATGAATTGAAATTGATAAAGATCAAGAATAGATGAAGAATTATGCAAATATCCATGATCCTCCTACGGATATTTTATTTCTCAAGTAGGTCATATGATAAGGAATTCATTGTGACTCCTTTAATCAGGAAACCATAATTAGTTATCAAATGCAATTGGAAGTTTGGAACACTACTCGCCTGACCTGGATTTGGAATGGTTGGACTAGTTGAGACAAAAGAATCACTATCAAAATTTACTATCAGAATTGCTATAGATATTTTTGAGTCTCTAAAGTAGCTTCACTGATTTTTTTTGGTCCATGTCAAAACACCACTTAAGAAGTCTATTTAAAACCCACAAATTAACAATATGGAACAGTTTATGGTAATTTTTAATTAGGTTATCAAATGGACAAATCAAAATATTCAAAATCTTAAATCAAAATCCAGTTATGCACCAAATTCATAAAGTGCTCAATGTTGAGGTGGATGGTTCAGCTAGGAGTGTAGGAATGGCATTTTTGTATAGCAACTACTCTTCTCTTAAATTTATCAAAATTAAAAAAAATAATAAAAAATAAAACTACTCTTCTCTTAAATTTTGTTGAGGTGGATGGTTCAACTAGGAGTGTAGGAATGGAATTTTTGTGTAGCAACCAATGTTTTAAAACACGGAGGTGTGACACGAGGCATTCCACTACCTAGAAGCATGAGGCGTAGTTCAGAACGTAAGAGGCGTAAGCCTCCTGAACACAAGGAGGGGGTTAGGAGGAAGGAGGAGGAAGGGGAGGAGGAAGAAGAGGGAGAGGGGATCTCATTTTTCTTTATTTTTAATAAAAATCTTTCATATTAAGAAGAATAAAGATGCATAGCACTAATTGAAAGGGGAGCGGGGGGGGAGCCCCCTAGCCGAAGGGGCCAGGGGCAGACCACTTTCTTTCCCCTTATCTTTTTTTCCCTTCCCTTTGCTTTTCTCTTTTTTTTTCCTTCTCTTTCTTTCTTTTTCTTTCCCTTCCCTTTCTTTTCTTTTCCTTTCCTTTCCTTTTTTTATTTTTTTCTTTTTTTTCAGTCTTTTTATATGAGGTGTGCATGAGGCGTACACCTCAAAGGTGTCAGCACCTCTGGCATACGCCACAGGGCGTTTTAGGAGCACCTCGCCTGGAGGCGCGCCTCCAAGCATACGCCTTCCATGCCTTTTAAAACACTGGTAGCAACTACTCTTCTCTTAAATTTTGTTTGAGGATGGAGTTGCATTGTTCTTTTTGTACCAGAGTGTACACCCTCTCATGTACATTTTCTATCCTTAAACGAAATATAAAGTTGAAGAGTTTAGCCTTGCTGATTGAAATGATCATATAAACAGGTGAAGTAGAGAGGATTGATCATTGATCTATATTAGGAGTCTGCCTTGCTAGGAGAGATTTTATTTTTATTATGCATCTGCAATTATTTTTATTTTTAGTCCTTGTAGCTTATATTTATCCTTGTCTTTTTCAGGAGAGTCAAATATAGCATTGCTTCTACTCTTTTTCGATGGATTTAACAAATGTTATTATTAGAAAATTAGTAAAAAGAGGGGGAAATGGAACTCTTCAGTCATGCCGTTGGTCACTCTTGAAACTACATTTGCCCTTATTGTCCATCTAGGTTGTTGTGAATCAATTTCCAAAATGAAACAACTTAACAGGCTTCTGGTAGACATGCATTTGCTTACCAAACCTTCGTGAATCACTTGAAGTACTCAAATAACAAAGTGAAATGATAGGAAAAATTGTAAATACTTTGTATGACAACAGGTTGTCAAAGCACAAACACCTGTTCAAAGAGATACAAGTTACAAGGAAGAAGACAAAGAAACATTTAAACCAATTGTCCTATTAACCAACTAGAATTAAAATTAAATTACCTTAAATAATTAAGTTAAAACAATAAATGGTAAAGCAGTAAAAAGATCGTGCATAGCACAATGCACACACATATGTATGAAAATGCCATTTCGACATTGACGGCTTGGCTTAGTGCATTCTCACATGCATGAAAAGCACCCATGACATGTGAGGAAAATGTATAGTGTATCCTCTAATGGAACCCTATCCATAAGGAGAGAAAGTTAATTAATTAGGAGGGCCTCACCTCTTTTCCCCAACAATATGGGACTAAGAGCCTTCCCATGTAACTATAAGAGGTTAAGACAAAAGGACAAGATATTAAATACCATCAAAGTACAAAGAAACAAACAAGAGATAAAAAGATAATAGGGGCAAGAAGGACAAAACACATAAAAGAGAGGGAGAGAAAGATTCATGTATTTTGAATCTTCCCTCCAAACAACAATAAACACAACAATGATTTCAGCTTCTGAAGGAAATAAAGGAGGAACTCCGAGAGGCACGTAACTCACTTTCAAAAAAGATTTACATAGACGCACTTCATTAAGAATTGGAATGCCCCTATCTTCTGTGAGGGTGGAGAGAAAATTTTGTTTAGGAATTTAAAGGAGTTGGTGAAGAAATTTGAGCTTATCTCTAATCTGAAAATCAATCTTGATAAGAGTTGCATGGCAGGAATCAACTTGGAGGAAGAGGAACTGAACTTTGCCGCAAATATTTTAGAGTGTCCTATTGCTAGTTGGCCATTGACCTACCTAGGACTTCCTCTAGGTGCAAACCTCAAGGAAAGCAGATTCTAGAACCCCATAGTGAAGAGATGTGCAAAGAAATTGGCAGCTTGGAGGAGGAATTGTGTATCTTTGGAAGGAAGGATTACTCTGATCAAATCCATGCTTGCTAACCTTCCAATCTATTTCCTATCAGTGTTTAGAATCCCCCAAAAAGAAGCCAAGAAAATTGAGAAGATTATGAGAGATTTCTAGTGGGAGCTAGGTGATGGAAGGAAAGATCATTTGATCCCTCCTGTTTTACTTGGCCAAAGAAGAGAGGGAGGATAATGTGGAGATTTTTTTTTTTTTTTTTGAAAGGTAATGTAATGTTATTCAAAACAACAACTCAATTACAGACTGAAATCAGACCCAAGAAGGCAGTCTGAAAAACAGCCGGGTTACAATCTCCACCAGGAGGATAATGTGGAGATGTGTTAGAACAGCCTTGATTTGGACCATTTGGGAAGAGATAAATGCAAGAATCTTCTTAGAGAAGGAGAGAAGCAAGGAAGAAATCAGGATTTGTGTAATGGTTAGGGTGACCCACTGGATCAAGACTTTGGAGTTGTTCTCCCAGTTCTCTTTAGATGATATCTGGAGGAATTGGGAAGTAGTTGCTAAAAGCTCTAAGAGAAAGGATAGAGTGGAGGTGGTCTGGATACCACCAATTGAAGGTTTTGTTAAACTGAAATTTAATGGGAGTAGCCGGGGTAATCCAGGCCCTTCTAGAATTGAAGGGGTGGTGATGGAGTAGGTAAACTTATAGCACTTTTTTCTGGCCCTGTGGGTATGGGTGCCTATCTCAAAGCTGAACTGCATGCTGCAATTCAAAGGGTGCAGACAGTTAGTGAGCTAAACTTGACAAATGTGGTGATAGAAGGGGACTCAAAAGTGGTGGTAGAATGGCTAAGAAATCCTGAGTCTATAATTCAGTGCTACATGAGTGAAATGAAAAAGTTTACATGGGTAACTAGGAATATGAATTTAAGGATACAATGGGTAAGGAGATCAGCAAATGAGATGGCAGATGCTTTGGCTAAGCAAGGGATGAACAGGTCTATTTTATTCAGGGTACAATTGTAATGTGTTTTCTTTTTGTATGAGAGGTAGCAGCTCGTGCCTCTCTAAGGGATGATTGTAAAGATTTTACATAAAGTCTTTTAATAAAACTCAAATTATTCATCAAAAGAAAAAGAAAAGCCACAATAGAAGCCTCCACACCAGGAGGAACACAAAACCCCAGATCCCAGTCCACTCAACATGATCAACCACCCCTGGCTAAGGCTACATAAAAATATCTCACTGAAGCTGCTTACGAGCTCTTCCTTCCAAACAATCTCATACCTCTATACAGCCAAATAAATAATGCCTTCAAGCTTTTAAAGGAGTAGAATGCATTCATCAACTTCAATGTTTACTGTTAAGAATGGGTCTCCAGCAAAGGAGACACACTGGAACTTACTCCCTTTTGTAATACAGTAGAGCCTTTTTAATGGAAAATTGTCTTTTGAACATCAATTTGAAAGATTTTCAAGGTTTGAATTTTGAGCATTTGCAAAATCAATGTAAGTTTATAATCTTCTCTTGTTTTTATGTATAAAGGACAACTCACATTAAATAACACTGATAAGACTTCAGTCCAAAGATCTGGAAACTAATCAACAGAAAAAAGTAAAGGGGCCAACAATAAAACAGGTAAAAAAATTACATATAGACACTTTATTAACAATCAAAGGACCAGAAGAAGCAAACTGGAATTTTTAGATGTTAAGGAATGTATAATTACCAAATGCACATCAAAACACATGACTTCTGCTCCTGAAGACGCATAGAGAACATCTTCGTTTCCTGCCTCAAGGAATGACAACTCAGTCAAAGAAAACCATTCTTAGCCTATTTCTCAAGCTTTTAACTTTACAATATGGGAAAGAGGTAGATGACTCAAAGTGAAAGGGGGGGGAGCATATTATGGTAATAACATTTATATTCTCACAATTCTATGCATTTATTGAGTCTTTCTTCCCCTTTTTTTTTGATAAGTATCTTTCTTCCCATTAAATAGCTATAATGATTAGGAGATACCATAACACTTCCTAAATTTTAATGGGTTCTGAACATATTCTTTCATGCAAACCTTATAGTTGCCTAAATATATTTGACCTATAAGCATTAATGCAGAAAGCACACAAGCAGCTTAAACCATTTGTCATTGATAGCTCATAATCCAAAAACATGTAAGCATATAAAACCAATGAATGAGATAAGAAAAGGTATCAAGTTTCAATTTTCACTTATCCCCAAAAGCATATGTGGATCAAGTTCTCACAGTATGATCTCCGCCCAAGATTTGGAAACAGGCACTAGCATATATATTTCACAGATGTGAAGTTTAAAGAGAACAGACAAAGGTAACTACCCAATGTGAGACTCAACCATCCGAGGTCTTGGGAGGAGTAGACTTAGTAAAGTCCTAACCTTGGATTTTTTTTATTGCTCAAAGTGGCCACCCTGAGACTCGAATCTGCGTTCTCACCCTTCCCAGCCCAAGATTTTACCATTACACCAAGTAATGGCCCCTTAGAGGGAATAGACAAGTTTTGCAAAAACTAATCTTGAATTCCACATAAAAAAGGTATACTTGAAATTAATTAAGCGTGGCTGCTGGAAGGAAGGAACAAATTTACACATAACAAAACACTTACCTGGCTTGAAACACATAGCTGAAATAGGTTTCTTCCCTAGATCCATGGTAAATAAAACATCTTTGCAACGCATATCAAACCAGCAAATGCAACCATCCTGTTTCCATCAGATTATAGAACTAAATTAAAGTGAAACAAAATTTTCTCTTGACATTATCATTGAGGTTACAGTAATCCTTCTTTGTTTTTTAATTGAAAAGGTCATGAACATGATAAGAAGATGCACCGTGCTTAACCGACTACAACATGCTTGTTATTCATATATAGCCAATAAACAAAACACGGGCTCATCTACAAGTCTCATGAAAAAGCGCATTCATCCAACAAGATGGCCTATGAGGACATGACTCTATGATACAAGCAATTTCTTAAAGTCGCACATGCATAGTTTCCGAGCTTAATTCGATTGAAAAATTATAATATTAAATTACAGGCATCTGGACTTTATTGCAATTCTTGAGCATAACATTAAATGTTTTCTTTTCCCATAGAACAAGCTTTAGACATAAGAAATGGTTGTGTAGTCGAGGTAAATGACTAGAGAACAGAGGGCATGCCCAGCCTAGAAATCTGCAAGTTCATTGTATTTCATTTTCTTGATATAAGTTATAAGTGAATGCATTAAACGAAGGAAGAGAGAGAGAAATAAAATGGTACCTCGCCGGAGGTGGCGACGACACCAGGCCTGTCACGGGAGGCGATGCAGCACGTCACAGTTCCCTTGTGGCCTCTCAATCGTCTGGGCTTCATGGTTTGCTCGGTGGTCATGGCTGATTCCCTTCTACCGGTTTTCTGCTGTTAGCTTTTTGATTCTTTATTCTTCGCGGGTTCTCGAATTCGACTATGCTACCGGGAAAAAGCTTATAACCAATCAATCGGTCATTCGGTCTTTCCTTCCTTGATGGGCTGATGGACGATGGCCCATTCATTACGTGAGTTTATAAGGTAAACATCGGAAGGTAGGTGAGTGAATCAAATGGGGCTGGTATAGGATAGGATATGTGGTGGGTTGTAGAATAATACATTTAGAAAATTAATAAAAATTTATAAGGGAAATACATCATTAAATTTTCACAAATAATTTTAATATTTGATATTTCTTTTTAGATTTTTACTGCTTTGGAATATGAATGTGAAAAATAGGGTAAATTACAAACGCCCACCCTAAGTGTTGGGTCATCGCATTTAGCCGCTAAGCCTGAGTTGGAGTCCCACCTTCACCCAGTTTGGGGGGAGGGTGTCTAAGGGTGTAAGGGTTTGGGGAGGGCAATCGGCTACCCCTGTTGTGTAGCCCATTATCATTAAAAAAAAAAAAAGGTTAAAAGGTTAAAGGCTTAGATATATCCTGAGATTTCATAAATTGATTTAAATATACTGTATTTAGTTTAAAGAAAAAAGATAGGAAAAGGCAAGGAAACGTTTGTAAAGCTTTTTCTACTTTTTCTCAGCTGGTGATATTCCTCTTTTTCTTCTAAGGAGAGAAGAGAGGAGGAAATGGGGAGAGAAAATGGAGACAAAAAAAGAAAAAATAATTGGATTAGATCAGATGGTTGTGATTCTCTGCTGGTGAGTTCATCGATGAGTTCTTTGTTTTAAGGGTAAAATACAAAAACCTCGCTTGAGTTTTCTAACAATCATAAAAACCTCCCTTGTGTTTTCATTTTAATAGAAACCTCCCCTGTACTTTTTAAAAAACATGCAATTACCCCTCCTTCCTCTTCCTCGGTTGAAAAGCCGATTTAATGTGCTTGTTTTTTTAAAATGCCTATTTTGCCCTTATGTCTATCTATTTAGATATAAATTTATTAAGATACCCTCCAAAACACTGTTCATTTTCTTCTGAGAACTGAGAACCAAATCCGCCGGCCTTCTCTCTCAAGTTTGTTTCACTGTCTTTTTGTTTGCCATATCCATCGCATACTCATGGCCTTAATCATTTCTAGAGTCTCCTTAGCGTGTCTTGGAAATGTTTTAGTGGATTGGCAATGGTACGGAAGCCACCATTGTAGTAAACGGAAGCATTTGAGTATAATTTTTGGAGATCAAGTGCTTTGTAATCAAGGATCTTCTGTGCTTCTAGTAGGCAGTAATGAAGATCTAAATCCCCTCTGTGCTTCGAGCATCTTTTCTACTTTTCAAGCAAGATCTAAATCCCTTCTGTGCTCTTTAATCAAGTGCTCTGTAATCAATGTTTCGTCAAAATTTACAACACCATAATCAAATTAACACATATAGATGAAATTAAAAAAATTTTGAATTACCCGTGTAATTGAGAGTATAACACAAACCATTGCAACCACAAGCCTTGACACCAAGCTTGAGAAACTAGCTTTGTCATTTCTCTAATAGATGGCGTATTCTAACGACTACAACGTCCATTAGCATAAGTATTTGTTACAGCTCTGGACCAACCTGTAAATATTCTTTCTGGCTATTTTTACCCTTTCTTTGATCTGCTCCAACTGTCATCCTTTTTTTAGTCTTGTCACTAGTTCCTACATTCCAAGAAAAAATACATTTTGCTGTTAAAAACTCTTAAAACCAACCAAAGTCTAACTGTTTAGAAGATGATTCTCACCTTTGCTCGGTTGATGGGTCGAAGAAGAAGAAGAAAAAGAAGAATCATCTTTGTCGCTGAAGTCAAAGCCCATGACATTGGAGATGGTGTCAAATTCCGATTAGAGGTCTTGCAACGCCAAATTATGACTATGCTTCACATCAATGAAATCGGAGATGATAGCTGTTCTGTTCATATTTGGTTCAGATAGAGAAACAAATATCAAAATCAAATAAACCCAGAGTGATTCCACCACACACGCCTTTCATTTATAATGCATCCGTTATACTTAGATCCCTGAACCATCCATCCAATAATACTAAAAATGAACAAAATCGTATTCTTTTTGGTGCAAGCATCTCTAATGGAGGGCAAATGAAAGGACGAAGAAGAAGAATACATATTGTATGATGGAGATCATGGGTGATGAGGAGGGGCATGTTTTGAAAATTTAATCAACAAGTAAGGACATTTTTGTCTTTTACATGAGAGAAGACTGGCAACTCTGGTCCTGAGTTGTCGAGAAAAATTAAATAGTGTTTTGAAGGATATTTTAATAAATCTACATGTAGGCATAAGGGCAAAATAGGCATTTAGAAAAAAACAAGCACATTAAATCGGCTTTTCAACTAAGAAAGGGAGGTAGTTGCATGTTTTCTAAAAAAGTATAGGAGAGGTTTTTGTTAAAGTGAAAACACAGGTAAGGTTTTTATGGTTGTCAGAAAACTCAGGGGAGGCTTTTGTATTTCACCCTTGTTTTAAACCCAAGTGGAATTTCTTTTCAAAAAAAGCAAAACTCAAGCCATCAATGGTCATTGTGTCCCATTTAGACTACATTTGGTATTCCTTATTTTAAGGATTTATCTCCTTTTTGCTGTTAAAAATTCATTGCTCATAGGGGCATTGTAACTGCAAAAATGAGAGAAATCCTTAAAACAAGGGATACCAAATGCAGCCTTAAAGGTATTTATGCCAATGCATTGGAAAAAGAATGATATATTGGCATAAAGCACTTCCTCAGCGATAAAATTCTGTTAGTTTGTCTTTTCCAAATTTATGAACAAAAAATGCCCTTGGATGGGTGGATATTCCATTTTGTTTGAGCAAGATCTCAGTGTTCATTTTAAAACCTCAATGTATATTGAACAAAGAACTCACCATTCTAAAACACAGCCATGCTGTTTTGTCTTTAAAACAAAGAAAACACTTTGTCCAAACCATAACAGAACTGGCATTCTCTACTTGTGAGTTCTTTGTTTGAAGGAAACATTCTATTTGTCTTTCTTTGGTTCTTTATGAAAATTTAAAAGAAGATCGAGGATGAAAGAGTCATGGGGTGAGATGTGCGGACATGGTGGGCCCCAATCTCATGGTGAGATGTGCAGACACACAGATCATGTTAGTAGCATGTTGGGATAGTTTTTGTTGTGCATAGATCTTAGCTCTCACCTTAGGGCTTGAACTTTCAAAGTCCAACTCTATTAGCTAACGTTACAAAAAAATGCCCATGTTTTGACTTTCTTTTGGCACTATTCATCTTTCTTCTGCCTTTCAACTAAACTAGCAGAAGCAAAATAAGTGTTTGAAAGTGAGAGTATACCTAAGTGAACAAACCAAGGTGAGCTTACTCTATTTGCCACTGGATTGCATCCAAAGTCTAAAGGCAGAAGAAGATGACTAGTGAAACTAGCCATGAACAAAAGTAAATGACGAAAATACAACTAAAACTAGATAATGAAAGCACATACCTACATGGATCATACAATCAATGTTTACGTACCATGGTTCAAAAATGAGCCATGAACAAAATAGCCTCTTTTGCATTGTGTGGTTTAAAAAATGTTATTTAATTTCAAAAAGTAAAAAGTATGATTCTAAAACCATAGCACCATACCACCATTTTTAGGGTCTCTTTGGTTTGCAAGAATAGGGGTCCTAAATTGGAATTGGCATCCAACCAGTTTGGTTGAACAAAATCAAAATCTGATTCCCATTCCTGATGGAATGGCATTCTCTCATTTGAGCCCCCTCCCTAGGAATGAGAATCCCACTCCAGCTGATACTGATTCCCATCTGAACTAGATGGGTGGGGGGAATAAACCAATCCAATTCTGACTTCTTGACATTAAACCAAATGGACCCTTGGAACAATGAACCAAACACCACCTTAATTTTTTTTTTTTTTTTTTTGTAAAATGCACCTTAAACACTTCTTTATATATATATATATATATAAAACACAGTAGTGAAGAAATTTTATTCTTTTTTGAATTTTCTATTTTCTTATTCCATGTCATTTTTTAAACAATCAATTATATTCTCTCTCTCTCTCTCTCCCTCTCTCTCTCTCCCTCTCTCTCTCTCTCTCTCACATTCCCAATAACCTAAATAATTTCATCTCCTAAAATTTCTCCTAAACTACCTCCCCCACTATCCCTCACTTTCTCCTAAATTATCTCTAATCCTATTTATCCTCTCTCCCACTTTTTATCTATATCTATCTAAAAAGCGTTTGTCGATCAATCCCCATTAGGTTATTATGATTTATCAGATCACCACCCCTACACCCATCGACCAAATAGGAGAAATAGCAAGTGGTAAAGAGATTTAAAACTTCTATGATTCTATCCTCAAACCTTGGAGGTCGATAGTCAATGTCAATACTTTCAACCTCCCACACCTACACACAAACAGAAGTCCGATAGTTTCTCTCTGGGTTTCTAGAGTTTCCCTCTCTCTTGGATCTGAGAGAGTCTTCATCTCAGGGTTTCCTTGGTTACTTCTCTTTGTCCACCCTCCGTTGTCCTTCTTCTATCTTCAGTCGTTTTTGGGGTGACTCCCCGTTCTTCTCCGCTTCTCCCTTTCCTTCACTCCTCTCTCTCCTCCTTGATTTTCTTGTTCCACTTCTCGTTCTTTCCTCTCACCCATTCTTCTCCTTTATCTTTTGTTTTTATCTTTTTGTTCTTTTATGCAGGGATTTTGATACAAGAGGTTGGCTCTTCCATGAAGAATTTGGTGTTGGGTGATGGTCTTCATTGCTTCTTTGCTTTCACCATCAGTGGCTATTTCCATAGTGTATTTCACCGGCGGTTACAGTTCCGAGTGGCTCCAGTTTCTTGGTGCAGTTGTTACTGTCCTTATCCCTTACTTTTGATGGTTGGAGATGCACTCAACTATTTCTTCTGTTGGTGTGAGTCGTTATTAGCTTTCATACAAGTTTCTTAGTTTGAATGAAATATGATTCTTGCCTTCAAAATAACTCTAAAAAAAGTTTGAATTAAAAAAATTAAAAATTATTTAACATTCTCATGAAATTATATAATAACTTTAAAATATTTATTGAAAACACAAAAAATAGTTATACTCTTTCTCTCTCTCTCCCACACGTTCCCAATAACCTAAATAATATCCTCTCCTAAACTCCCTCCCCCACTATCCCTCACTTTCTCACGAAATTATATAATTACAAAATTATTGTTTTCCAGATTATTCAATTTAAATGTTATTCAAATAAATAAATATTTAACATTAAGAAAATAAAGTATTGTTTAAATATTTCAATAACTAAATATCTAAAATAACAAAATATTAAAAATATCTAAATAATTATATAACAAAATATTAATATTATGTAATAACCTTAAAATAATGAAAATTTTATATATTTTATATATTACTTAATTATTTAAATAAGTAGATATTTTAACTAACGAAATGTTTAACATAACTAGATATTAAATAGTTAAATAATGAAATTATGTAATAAATATAAAAAAATTTCTTAAAATTAGAAAAATAATTATAAATAGTTAATATTTTAAAATTTAAGTAATGATATTATTTAAATAACTAAATAATATTGCAAATAACTAATTTCACTTATATCAATTAGTAATTATAGAAAATAACTTTTAAAAAATTAAGTTTATTACTAATAATTTTAAAATCTTAATCTATACTTATTATATATTTATATATACTAAAATAAATACTTGTTGTATTTCAAGTAATTATTTTTATTTTGTGATAAATATATTTTCAATAATTGTGTATAAATCTATTTTTGTTTTGTTATTTAATAGAAAATTTCCAATAATTATTAGAGATTAAACTATTGTTATTTAACTTTTAAAGTTTAATTTATTGTACTTACTATATTTTTGTTATAATTTATTGATTAATATTTATTAGAGATTAAAGTGTTATTTGAGATTACAATATTTATTGACTAATTTAATATATTTTTAGTATTTTTTTGTAATTATTGTATTTTATTACCTATATATTTTCAATAACTGTGTATTTTCGCTATAAATTTTCAATAATTATTGGAGATTAAACTATTTTTATTTATTAGAGATTAGACTATGAATTTAGCTAAAATTAGGAGTGTTCACAAGTTGGTTCGATTCGATTGTAGGTTGTTTGGCCAACCAAATCGACTTTGTTAGGTTGGGGAGTTGGTCACCCGAAACTAGGTTGGGGAGTTGGCCAACCAAATATTGGATATACCCGAAACAAGGTATATCCAAATTCGATCCAATACTGTTAATTGTAGATCTTGAATATGAAACACATGGATCTGAATTTGAATCTGATGAGAAAGTTAGATTTTCGGATATAATTCAATCCAGTTTCATTTCAAAAAAAATTAATAAATTATTAAAATGAAAATAAAATATAACAATTTAAATAAAGAAAAACAAAATCTACATGTATCTCTTCAACTATTTTCATCATATACATACATGTTTTTATAAAAAAAATAATATAACAAATTTATAAAATAAATTATATATATATATATATATATATATATATATATATATATATCAGATCGAATCTTATCCAATCAGATAGGGGCCGAGTGATATGAATTTGATTCAATTTCTGATTAGATCCTATTATCTGATCCAATATGAAGATTCAAAATGGGGCTACCTGAATCCAAAAATATAAGATCAGACTTTGGATCGGATCATGATCTGACCCATTTGCACCCCTACCCATGACCAACTGACCATTACTGAAATCTGCCCAACTCAGGTTGTATCCGTTTGAGTCGATTTTCAGTTTGGTTAGTTAGTTCAAAAGATTTAAACTTAAAAAAGTGAAAATTAAATCCATGATATAAAATACCTTAGACTTGAAAATATGAGAATTTTTCCACTTTCTCGTATTAAAAAAAATATTATATATATATATATGGTCGGGTCGTTCAATTTTGGTCAATTTACAAATGGCCAAAGCAAAACTTATCTAACCTGGTCAAGTCGGGAATTTGTTGAACCAAAGCCAACTAGAAATACTAGAAAATCAACCAACTCGAGTCGAGTTGGTTGGTAGGGTTGTTCACGAGTCGGGTTGGGTCGCTTTACTGGCGTTTTTCCAACTGACCCGACTTGGTCGGTTTACCTAGAAATGAAACCAAAGCCGACCCTGTACTAAGTAAAACCGATCTGGTCGGTCTGAGTCAGTTTGGGTCGGTTTTGTGAATGATTCTCTCAGTGTGAATGATAAAGGATTCAAGTCTAAGAAGCGAATGTTGGATGCCTAGAAATTAAAAATGATTTGATGGATTAAAGCTGAAATTTTATATATAATATGTATATTTCTGAAATAAAGATGATATATATATATATATTTCCACAAATATATATTTGAAATATATATATAATATCTGAAATATATTATATATATAATATATCTAAGTCGGTTCGGGTCGGTTTGGTTTCGGTTTTCATGAACCATTGGTTTATGTTTTTTTTGTAACCCGAAACCGACTGGTGCTAAAGAAAAACCGGCCCACTCAGGTTGGATTGGACCAGGTTGGTCGGTTTAGTCGATTTGAGTCTTGTTATGAACAACCCTATTGGTTGGTTTCATCGATATGATGAACACTTATTGGCTACCACGTTTATGATACCAGTTGATTTGTCGAAAAATTTTCAGATATCATATCTTTTCTATATCATTATCGAATTCAAAATATAAATAATTATTAATTATTTAAAAATAAAAATATAAAACAATTGTGTACACTTATGTGTTTATATTATTTAGCTTTCGCTTTACAAATCTCGTGCATCGCACGGTCCCTGTTAGTATATATATTAAAAGAAGGAAGTCTAATAACTTTCCCATTCTTTTGAATTATTTATTTATTTTTTCTATTTCATTTTAAAACAACCAATGAGATGCTCTCCTTCCTCATAAAAAATTATCTAAAATCTCTCTCTCTCTCGTACGTTCCCTATAACCTAAATAATCTCCTCTCCTAAAATTTCTCTTAAACTACCCCCCCCCCCCATTCTCCTAAATTATCTCTAATTTCTATTTATCCTCTCCCTCGACTTTTTATCTATATCTATCTAAAGAAACTTTGAATCACAAAGTTTATGAATTATTTAAATATTCTAAATAAATTATATAATAAATTTAAAATATTTATTAAAAACAAAAAATAATTATGATAGATTTAATAATATTCATATTAATAATATTTTTATATTTTTACAAAATTATGTACTAAAATATAAATTATGATTTTCCCAATTATTCATTTTAAATATTGTTCAAATAAAAAAAATTTAGCATTAAAAAATAAAGTATAATTTAAATATTTCAATAACAAAATACTAAAAATAGCTAAATAATTATATAACAAAATAATTATGTAATAATTTTAAAATAAATAAAATTCAAATAAAAATTTAATTATTTTATATATTAACTAAATATTTTAAAATAAAAAATATTTAACATAACTAGATTTTAATTAAATAGATAAAATAACAAAATTGTATAGTAAATTAAAAAAAATCTTAAAAAGTAGAAAAATAATTACAGCATAATATTCAAATCAATAATAATTTAATATTTTACAAAAGTAATAATGAAATTATGTAATAATAGCATAAATTATAGTTTCATGGATTATTAACTTCTATAAATAATTAATGTTTTAAAATTTAAATAATTATATTATTTAAATAACTAAACAATATTGTAAATAACTAATTTCATTTATATCAATTAATAACTTTCAAAAAATTAATATTTACTAAGAATAATTTTAAAATCTTAATTTATATTTATTATATATATTTATATATACTAAAATTAATATTTATTGTATTCTTAGTAATTATTTATAGTTTTTTGTGATAAATATATCTTCAATAATTATGCATAAATCTATTTTTGTTTTGTTATTTAACATAAATTTTCAACAATTATTGGAGATTAAACTATTGTTATTTAACTTTTTAAATTTAATTTATTGTGCTTATTGTATTTAGGTTATAATTTATTGATTAATATTTATTAGACATTTAAACTATTATTTGAGATTATACTATTTATTGACTAATTTAATATATTTTTAGTATTAGTTGTATTTTGTAATTGTTGTTTTTTGTTAGTTATTTATTGTATTTTCATTATCAATATATTTCCAATAATTGTGTATTTTCGCTATAAAATTTCAATAATTATTGGAGATTAAACTATTGTTATTTATTAGAGATTAGACTATTAATTTAGCTGAAATTAGAAGTGTTAACATGTTGGTTCGGTTTGGTTGTAGGTTGTTTGGCAAACCAGATCGACCTGGTCAAATTTGGGAGTTGGTCACTTGAAACCGACTAACCATTAGTGAAAATTGGCCAACTAAGGTTGTATCAATTTGGATCAATTTTTGGTTTGTTTGGTTGGTTCAAAATATTTAAACTTAAAAAAATCAAATTTAAATTAAAAAAATTACAATGACATTATTAAATAATAAATTTTAAAATTAAGTTTATGTTGTAAAATATTTTATGCTAAGAAATATGGGAATTTACTTTCTCATATTAAAAAATTATATTTATAATATAATAATATATATATTTATTTATTTATAATTGGATAATTTGATTTTGGTTAGTGTACAAAAATAGCCAAAGCAAAACTAATCCAAAACCAATTGAAAATATTAGAAAACCAATCCATTCGAGTCGAATTAATTAATTTTATCAGTTTGATGAAAAAACCTGACTAAAATAAATTATTTTTATATTATAAAAAATATTAAAAATAATATATAAAATATAAATAATTATTAATTATTTAAAAAATTAAAAATTATAAAATAATCTCTCCACGGAAAAGACAAGATGGGACCATGAAATTACAGGTCCAATTGCTTTGTCTTTTCATGGGTTCCGGTTCCAGTTCCACCATGTCTGTAGAGCAATGCAAACAGACGCACTCAGTGGTTTACTAGCGTTTCTCCACCAAATTGCTCCACTTCTCCAAAGGCTAATGCTGAAATCGAATTTCTGGTCTGGAGACGAATGACAGGTAAAGTGCGTTAGGCCCCACAAATTTTGCCACCTGTCATATGCTTCAAGGCCACAACTGACAAGTGGCTTTTGGCGCTTTCTTTGTTCAAATGACCCAGAATTGGCCCAGGTCCACATGGAAATGGGGCTCAAACCGCACACTTGATCTTGATCCCGAACTCGGAAATCCGAACCGTTACAGTAAAATACAGTCAATGAATAATAAGATTGACGAGAGAAAATTAGAAAGATAGTAGTAACATGGCAATTAGTGGTGTGAAACAGCAAATGAGCAAAGAAACATTGCAGAGCCCCTGGCAGCCATTTAGGGTTCCAAAAACAATCTCTTTACTCTTCTATGTTCCTCTCTTAGTTACATTCATTGTTCATCCTCTCGGTTCTTACGCTCCAATCCAGAGTCAAAAGAAACCCCTAAACTTGAAATCTAACACAGAGAAGAACAACCGCAAACAAGAAGCAGAGAAAAAAAACATCAAGGATCAGGAATAACGAGCTTCTCCCCAGCATAAATAGTGTCCCTTGTGAACCCATTAGCTTCCTTGATCGCATCAATCGATACCTAATAACAGAAGAACAAAAGAAAAACTACAGTTTTAGATCCCGAAATAAAAACGAAATGCCATAAAAGAAATCTGGACTGGACAAAAGGGTGTACCCCATATTTCCGAGAGAGGCCCCAAAGAGTATCTCCCCTCGCAATCTCTATGGTTTGACACGACGACCATGGCAACTCTTGCTCCTGGGATCTCACCGGCTTCTTCCAGGAAACAGAAATGAAGAAAAAACAAACAAACAAACACATAAAGGTCATTTATAATGAGGAGATGAGCAAAATAACAGCAATAGAGCTATATCTCCTGTTTTCTGTAAATTTACCAACCTTGATGGGTTCTGGAGGAGGGGGACACTTGGATTCTAGAAATGGCGGAGTTGGCTCGCACGATTTGCTACTGCTACTGCTACTGATGCAGCTGCTGCTGATGTTGTTGTTGTTGAAAGGGTTGAGGGTTTTGAGAATACTAATGGCGATACCAGAGAACACCACGAATCCAGCAGCCTTGGCGACGGTGTTGTCTTTGTCGCTGTTTTTCTTTCCACGAGGGTCGCCGTGGCCTCCGGTCGGCATCGTATCAGTAGCTCTGCAGTCTTCGGAGTTGCGAGTTGGATTCTAGAGAAGAATCTACTCGGTGATATCGAGCAAACTCGATTTTTTCCTTTCTTCGATTACCGGACACTACAGTCTAGGCACATATCACGTGAGAGGGCTATCTTCTTGTCGGATCGTAGATTCGTAGTCATAGACGTCACGTGAGCCCGCCATCCATGAATGCATAAAAGAGTAGGTCCGAAAGGCCTGGGTGTCCGGCCCATGAATATGATCGCCGTTAGCCTTTAATGTTGATTTCTATTCTAAATACATTATCAGCATTTTAAGGATCGTTATTTGAAATTAATAAATTGACCTTAAGCGATTAGGGGCCGGCAAGTATTTTTCGATCTTTTTGGCAGAATTTAACCATTAAAAGATGATAGTGAGTTTTTGTATTAAGATCTTAATAGTTTAAAGATAGTTCGGTTAAGGTGCATTTGTTTGTATATTTTTTCGTGGGAAGATGAATTAAAAAAAAAAGTGAGGCTCCATTTGGCAATTAGATATTTTTGGGGTTATGGCTTTTGGTGGTTAAATTTTTTTCCAACCAAATGGGAAAAGACAAAAATGAGAGCTATTAGGCTTCTGAAAAAGCTGACAGCTCGTGCGAAAAGACACACCTAAAAAGCTAACAGCACCATTTTCTCTGATGAGTCAAAGAGCAAAAATTGAAATGAAGAGGTTATCCCTTGGCTAAAGTATAAAAGCAAAACAAAGGAATTTCACTTGTGAGTTGGTTACTTTTTTGCTTGATGGATGAAATGGGTATGTGTGGCTCTACTTATAGAGTTTTGCTACCGCTCAAGAGGGTATTTCCTTCGTAGTTAAGTATTTGGAAATTGAAGGTTCCATCAACCTTTGTTTTCCAATTTTAAGAGCTAGTTTACTATAAACGACTTTTAACTACCTCAATGCACTCCCTCTCTTAGGAGAGTCTTAGGTTGGTTTCTAGAACTCTTTTGCTAGCCAATATGCCAATTGAAGTTCTAGTCATCAACTAGGCTTGAGTGATTCATCTCATGCCACCGTTGAGTAGGGGTGTGGGTCTATTTTTGAAACCAAACCAGTATGACCGATTTCTGCCTTCATCGTAGATGAAGCAGTCCTTGCAGTTTGCTTTGTACTTCTCCACGAAGTAGGACCTCATACCAACATGAAGATATAAGCAGAAGTAGAAGCATGTGTAGCTTGACATCCAATAATGTCAAAATCTGTATACCCTATTACTTCTAATTCTCCTATGGACAGTGAGAATATAATCCTTAGTCCCTTGTAAACAGCACATGACTTTCTTCGCTACTTTCCAATTGTCCATACTAGGATTCTTTTGGTATATTCCACACATACCAACAATGCACATTATATTTGGGCATATCCACACTCGCACATACATAAACTTCCCATTGCTGATGCCATAGGGGATGTTGCGCATTATTCCTATTCTAACTGGTTCTTAGGGCATTGAAGTAAATTGAATTTGTCTCCTTTTACCACAAGGACAACAATGCTAGAACAATTTTGTGTGTTGAACCTTTTTAGCACCTTTTCTACATATACTTTTTGAAATAAACCTATAACACCATGAGACCAATCTTAGTAAATCTGAATGCTTAAAACATAAGAGGCTTTACGAAAATCTTTCATATCAAAATTATTTGATAAGAACATTTTAGTCTCATGTAACATTGCAAGATTGTTTCTAGTAAATAAGATATCATTAACATATAAGATCAAGATGATGTAACTGCTCCCACAAGCCATCAGGTATATATACTGGTCAACAATATTTTCCTTAAATCCATAATTACATAGAATATTATGGAATTTTAGGTACCAGTGGCAAAATGCCTACATCAGGCCGTAAATAGATTTCTTCAATTTACAAACTAAACTTTTCTTACAATCTACTTCAAAACCTTTTGGTTGTTGCATGTACACTTCCTCATGTAGGTCTCCATTTAGAAAGGTTGTCTTGACATCCATTTGATGTAATTTCATATTAAAATAATCAACTATGGCCATGATTGGAGAGAAGGGTTTTGTATAGTCTATTATTTTCTTTTAAGTGTATCCTTTTGCAATGAATCAGGATTTATATTTCTCAATGTTCCCCTTAGAGTCTTGTACTTTGGTTTTAAAAATTTATTTCCAACCCATTCACTTAACTCTTTCAAGTAGAAAAACAATACCCTAAACATCATTTTTATTCATGGATTACAATTCATCCTTCATGGATTCTAGCCAATGATTTTATTTCTTAGAGTTGATAACTTCAACAAATGATATAAGATCATTTTCAAAATTTAATTCCTATTCACAGTCATTTAAATAAACATCATAATCATTCAATATTACCGACCTTTGTATTCTTTTAAATCTTCTTAGTGGGATTTCTTCTATTGGCGTTGTATTTTCAATAATTTCATTATTTTGGATAGGTTATGTACTAGTTTGGTGGAGCCTGTGCTCTCTAAATATCGTGTCTTAACACCTATCAATTAGTTGAAAGATTTCCATCTTTTCTACATACTGGGGTTTAATTCCTATGTTCAAATCATCTTCCAAACAAACATATATAGAAATAAAACATGATTTGCTGTTAAAGTTTCTTGCCTGTTTTCTTGAGACATAAACTTTACTTTTTCCTTAGTTAAAACCCCATTCTATAATATATATTCTGAAAGAAAAGTTGGACACCCAGAATAGAAATTTTGATTTCCATACTTTCCACCATCCTAGCTTGTTCATTGATGCAAAGAGATGTCTTCGTAATAAAACTTGATAAGCAGATTTGATATAGTATGTGGTCACCTGAATTGGACTTTTTCCATAATATTTGATCACTATGATGCTTCCCCAATGGTGTAATTTGTAAAATGTGGAAAAATTCTTCATCTGTTATGACCTCTTTTAATCTTTGTACATCCCACTCTCCATTTTCCTCTTAAAAAAATCCTTCACTTTCATGCTACTACCATGGTTTAAACTGTTGATATACCCGCAAGGGTGTATTGATACTTTAAACAATGTACATTTTATTTTTTTAGTTTTTTTTTCAAAATTTCAATTTTATAGATGTTTTTGTATTATTTAATAAATAAAAGAAATGGTTTCTTGAAAACACCTTTAAATAGATGTATCGAAAACCCCATGATACAATATGATACACCCAATACGGGGTGTATTGTATTGATACTTTGAACCATGGCTACTACAATCCTTTCCTTTCTCTTTCCCCCTCTAACAAATGTTCTAGACCATGCAGTATGCATCCAAGGATCCCCAAACACAAATGGATTGACTCCCCATCTCCAACTTACTAACAGAAATGTTGTTTTAGTTCTACACTTAGGGGGTGTTCTTTTTTCGGATTTTGGGAGGGAGGGAAAGTTGGTCAATGGGATTTTGGTTCCCATCTCCAACTTACTAACAGAAATGTTGTTTTAGTTCTACACTTAGGGGGTGTTCTTTTTTCGGATTTTGGGAGGGAGGGAAAGTTGGTCAATGGGATTTTGGTTCCCATTGACCAAGAATCCCATGTTCATTTTTAGATTTATGTGGGGACCAGGGAAAGTTTATTTTCATGGGTATCACTTACCCGGGTAAGTGATGCTCATCTCCTAGGTGGGTAAATAATTTTTCCAGTTAAGGGGAAAGTTGCTAACACTTAAATGGGACAAAAATGCCCCTTTTAATAATGAATTTTTATGGCTAAAATGGTCATTACCCTATTTACCTAAGAAATAAAAGAACATGGGTAATTGCATTTACCTGGATAAGTGTTTCCTACAAAAAACTTATCCAGGTAATTGCATTTACCCAAATAAATAACTTACCAAAAAACGAACAGACCCTTAATTGTAACATTTGTTTCCACCAATGGGAATCATTTTTTTTTCTTACACTTAAATATCCTTCTCATATATCTAGATTTCACTACTTGAACTGAAAAAGCCTCATGTTCCTTTAATAATCTCCATATCTACTTGCCAAACAAGCCTTGTTCATTTCAAGTCCTCCATTTGCTTCACTTTGCAATAGATATTTGTTGTGTGAATCTTCTTAGTGCATTCTCATCATCTCCCCACCAAAAGTTTCTTTGTAACTACTCCATTAGTAATCTTTTTTTTTTCTTATTTTCGGCAGAAGTGTATAACCTGGAATTGCTTGTGCCATTGATTTATTTAATGTTGTTCTTTCCGCTTGTGACAATAATTTTTCTAGATTGAATTCTGTAAAAAATTTTGAGATATGAATTTAACAAAAAGTTCATTTGATAATGGTTGTCTTAGCTGAACTGAACTGCTTAATGATCTGCCTCTTAGGCTTAGTTTGGAAAGAGTACAAATATAAACATGTAGTGTAAATACATATGAAATAATACAAAAATCAAGGTTTTACATAGGCTTGTCAATGATACCGAAAAATCTATGGCCTGATTTGACATCCCATTTGATTATCTCAGATTCGGATGATGTGCTTATGTAATCGGATTGGATTTGGATTTGACTCCATTCGATCCAATTAAAATCCGAATACGATGTATTATAATATTTATTGATTTCAATATATAAATTTTATATAATTATATTTAAAACCAAAAAAGTTAATTTTGTATATTATATTATATATGAATCTATATATAATAAATTCAATATATTATATTTACATTAATTTACTATATATAAAAGTTGAAAAGTAATTAACTTTTAATTTTTTGTATTTTAAAAATAAGCGAAGTCAAATTAAATATGAATCCGATAATCTATTAGAATTCAGATTCAACTCCAAGTCTTCAAATCCGATCAAATTTTAAATTGGATTCAGACACAAAATTTCAATAATTTGATTTGATTCAGATTTTGCTACATCCTATCCAGCCGTAGTTTTGCACTCCATATACCAAAAATAAGGATTAATGAATGAGTAATTAAAATAAGTGCTTATGTTAAAAATAAGTGCTTAAAAACAAGTGCTTATTTTCATTTGACACCTAACCTTTTTAAATGCTTATTTAAAAAAAAATAAATAAGCACTTATTTCATATTGGGCATTTGGTACTTGATGGAGCGCGATCTAGATACTCCTAGTTGGAAGATGATCCAAACTCCAGTTGCATGGCAAGCTGGACCAAGCTGCAAAATAATAGATGAGAGAACTCGGGGTGACTAACCCGGCGAGGTCGCTCCGATGCTTAAGTCAGTTCTATACTGTGGATGCGAGCTGAATACTTGAGATTGAGTGCTAGTAAGTAAATAATCACCCGTACCTTTGCCTTGGGGTTTGATGTCCTTATATAGTGGAGTAGTCGCGGACCTTATGAAAAAGCTCCGGGATCTCCGAACTGTGCGGATAAGATCTGTTCCGTTTTTGAAGGAGAGCAATGTGTCAGTTAATAAGGTTTATCGTTTTCCTCCGATTTAGGTGGAGCTAGGATGAGTCTCGTCGTGATCCTAAGAAATTCAGGGTCCGTTGGGGAGGCCTTTGGAGTCGATTATGTGGCGTTCCGGCTCTTTAGCTCCAAACTGGTACTTCGGTTCCTTAGTCCCGAACTGGATTGGGTGTTCAGGTGTCTCTACGCCGAGGTGGTTTTTGGGACAAGGTGACTGAATACCCGAGCTCCGATTGTTGAGGACTGGGTTCCTTTGATTGAGTTGTCACCCCTCGAGCAGATCACGTCCATGTGGCCCCTTCTTACTAGGTCGTGCCAAATCACCCTTCATCAATTGCCCCCCACTCCTTGTGCCACGGGTCTTGACCCGGTGCAGGGAGTTCATGACGAGTCTAGGTGGATTTGGCACGAAGTCTAGGCAACTTGGAGGGCAGACCGTTGGTCGGACCTGTTCAATCATCTGGCTCAACCATGAAATGACCCAGATCGCATCTCAGTCACGCGTGAACGTCACACTATTTATAAATTCCATGGGCGCCAAAGGGCGCGCTCAACTGATTTCATCCTCGAGTAGCGTGCAACCAGTTTTCATGGGAGCCATCGGATCGCACAGATCTCAACCATTGATTCCCGGATGGGGTGGATTATAAATAGGGCCCATTATCCTCACCATAAATCGTGTAACTAAGCTTTCTTGAGATCGCGTCAGAGTGCTTCAGCTCGCCATTCTCTCCCCTTGTGTCTGAGGTCGTTAGCGCCTTTTTTGGTGAGTTCGTCTTCTTTCACTGGTTGTTCCCTTTTCCTTTTCCTGTCCAATATGTCTAGTGTTAGCATAGATAGGTTACTTAGTGATTCTAGCGAGCCCGGGGGTGCCGAGGTACGGTCCTCAGCTTCCGCCAGTGAGGGCAGCCTTTCGCTAGAGAGCTCCTCTTTGAACCTTTTAGACGTCGGGCCATCTCGGCTTGAGGGACCCGAACCTCAGGTAAAGAGGCCGACCTCTGGAGAGGGGGTCTCGTCTTCTACTCGAGGTCAGGATCCGGACAACTTCGGCCCTTCCATGTTGACCTCAGACAAGTTGTTGTCCTTAATAGCTCGTTACCGTCTCCCCGATACTCTTGTCTTCAACATTCCTTTGGGTCATTACCCTTGGGTCCACAACCATTAAGAACTCACGGTTTTCGAGGAGCAGCTCGTGGTTGGGCTGCGCTTCACGTTCCACCCCTTCATCGTAGAAATTATTAAGTTTTTTAACATCACTATCGATCTGCTACACCTGAAATCCATCCGTACTATTGTTGGTACGATCTCGCTCTTCCATGAGTATAACCAACCTCTCACTCTAGACATCTTTAGCTCAATTTGTTCCATTAAGAAAAATTCTTCTTGCCTGCACGGGGACACCCGACAGAGCTACTATATCTCACCTCGCCCCAGGTTCAAGGTCCTGTTCGGTATCCCGAACAAGGTATCGGCCTGGAAGAGAAGGTACTTTTTTGTTTAGAACCCTGGAGGATGGCCATTCCCGACTCACTGGTGAGTGGCCATTAAGGACCCCGGGGTGAGGCTGGATGAAGAGACCAGGGTGGTCATCCATTCTTGGAGGGACCTCGGCCTTGAGATGGAAGATTTCCTGGCCGAGGAGAAGCTTGTACGAGCTGGGCTGAGTCCTCCTGGTAGGCCTCTACCTCGACACAAACATTACTTCTCCTTTTTTCTTTTTGCACTTACTTCAGTTTACAGCTGACTAAAAAATTCTCTTTTTCTTTTCTTTTACATAAGCTATGATGAATGTTGACGCTGCTAACCACTTAAAGAGTGTTCAGAAGGGGAAGAAGAGAAAGACCTCGAAAAGGTCCCATCGAGAGGAGGCCACCTCTTCGGTTCCTGCCAAACCCAAGGTTGGAGCGCCAGAGCCATCCTCTGCCGAGCTCCTGGGGGAGGAGGTTCGCCCCTAACCCCCGGTTGTTGACCTGGAAGAGGATCAGGATGAGGAGACCCCACCTCGTGAGCCCGAAGGTACTTCAGTGGTTGAGCCTCAGCCCCCCTTAGCGAAGGAGAGCATAATGACTCCGAAGCTCGGGCCTCGTAAGAGCAAAGATGCGGTATTTCCTATGGAGGTCACAGAGTGGGCTGACATGCCAACAAGTCAGCTCGGAGGGAGAGCAACTAGCTACTGTATGGTGGTAAGTAACCTGCCCCTTCATATACTTTCTTATCCTTTTGTCAATGATACTTACGCTTGCTTTCCTTTTTTTTAGGTGAACTCTGCTATCCACTCGCTAATTTATCAATCTAAGATCCGCTTGAAGTGAGCTCAGGAGGCCGAAGAGAACGCTCGAAAGCTTTACCACAGACTGGAGTTAGCTCGAGGTGAAAGTTTTAGATCAAAAAAGGGAGCTTGGAGCCGGGAGTAGCTGATTCTAGTGCTAATGGAGGAAAAGAAGAAGCTCAAGGGGGAGAAGAAAGCTCTCCTCCGGGAAAATGAAAATCTTGAGGCGATGATCAAGGAGCGCACTGAAATCTTCCACACCGTAATTCAGGAGGCGAGGATTCAGGAGAGAGATTGTACCACCAAGGAGTTCAAAGAGTCCCCTGAGTTTCACGACCTCCAAGTCAAGTATGGTTCTGGTTCGTACCGATTGGGCTTCAAGCTCTGTAGGTGGTTGGTGCGGCAGAAGTTCCCCGAGCTCGATCTCGGATCCATCTCCATGTCTACCGTTACTCCAGAAATGGCAAAGAAGGCTGACCAGGTACCTAACTCCTCCGAGGGAGAAAGTGATGATGAACTTCTCAAGGCGAGACTGTCAGGGGAGGCAGGTCAAGATGGCGTGGAGGAGGACCACATGGAGACCGACCTAACTACTGGAGGAGATTTTGGAAAATCTGATGTTTGAACATGCCTCTTTTCTTGGACCCCCCATATAGTGTATGTCCTAGGCCTTCGAGCCCGGTTATAGTAATAGTTGCCATGTACTCGAAACTTTTTTGTTAATGAAGTATAATGATTCAAAAAGTCTTATGTGTGCAAAAATCTTTCTAAGTAAAATATTTTTCTAAGTGTCGGTTACCCCGAAGTGCCAGGCTAGCGAGCTGGACTCCAGGTAGGAATAACCTTGTGTTGTTGTAAGCGGAGGTGGATAGACATTGTAGGGTATATACCTGACCTGTCTATGCACGGGCTACTTATTTGCCCAAGCCGAAGAGGCGATTGGGAATCGTTACGCCTATGTCGAGGTGGTGACTATGACTTATTTGCCTATGCCGAAGAGGCAACTAGGACTTATTGTAGTGACAAGGTCTTTTTATTAGCTTGGCACCGTAGCCCTTAGGCTTTTGGGAGTAACTCACAGTCCTCTCTCTAGTCGGTCATCTTTTTTTTACCAGTTCGGTGATCTCATAGACTTAGACAAGTTTTGCCTTGGAGTCATGGGCTCATAAGTAGTACCTTCTTAGGTTGTTGATGTTCCATGCTCAAGGTAGCTGCTTCCCTTCCAAAGTCTTGATCTCATATGTGCCTTCCCCGAACACCCGCCTTACACGGTACGGACCTTCCCAGTTTGGTTCGAGTTTACCTACCCCGGGCTTAGGTACCATAACTTTCCGGAGAATCAGGTCGCCAACATGGAACTGTCATTTTCTGACCCGGGCATTATAGTACCAACCTACTCTCTGCTGGTAGGCCGCGGTCTGAATGTAAGCCAGGTCTCGCACCTCCTTTACCAAGTCCAGGTTGGTACGGAGCTGGTCATCATTTGTTTCTTCATCATAAGCCTCAAACCGCAATGTGGGTACCTCGATCTTTGCCAGGATCACCGCCTCTGTGCCATACGTGAGGTTGAAGGGGGTCTCACCCGTCGCGGTCTTGATAGTAGTTCGGTAGGCCCAAAGGACAATGGGAAGTTCGTCCACCCACAACCCCTTTGCTCGAGCTAAGTGAGCTTTCAATCCGCGAAGTATCGCCCTGTTAGTTACTTATGCTTGTCCGTTTGCTTGGGGGTGTGCCACCGAGGTAAAGTTTTGCTGAATCCTCATCTCGACACACTAGTTTTGAAACTTAACATCTTCAAACTGCTTCCCATTGTTTGATATCAGCACCTGGGGTAGTCCGAAGAGGTATACTATGCTTTTCCAGAAGAAATTTTGTATGTTACGGGTTGTGATTGTTACCAAGGGTTCAGCTTCCCCCCACTTCGTAAAATAATCTACTGGTACAACCAAAAACCTCCTCTGCCTTGTTGCTAGCGGGAAAGGACCAATGATGTTGATTCCCCATTGCGCAAAGGGCCACGGGCTGGTGAGGTATTTCAAATTAGCAATAGGTTGATGGTGGATGTTGGCATGCCTCTGACATTTGTCACACTTTTTGACGATCTCGAGTGCATCTGCCTTCATTGTGGGCCAATAATAGCCTTGCCTTAACACTTTCTGTGCGAGGGCTCTACCCCCCAAGTGTCCACCGCACAAGCCTTCATGGGTGTTGCGAAGTACATGCTCAGCTTCTGAGGATCGCAGGCAGTGTAGATAAGAGAGTGTGAAGGATCTTCTGTACACTTGTCTGTCTATGAGGACGTACTTGGCTGACTGATGCTCTACCCTTTGAGCCGCATTCCGTTCTGCAGGTAGGGTCCCGTGGAGCAGATAACCAGCGAGTGGGTCAATCCAGCTCGATTCCGCTTGCGACAAGGGAGCGACCTCTTCTGTCCCCCCGAGAATGTTGGGCCAAGGTAAGTCCTCTATGTACACAGTTCGCATAGTGTTGTTGCTCGTGCTCGCTAGACGTGACAAGGCATCGGCCTTAGCATTCTCGGACCTCAGAATTCGCTTGACAAAGTAGGAGATGAAGCTATGCAGGATCTCTCTAACTTTGGTCAAGTAAGCTGCCATAATTGAGTCACGGGCTTTGTACTCGCCAGTGACTTGGTTGACCACTAGTTGTGAGTCACTACATACGATAAGGTGCTTTGCTTTCATTTCCCTTGCTAAGGTTAGCTCGGCAATCAACGCTTCGTATTTTACCTCATTGTTCGATGCCTTAAATCCGAACTGGAGAGCATACTCCAGCTTCACCTCGCTTGGGCCATACAATATCAGTCCTGCACCGCTTCCATGCTGGTTGGACGAGCCGTCGACGTATAGGATCCAGGGCTCCTCGTGCCAGGTCGGTACCACTCTAACTGGGGCTAGTGCCATACTGGTTGATGCTCCCGTTGTGAGCTCGGTCAACTCGAGGGTCTTTACGCTAAACGTACACTCTGCTACGAAGTCCGCCAAGACCTAGGCTTTGACTGTTGGTCGTGACTCATACCGGATCATATTCGCTCAGCTCGATGGACCACTTTGTTAATCTTCTAGACACCTCGGGCTTGAGCAGAATCTGCCTCAGGGGTTTGTTGGTGAGAACAACGATAGTGTGGGCCTAGAAGTATGGTTGAAGTTTCTGGGCTGCTATGACCAGCGCATATGCTAGTTTCTCGATCTCTGGATACCTAGTCTCTACATCCTATAAAACTTTACTAACATAGTAGATGGGTCATTGAATCCGATCTACTTCTTTGATCAGTACCGAACTAACCACTTCGTCGCTCGTAGAGAGGTATAGTTTTAACACGTCCCCTTCTTCAGGCCGAGTTAAAACTGGAGCGGTACTTAAGTACCTTTTCTGCTCATCAAAAGCAAGCTGACACTCTTCAGTCCATTCGAAGTTCTTGCTCTTTTTTATAGCTTTAAAAAAGGGTAGGCACCGGTCCACCGATTTAGACATGAAGCGGCTTAGGGCGGATATCCAGCCTGTCAGCCTCTAAACTTCTTTTATTTTCTGGGGTGGTCTCATATATAGGATTGCCTTTATTTTTTCTGGGTTGGCCTCGACGCCATGTCGGTTGACTATATAGCCTAGGAATTTACTCGAAGTGACTCCGAAGACGCATTTATTCAGATTTAATTTCATGTTATATCTTCTTAAAAATTGAAAAACATCATTTAAATCATTCAACAAAGAATTTGAAAACTGGGTCTTCACGACCATGTCATCAACATAACATTCTACTTTATTGCCGATCAACGACTCAAAAACTTTGTTTACAAGGCGCTGGAATGTTGCCCCATCATTTTTCAATCTAAAGGGCATGACCTTGTAACAATATAACCCGAGCTCAGTTATGAAAGCGGTCTTGTCTTCGTTAGCGGGATTCATCCTAATTTGGTTGTAACAGGAATAGGCGTCCAGAAAACTCAGCAACTCATGCCCTGAGGTCACGTCCACTAGGCGATTGATCTTGGGTAGCGGAAAGCAGTCTTTTAGGCAGGCTCTGTTCAGGTTGGTGTAGTCGACGCATATGCGCCACTTGCCATTGGCCTTCTTCACCAGAACCGGGTTGGCCACCCAGCTCAGGTAATGGACTTCCCTGATGAAGTCTGCCGCGAGGAGCTTCCCGACCTCCTCATCGACTACCCTCCAACGTTCTGGGGCGAGGTTGCATTTCTTTTGTCTTGCTGGCTTGACTAAAGGGTCGGTATTAAGTTTGTGAGTTATAATTTTTTAATCAATCTCGGGCATCTCTACCGTAGACCAAACAAAAATATCTAAATTTTCAAGTAAGAAACTTACTAGCTGGGTTTGAAGTGGTTCGTTGATCGAGGCACCGATCTGAAGAGTTTTGGCTGGTTCGATGGCAGAGACTGGTATGTGGACCGTTTCCTCTTTCGGGGCAGCTTGCTCGTCGATATACTCTGCCGGTTGCTCGAGTTCGATGTCCTCTACCAATTTTGCTTTTCCTTTTAAAGCAGGCACGTAGCACTTGCGGGATTCGAGCTGGTCATCTCACACGACTCTCACCCTGTAGCCAGTTGGGAATTTCATCGCTAAGTAGTAAGTGGACACTATCGCACGTAAAACGTGCGTGATAGACCGACCTACTATCGCGTTGTAGGGGGAGGGAGTCGTGACTACCAAGAATGTGTGCTCAAGTCGCACAATGTTTGGCCATGTGCCGGCTTCCACGTGTATTGCTATTCGACCAAGAGGTCTGACCTCCTCGCTGTTGAACACTATCAAAGGTGTATCTACTGGTTTCAGGTCGCTCTGCTGTAACTGTAATTTATCAAAGGTCTCCTTGAAGAGTATGTCTGCTGAGATGCCTGAGTTTATTAAGATGCAGTTCACCACGAAGTCGTTTATCCTTAGCTTCACTACTAAAGCATCATCGTGCGGGTATTGGATCCCACACGCATTGTCCTCTGTGAAGTAATTCAGTTCCTCGAGCCGAGGTTGCTTTGGTGGATTTTCGCCTTCGTTCTCCAATTCGCGGACTAAGGTCCTCCCAGCTGCTGATGTACATCCGGCAATGATGGATCCGTCGGTGATCATATTGATCACCCCACGGAGTGGCCTTTCCTCTGGCAGCTGTCAAGGTGGTTGCTCATTTTGCTTGCTGGTCTCGGGGTCATTCCTCCTTTGGTCCCCCTGTCGATCTGCCTGTCGGTTTGCTTGCCCCCTCTCTTCTCACAATATGTAATTCTTCAGGTACCCATGGCAGATAAGTTCCTTGATCTCGTCATGGAGATTCCTGCAATTCTCCATGCTGTGTCCATGATCTCGATGGAAATGACAGTAGACATTCGGGTTTCTTGTTGCCGGGTCTCCCCTTAACCTGTGAGGCCATTTGATGAAGGAGGAATCATTAATAGCCATTAAGATCTCTCTTCGCTTATCATTCAAAGGCGTATAGTTTGTTCTCTCCACGGGCAAGGTCCTGGAATGCCGACTTGGCTTGTGCCCGCACGAAGGGGACCGACTTCTTGACTTGCTTCTTCCCCTATTCAGGGACTTGCTCTTATTTCTTTTCTGCCCACCATTGCTCGTCCCTTCATTCTCTCTCTTCCTCTTTTCCGGCGGTGGATTGTCAATCTTTTGGTTGATCTCCTCCTCGGTACCGATGAACTGATATGCCAACTTAAGGAACTCGATGAGATCTTTTGGTTTGTTAGCTATTACCTGCCACTTGAACTCTTTATGGGTGATTCCTTTCTTTTCCGCAGTGAGTTGCACTGTTGGATCGACGTCCGGTATCTACAGGAAAGTATCGTTGAAGCGCTTTATGTAGCTTCTGATTAATTCTCCTTCACTTTGGAGCACGTTCAAAAGGCTTTCTTGCGACCTCGGGCATTTCTTGCTGGCAATGAAATGCATAGTAAACAGGTCGGAAAATTGGGACCAGATTTTGATGGATCCCGGCACAAGGTTCAGATACCAGGTTCGGACTACCCTCCTGAACGTAGTGGAGAATGCCACACACATGCAGGATTCGTCAGCCCCGGCTAGGTGCATCTGAGACTGGAAAGAATCCACATGATCATTGGGGTCAAACGACCCGTCATACTTATCTAACGGGGGTATCTTGAAGTCTTTCGGCATCGGAGTTGCTAGGAGCTCGGGAGACAGAGGAGATGACTGACAAAGCAAGGGAGGCGCAGTCTTTGTTGCCACCGAGCTCACTTCTTCCTTTTCTTTAGCTTGCTTTGCTTGCTAGCTTGGCTTTGCTGGCGAACTGTTTCTAACCGAGGAGCGGCGTGTCTTGCAGCATCACCGTTGTTGCTTCTTCATTGGCTCGGCGTTGGTGCTGTTGATTTCGGTCTGATCTGGTATCTCGGCATCACTACGAACATTGTCGCAAGGTGGATCCTGGTTGTGGAGTTCGCACCGGCCATCACGATGGACCGAGGGGTCCTACCTCAAGTTCGCCCCTCGAACTCCGGGCTGGTTGTTATCTCCTCGCGAGCCTTTATTTTCTTGCTGGGAGTGTCGCGCCAGATTAGCCCTGTTGAGCTGACTATCCCTGGGCCTGTTTCTAAAATTTCCTTGCGAGACTGGATGAGTATGCTGACCGTCTCTCTTCCCACGGGGCGAAACCTGACCCCTAGGAGGAACCGGCACCTGCGAGGCCCCCTCACCCCGATGGGGGGATCGGTTGACGTTCTGGCTAGTTCTAGGCCAATTTGGGTTCTGGCCCTGACACAACCCTGGGTGCCGGGGTGGAATTGGCTGCTGGTTCGGATGCAGTGGTGGAAATTGCTACTGATACTGCTGGTACAGGTAGTACTGCTGATACTGTTGGAACTGTTGGACCTGTTGCATCTGGATCTGTATTGTCCAGACGCACTGAACGCGGTCATGTTATTGGGAGTGCCCGATTCCAGGAGGGACCACAGATGGCTCAGAGAAAGTTACGACTACTGAGGGAAGCGGGACGCTCACTTGCGTAGTGCCCTGCGGTATGGACAGTGACGGGACCCCTGAAGTTGTAAGGGGAATAGTAAACTGATCGATGCATACTATGGGACCTTGGGGGAAGGTTGATTGCTGATCTTACCCCCCGGTGACGTTCATCTCGATGCTTTGCCCGGTGTTGCTGGAAGAATTCATTGGGATAAACCAAAAGCTAAAACTACAACTAAAATTGGGATGACCTTTCGATCGATTTCCACAGACGGCGCCCATTGATGGAGCGCAATCTAGATACTCCTAGTTGGAAGATGATCCGAACTCCAGTTGCACGGCGAGTTGGACCAAGCTGCAAAATAACAGATCAGAGAACCCGGGCTGACTAACGCGGTGAGGTCGCTCCGATGCTTAAGTCAGTTCTATACTGTGGATGCGAGATGAATACTTGAATGCTTGAGTGGTAGTAAGTAAATAATCACGTGTACCTTTGCCTTGGGGTTTGATGTCCTTATATAGTGGAGTAGTCATGGACCTTACGAAAAAGCTTCGGGATCTCCGGGCTGTGCAGATAAGATCTGTTCCGTTTTTGAAGGAGAGAAATGTGTTAGTTGATAAGGTTTATCGTTTTCCTCTGGTTCAAGCGGAGCTAGGATGAGTCTCGTCGTGATCCTGAGAAATTTGGGGTCCGTTGGGGAGGCCTTTGGAGTCGATTATGTGGCGTTTTGGCTCTTAAGCTCCAAACTGGATTGGGTATCAAGGTGTCTCTACGCCGAGGTGGTTTTTGGGCCAAGGTGACTGAATACCCGAGCTCCGGTTGTTGCGGGTTGGGTTCCTTTGGCTGAGTTGTCACCCCTTGAGCAGATCGCGTCCACGTGACCCCTTCTTACTAGGTTGTGCCAAATCACCCTTCATCAGTACTAGTAGGGGTGTCCATGAAAAATGGAAAAACCAAATCAAACCGAGAAAACTGAGCCAAAAAATGTGGTTAATCGAACCGATCAATTTGATTTTGGTTTGGTATTTTTTAAAAACCGAAGGATCGGTTCGGTTTTCGATTAACCTATAAAAACACCTACGGTTAACCGAATCGACCGGGTTATATATTTTATATAATTTTAATATATGTCACATATTTTCTATATATATATAAATATATTTATTCATTATATATAAATATGTGCATATATTATATTTATAATAATCTATTTATAAATATATTATATATTATTTATTTTTTGTCGTATTTATAATATATTATATATCATTTATTATTTAATATTATACATATATTTATATAATATATATTATAAATATAAAAAATCGAAAAACCAAAAAATCAAAGAACCGAACCGGTCAAAAACTAAATCCGATAGACCGGTTAATCGATGGTACCAGTTCGGTTTCGATTTGGAGAAATGGAAAAACTTGTGGTATCGGGTCGGTTTGCAAAAATTGCCCATGGTTCGGTTAACTGAACTGTAGTCTATAGACACCCCTATTTGGTAGTCTTTTTCTCCAATAAGCACTTAAATAAGCATTTTGTGACTATTTTGTCCTTCATTTTCTTTCAAATTTTACGAAAGCACTTTTATAAAAGTACTTTTACGAAAGCACTTTTATGAAAATACTTTTACAAAAGCACTTTTATAAAAGTACTTTTGTGAAAGAAAGTATTTTTATAAAAACACTTTTATGAAAGCACTTTTATAATACAAAAGCATTTTTATGAAAGTACTTTTATAAAAGAACTTTCCTGAAATAATTTTCATGAAAAACACTTTTACAAAAGTACTTTTATGAAAGCACTTTAATAAAAACACTTTTATAGAAGTAATTTTATAAAAGTATTTTTACAAAAGCACTTTTATAAAATTCAATTAGAAATAATTTTATAAGTGGTATTTTAAAATTCAACTAGGGATAATTTTAAAAGAAAAAAAAATTGAATAAACACTTAAAAAAAACTGTGAAAACTTAGGCTTAAAAAATAAATCCCTATTTTTAAAATAAACACTTATTTTATACTTATTTTCCAAATACCATGTTGTGATGCAAACCCAAATAAGCGTTTATTTAAAATAAACACTTATTTTTAAGCACTCCTGACATGGCCATGGGCCAAGTTTCTTGGATGGCATGACAAACGGACAAGTAATGTAATCCAGTCAATACAACGGCTGCCAAACGGATATAAGTCCATGAAAAGTACATTATGACGTCTGAATGACCAGTTGTCTTGGCTCAAATTTTTAAGGTTGCCCTTGCTTTTATCCTGCTGCAGTTATACTGTATCACTTTCTACTACTGGTTTGTCATTTCTACGTAATCAACGGTCCAATGGTATCTTACTGGCCCCACCAAATACAACCATGGGGGGACCATTTGATCGATGGCGATGACGTGCACGGAAGAAGAAACTAGAGACTAGAGTCCCATTCATTGCACGCTACGACTTACGAGAGCTGGAGTCTATTGAGGATGATGGAATTCAAGTTCAGTAAATAATATCTCCGGCGGTTCGGGCCGGTTCTGTAGAGACGTTGGCGCGTGAGAGAAGAGACATAGCACGCACCGACACGTGTTAAGTACTCGTGGCACGTGTATTCAAATGGTTAATCCAGATATCAAGGAGAGAAATGGTTCAAAGAGTGCCATGTCAGCAGTGAAAAGAATTTTGCTCGTCGAACTGGCGAAATTTCTCCTCCTCAATATTTTATGATATTCCGTAATTTAGTTTTAATTGTTTTTTATTTGAAAAAATATCTCTTATTTTCTGCTTCATTTCTCCCGCTACAATCATTCCCGGTTGTTTCACAACCAACTCTTCACTCCTGGGTTCTGGGATTGATGGCTCAACTACTCTCTTCCGTCTGCACAGATGCTCTCAAATTCCAGAACCCATCAAAGTTTTCTTATTCGGGAAACAGAGGACGCTCGTTAGCGAAGAAGAGCAGCCCGTCGACGGCTGTTGCTGGCCGGAGACCATGCTATAAGATCAAGGCTACAGTCAACAATGACTTCACGTCGCAGGAGGAGGTTGCCGATGATTACTACGCCGTTTTAGGCCTGGTAATTGTTCTACTTCTGTTAATTTTATTTATTTATGGTTGTTAGTTGAATTTTTCCTGAATGTCTTATAAGAGAGTTTCTAGATTTTGTTTATTGGACTTATAAATTTTGTCATTAATTGTCATGCACATCGATGATCAATATGGTTCTTGTGGAGGGGATAGTTGACCTGATCGTCTTGTTGCAATTACTCGGTCTGATCATAAGAAACCAATGATCAATCTATTCACATTAGTGTTGTATTCGTTCTAACGTAGATAGGATAGATCGACCTTGGGTAGCAGTTAGTCTAAGTCCCAACTCATTGCATTCGCCAAATTTGTTTTGATATGGTTCTTATAGGCAAGGATGATTGGTTATAGGAAGTTTGGAATTTTTATAGTTTATGCTTGCAGTAACTATTTTGAGCATGTAAGTATTTGATCGAGCAGCAGTAGAACCTAGAATGCTTCTACAGTCTTACAATATTATAATTTTTTAGTCTCTTGGTTATTCTACTAGACATAATCTACCATGTAGAGTGGAATTGCCTGGGGTTTTTACCTTTGCCTTCATATTAACTTACTCAGAGAATTCAATTCTGGAGAGTATATTCTTGTAATAAGCAGAGTGTGTTGGACATAATCAATCAATATGCAAGGACAATCAACATAATGCTTGCGTGTTGGGAATTTGTTTCAGACAGGGGATGAAATATAATTTGGCCTTATAGTGGTCCTATTGGAGATGCTTCTTTCTACTAAGGAGAAGGTAATGACTCTTTCTTGGGAATCAATGGGTCTATCTCATGATGTCCTCATCATTGTTGATTGATAGAAATTCTGCTAAAGCTTTCAGATGTGGTTAGGCTTTGGATGTGGTCCTTAGAGGCTTTCTTGAGCTCTTTTACTACATTTTGAGATGAATGGATGTCATGGAAGTGGAGCACCTTTTCTAAATGCTGGTAACTTGGGAAAGTTGCGGGTTGAAGGGGAAGAATGTACAAGGTGTTGCCACTTCCATACTGAACCCTGTATAACTGCAACGAGTATACATCTTTGGGATGAATTCACAAATTTTGGATTAATTTCCATATTGTATATTATCTTTTCTTTAACTTTCTCTGTGCATCTAGTGTAAATGTTTTGATCAGAACCATTCCAAAAGAAAGTGAATATATTTTTTATATGTTTTAATTTTTTAATCTGTTGTTAAATGTATAGGGAGCAGTTTCTCTTTAGTTTCCACCAATGCTCTACATGCCTGTATATCTCTACTCATAAGGTGCTGGGCATATATTTATTTAACACCTGTATTTGGTCTATATCTTTTAATAGGCTTCAATTTCTTGCTTGTAACTTTAAGAAGAATTGAGATAGGCATATATTTTTTTTAAATAAAACCAGTCTGAAGGTGTAATCTGTATTTTCTATATGGATATATGCAAATTATATGTCAACTAGGGCTGTCAATTGACCAGATATTGGTCCAATCTGACCTGGTCCAATATGAGTCCATTACAGATGGATGAGGACCAATGCAATCCGATAAATACTTTGGAACATTCTGGATTGATCCAATTCAATGTCTGGACTGTCCAATCTGTTCAAATTGGTTTTAATTTAGATTGGGTCCAACCAAAACCTGGTTCATTGGCACTCATACTCTTATCGTCTGTCAAGGGACCGAATAATGGTTCAATCCAACCCGGTCTGATACAAATCCATTACAGATGGACCAGGTCCAATCCAATCCAATAAATACTTTGGAGCATTAAGGCTGGACTGGTCCAGTTCATGTCTTATTGGTCATCCAACCCGTTTCAAATTGATTTTGATTTGGATGGGTTCCAACACAAACCTGATCCATTGACACCCCTAGGGTCAAATCCTTGGGTTGGAAAGCAAAAAAAAATGCACCATCACATTTCTGATACTATACTGGCCTGCATCTCCTTGACCATCCAAATGAGGCCAAAATAAGGATGAACATATTTAACTGACATGCTTTTTGTATTATGGTCCATATAGCATTTTGATAATCTGGATTGATGAATTTTTGCAGGTGATTTCTTCATGACAAATAATAAATATATGTACTTTGTATTTTTCTACCTTGATTTTTCTTCTTTGATTCTTGTTCAACAATGTATTTTTTTTTTCTTTTTTTTTAATGTATTGTTTGTTTTGAGATCCTCACCACTTGTTGGTCCATGCTACCAGCTGCCTGATGCAAAACCGGCACAGATTAAGAAGGCTTACTATAATTGCATGAAAGCTTGCCATCCAGACTTGAGTGGCAATGATCCAGAGACCACAAACTTCTGCATGTTCATCAATGAGGTTTATGCGGTGGGTTCCTAAACCGAATCGGTGAATCCAGGATGCCCCAAACTGTCTAAACTTTACCTTTGCTTAGGGTTAATGAGGATATTTTCTGTGCAGGTACTTAGTGATCCTGTTCAACGCATGGTTTATGATGAAATCCATGGGTATGCATTGACTGCAATTAACCCTTTCATGGATGATTCAAACCCAAAGGATCATGCATTTGTTGATGAGTTTTGTTGCATAGGTATGAGTGGACTTCGCTATTTATTTCCTTAGTGGAGGAACATTTCATTTAACAAGAGAAACTTTTCTGTTTTTTTTTTGCCTCTCCATACAAAAAAAAATCCCTCCGTCGTCTCTCCCTCTATATTGCCATATATTCATATGTCATAGAGAGGTAAAACTTGAGCAGAAGACATAATAAGTCATACATGTATGTATGTTGCTAAGAACAAAACGTTTGGCATATAAGAGGCCCTGAAGTTTGACAGGTAGTTATCATGTGATCCTTGTTATCTTCTCAGGCTGTAAAAATTGTGCCAATATAGCACCAGATGTATTTGAAATTGAGGAAGATTTTGGTAGAGCTAGAGTCTGTAGCCAATCTGGAAACCCAGAATTAGTTCAAGAAGCCATTGATAGTTGGTAAGTACTTAAGCTAATTCTTTTGGCATGTCATAGACTTTTTATAAAGAGTTTTGCATTCATCTGCATCACTTTTGTCAAAGAAAACTGAAGTCAACAAAGTCTTAACCTAACATATGCAGTCAGCTGTTTTGTACTGTCGTTATCAATTTTTCCCCTTTGATATTGCATATTTGTCCTTTGTATATAAAACTAAAATATTCTCTAGCAAAAAAAGGAAAAAAAACAACTGTTAACTTTGCCATGTATTGATTAAGATGCTTCTGTTATGGTGGTTAATGTTGGATACAGAAGTAACATAAGAAATTTCCTTGAATTTTGGCTACTGCCTTTCCATTGTTAAAAGCTGATTTCTAGGTATTTCTTTAACCTAGAATTGATATTTATATGAGAAAATGGAGAAGAATATAAGTGGAAGTATCCCAAAAACATAAAGAAATGATTGTATTACAGATTTTAAATGAGTGATTTTAATAGTAAGATATCAGAACTTGGAGCTTCTTAAGTACTTTTAAACTTGGAAAATTTTGTTTGACAGGAGTCTATTTGTACCTCAAATCTCTATTTTGTATTAACATGAAATCAACATTCAAGTACTTCTACTTTTCTGTAAATCTGTCTGTAATCTTGTGTTTGCCATTGTTAGAAACCTTATTCTTCATTAGTAGTATGATGCTTTTGGAAATGCTTTTTATCCAAAATTTCCTTCAACGTTCTTAGTACAGGAGTTTCTGTATCAGAGAAGCATAGAGTCTGTGCTTCATTGTATAACCTTTTTGTCTGCTTTCTCAGCCCTGTTGATTGTATTCATTGGACCTCTGCTGCACAACTATCTCTTCTTGAAGATGAAATGCGCAGGGTAGAAAGAGTAAATGTAAGATGGACTACCATTTCTTGCAATGTTATCATTGGTTTCTTTTTTACTTATTGTGGTAATAATTTTCTTCCAATCTTTCTTTAACACATTAAATTGTTTACCATTCTCACAAGCTTCTGTTATTGGGTTTTATAACCATTCATTTACAATATACGAGGGATTACATTTGATAAATAATATGCATTCATTATCATATCCCAACATGCTATTAAAAAAGGTCATTGCCCAATGTTTGTCCCAAATATCTGGGTTCTTGGGAGGGGCAGACTGGATAAATCCTAAGATTTGGCCTTTTCTTTTTATTTTTTCCTTTTTTTTTTGCACAAAATGGCCATTCTCAGACTTGAACCCTTGTTTTCATGCTTTCCATCCTGAGAACTTACCATTATACAAAGAAATGACCCCTATCCCAAATAGCTATTACCAAAAGTTATTTTTTAAAGCTCAATCAGTATTTCTTTTTTCACTTTGCTAGATGCTTGGGGGTTGAAGTCCGTGATTAGATTTGTACTAATAATTAATTGAAGATGCGTAATTGTTTTGAAGGATTAGTTGGTAAAAATAGGTATTTTGAGTTTCAAATATTGGCAACATACTCATATGACCATGTACAAGTGAAGAAGTAACATAAAGTGTTGAGTTACTCATTTTATGAATTCACAAGATCATTTTATTGGTGCTAAATGTAGGAACACCTCCTCCCCCCCCCCACAAAAAAAAAATCCAAAGTAAAATCAAGGTGAACACTAGAAAATACTAACAGTAACTATGTTATACTGCAAGGAGCCAAGGACATGGCTGGACAAGGTGCTGGATACAGAGTTTACCTTAATAATTGAATTATCTGACATGAAATGACACCTTTTTACAGGTATCTGTGGATTGTTTTTTTTGATAATTAAGGTATCTAAGGATTTTTTTTGATAAGGTATCTGGGGATCGTTAATAGTAAGACAATGGGAAACCAATTCAACAAGAAGGAAATGAGAATAGTCTGGAAAAAATCATGTACCTAGTTTGATATAACACACTGCAATCTTCTCTAGTCATTACTGCAGGATACCAACATCAAGGGATTAAATCATTAAATTCTTTGTCATAAGATAAATAAATCATCAAGTGAAGTTTTTTCTTGAAAATAAAACGTAGAAAATATGACCAAATTCTGACTGAACAATCTCTTAAAAAACGTAGATATATTTTCTTGAAAATATATCTCCAACACATGGAAATATATTAAACTGTAGAAGGAAAAAAACTTGACAAAATATTTTGATGGATTATTTTCTTCTACCATTCTCTGTTTTCAAGAGGAAAGCTTTTCTCTCCTCTTATTTTCAAGAAACTTGCTAGTCTAGCATTTTTTTCCTTAAAGAGTATACCAAAGAGAATCCAAAAAAATCTCTTCTCCCCTACACATGTATGAAAAAGGCTTCCACAGAGGCTAAAATGGTGGTAGTAGTAGTAGGCTTTGCCATTACCATATGATATGACCAATAAGTTCTGTGCTCTTCTCCAAAAGCATGTGCATCCCACCTGCTCAACAAGGTAACAAACTAAAAGACACAGTGAAGGATGTTGGACTCTCTTTTATGGCACATGTTTGTTTGTTCAGTGTCCTTCCTCATGGTGGGAGCGATATTTGTCTTTATTCTTGTTAAGTGGCTAAAATGTACATGCATGTTGACAAGTGTGCCCATTTCCCAACTTATTTGTTTCTTTCTGGTAGCAGTATCACCCACTTACCAATAAAATGCTTTGGTTTGTCCTAGAAGCCTCTCTCATACATGTAAGAATGGGATGGCCATTTCAACCCTCATTTTATCTGTTCTTTTTGAAACAAAAAAGAATGGAAAAAAAACTGGGTGGCAACCTCTTAGAAAGAGAACGGTAATCTCTTTGGGTAAAGAAAAAAGTTTCTTGGAAGAGAAGACCAGGGTTAAAGAAGATCTTCAATAAGAGGTTTCTCACCATTTCTTTTGGTTGTGGTTTCAACATCTTGGTGAAGGTTGGTGGGTCCTTCTACTGTCTAATATGTCTGCTTTGAGAGAGGGTTTCAACTTGATTTGGTAAAATCTCTCCCTTTCTTATTATTTGATTACATCTTGTTGTTGGTTCCTTTTTATTACTGGAATCTATTTAACTATATTTCCAAATATTGAATGCTGAAATAAGTACTAAGAATAGGATAACCAAAATACCCTTTTAAAACTATTTTCTTACAACTCGCACCAATTAATCAGAACTATATATATATAAGACTGGAACATAGACGACACAAACCAAGTTCAGTACCTCAAGCAGATCCATCCTCACTCTTGTCCTGGAATAGACCTGAACTATAGGCATTAAATAAGCCATCACTACCCTTAAGCCTCAAGCAGAACTATTGATCCTTTAAATGTGGATACACATTCCAATAGCTCTAATCCAATCATCAACATTTGACCTTTAACTAGAAAACGACTACCTTTCTGGAATTTAGAACAAGCTCTAGAATCTCAAATTGCAACCCTCTTTTTCGCCATCCAATTGCCTTACAACTCTATAAGATAATAGTTGAGTCCCTGCTCTTATCTCCATCAACACCTGACCTTGATTCTACAATTTTTGAAAAGGTATGACCATTCTGGGGGGCTGCCATTTTCCAAGACCTGTTTTTGGTTTCCAGGTCTTCTTGAATCCTTGACCGTTTTTATTTTCACTTCATCATTTTGCAGCTACTTTTTTACAATTGTTTTTTCACTGTTCAATGTGTTATTTCCTACCAAAATAGGAAAAAAGGAAGAAATAAAAATTATTTTACTTGTCTTTTCGTCTTTATTCCAAAGGATCTCCTAGATTACTGACTGACATGTTTTTAGGTTTTGACCATCAGGGTAACCAGTTAAATCAGAAATTTTGTCTATATTTTACTATTTCATGACATTAGATTTGTGCATTCTATGTTTTCTTCTTTATTTTGATTTCCTTCCGATAGCTATAGGTATTTTGTTGATCAGATATTAGTTAAATTAATAAGCATGAAATAAAATAGAGGTTGCAATTGCAAGTCTTCCAGAATTCCACCTTTCCCCCTTGAGATGAAAATAGCAGTTCTTGTATTGCTTATAACCATGAAAAGTAACAGTTGAATGTGAACAGGTTGCACTGATGCTTTCAGGAATGGGAGCTTCATCAGTTGACGTTTTCAGAATGGTAATACTATATATTCCTTTTATCTACCGACAAACTTCAATTTGACTGCGTTGTGGTTTGGCAATGCCTTACTGGTACTTCGAGTTCTTGCATGATTTGTTTGTGAAAGTTGGCTTAACGTCAGTTCTAAAAACCACAAAAAAATAGTTTCTTCCCTTTTCTTTTATCCTCTCTAGGAGGATTAATAAATCATCAAATATTTGTATTTTGACATATATGGTTTATTATTCAGGGTAGAGTGTGATGGCTCACTTGTTTCTTGAAAGGCAATCAGCATTAACAGTAAACCTGTTTGGAAAGATACTCTGAATGACAAGTGGATGAAATTTTCATCTCCCCTATCATATTTTTGACTCAAATATTTTGGAAACTAGGCGACAGTTGTTTCCACTTTGGTCAAAGCAAGTTTGAGAGGGAAGAAAAAGTCACTGTAAGGCTGCTGGTAGTGCATTTAGGCATAGTTTTCAAGGTGCCAAGGTGAGGCTAGGCAACAGGGGGGCACCTTGTCGCCTATTCACCTAGGCAATGGATTTTTTTTTTCAAGTAAAAAACATATATCCTAGGGTAGTTCCAGTTCTATAACCATGTTTCTTTAATAATTACCCATAATTTTCATAATAAAAGTATAAACTTCATGTTGAATACAGCATTTAGCAACGTTTATAGGAAAAGAAGAAAAGAAAAGGTGGAAGAAGAAAATGTGTTGATTAGACAACATTTTAAGTTTTTCCTTATTGTTCAAGTTTTGAAGTCTTTGAGGGTTCAATACAGCATTTAGCAACGTTTTTGTTGATTAAACCCTAAAAAATAAGAAAATAATAAAAAGAAATTAGTATATAAACACACAAAATGAATATTTTAGTTTAATAATGAATATTTTATAATTATAACCTCAAAAAATTAAGAATATAAAAGTATTTTATAAGGCACTGTATTAAACTGCTTGGTGATTAGGTGAGGTGAGCCTCCAAGGGTGCCTTGTCGCTTAGGCGCCTGCCTAAGCATCGCCTTGACAATGTAAAGGCCAAGTCCCCCTCCAAAATCCTTGATATAAAATTGTAGGTTTATCTTTTCAAATACTAATAAAGTTTGAAGGTGGTCGGTCACCCCTCAACCTAGAAGAAACTTTGGGGTTCCAAAAAAAATGAAGGAAAAGAAAAAAAAAGATGCAGGTGGCATATATCACATCCCCAGGTCAGATGAAAATTTCATTCCCCATCAGTCATGAAATCAAAGTACAACCTGATTCTTATATTTGTACTCAAAAGATTAATCTGTACATTGCTGAATGACTTGTAATGGAGGTCAACCTGTTGAGCATTTCATTTTTGGTCTTCTAGACAAGATGGGTTGAATTTTAGAACTTCTCTTTATCCTGCATGGCAAAACTATGGGTTGAAGCAATGATTTTTCTATTCAACTTGTTGAATTAACTTAGAACATAAATCTGAATGGCTAGACCTTGAAGAATTGGTTCTTCAAATTACCTTGATAGATGCCGATGACCCAATACCTTAGATGGTCAGTTGGCATCTCTCTGAATATGGAGGCGGGATCAAACCCACGTAACTGCAGGCTCTCCGTGGTAACATTAGTGAACCTCACGTGCACCTTTCTCTGTCCCCACCCTTTAACCCCCCTGTAATGTGTACCATGTAATACTCAAAAAGAAAAACTACCTCAGTAGATTGCAAATATCTACACAGACACATAGATACATATTGTCCACCAAAAGACGAGGCATATGGCATTTCTAATATATTACTTTTATGGCAGGCGAGCACTCGATGGGAAAAGCGACAATCAAAAGTATTGGTAAGAAGTCATGTTGGTTTTCACTTACATCTTGCCTCTAGCTAATGTTAGTGTATCAACATTATATTCAATTTGTAATTTATGTTTAAAGTAAATGCAATAAAATTTCTAGAGAGGATACTCCAGCATTAATGACCAGGGCAATGGCAAAATAGGATTCCATGTAGTGGACTCCATATACTTGGGATAAGGTTTTGCTAACTTGCATTTGACCTAGATGGTTTAGGGAAGGGGCTTTCATTTATCATAAATTAGGATTGTCCGGATCATTCATCTACTTGGGTCAAGTAGGGATCTTCTCTAAATGAATCCACCTAATTTGCAACATGCAGGGTCTTGTGGTGGATCCAAACCTTCAATCAAATAGGGGATCTGCTGGTGATCTGCTGGATTCACCACCTGATCAATTTGCATTCACTTCAATATCACCTATATGTCCCTCTACCTTACTTTGGTGATTTTCATGATTTAACACTAGCTATTCAAAGTTTTAATTTTAGAATATAGAACTTAGCTGCAAAAGTGTATTTTGCACACATAGAGAAGTGTTTTGTGCTGAAATTTTCCATAAACAGAGGGTGGGGAGAGAACTGAAGATTGCTTTTTGATGTCAAAACTAGTTCCTCACATGTAAGATTCCTTAGTTGTTTAGGGAAGCTCACTAAGTGATCCAACTAGAAAACCTTCTCCCATATTCACATAATATAGATGACTACCTAAGATATATACATTTCATCCACATTTGCCTTTTTTTTGGTTCCTTCTCTTTCCAATGACATTTTCTTTCATGTATGTCTTCCAACAATGAATGCAGGAAAGAGCTAAATTGAGAATGATGAAGCAAAAGGATTCTGACAAACCTAGATCATACTGGAATGACCTTTGGGGGAAGCCAAAAGACTACCAAAATACAGGTATTATGGGCAAAAAGTGCAAAATAAACAAGTGGTGCAAACCCCAATTCCATGCATAAGTACATGCATATAAACATTTATATAATATTCATATATACAAAAATGGAGACGTGTTGATTGGGTTGCCCAATACAACCCTAAGCCAGCCTGAAGTTAAAGGTGGGTTCATTTTTTTCAGCCCCAACCTTAACCTGAATTTCAACTTGACCAACCCAACCTGACTTTTTTGCATTGGGTTCAGGCTAACCAGGGCCAAGTTGCATATGTGGAACATACTTTTGGCACCTGTTAAGTGGTTCATCTATGAGCATTTAATCCTTTGTTCTATTTTGACATGATTTAACTTGGAAAACTTATAGGTTTCTTGATTGATTGAATTTGACATTTTCTTGATTGGGAATTGTAAATTTTATTTAAAAGCATATAAATGAAGTTACACTGTTACAACATGCAGAATAACCCTACTATGTTATAGAAAAATGACAAAGAAGCCCAAAACATCAAGCAAGCCATTTGCTGTTCTTCTAGCCCATCTAGATGATCCCGGTTGAATTTGACATTTGATTGCAATGGTTACCATAATCTATTTAGAACTGGAACATAGTTTCTATTTAGAAGTGGAACATAGTATAACAATTGGATTGTTGATTATTGCAACATAGTTTCTCATAGGCCATGGTTGGTTCTTTGCAAATTGGCAGCTCCTTTGGAGTCACCACTCATAGTATAAACTAGTCTCTCACAAAAAAGACTATTTTGGAGTTTCCATAAATCAGGGTTTCTATTTTTACCTTTTTGCATAAAACCAAATTACTGATTTGTTTTGATTGGTAAACCAAACTACTGTTACAATGATATCCAAAAGCTTGTCATCAAGTGTTTTGATGTTTTAGCCTCTTCTTTGCTTCTCAGAAGAAGTGCATTCATTCTACATATATCATATAACATGTATAACTGTCTGGTACTTGTGGAAGAGCATCTCCTAGTGATACAAATTTCCCCTGTTCTTGCAATGATTGTCACTTTGTTATTAAAACTGTCCTTTGGCTCAAACCCAACGATGCATTGCCTTTGATGGATTGCAATCACCAAGCAATGTACTGGTTCTTGTCTTTTTTGTTGGCCCAATGAGACACCACGTCTCTATAACTAGCCTCAACAACTCTCTTTCTCTCTCTATCTCTCTCTGGCGTGCACAGATACAAACATTTAGTGGAAAGTAAGCTTATGACAATTCTTTTGCAGACGAAGTGAAAGAGAGGGCAAAGAGAGCTGCTGCTGCTGCTCGAAGATGGAGGGAGTACTCAAGAAAGGGTGCTGATAGGCCTCCCACTTTCAAGCTTCCTGAGGCAATCTCCAACAGCAAGGAATGAAAAGCTAATTGTATACACTTACACTTTTCTGAGTCCCCACATAATTGATTTCTGTAAAGCTAATTATCGCTAGAATCCTTTGTAATTAATCTACTCAGGTAATTCATGTAAATCCACGTCTAATCATGTAAAATACTGTCTATTCTTGTAACTAGGAACCTTCTTAATAAAGCCAAATACAATGAGAAAAAAGAAGAAATTTAATAGTGCTTTACTCTTGAACTCTTTCAGTATAGAAGTAAGTATATGGATCTAACTTGAAGCTTCAGATATCTTCACGGTATTGCAAATCACAAAGATAAACAAAACAAGAATACTCATTTACCTCCAAAGAACAAGAATATGAGAAACCTTTTTGTTAGACTACTTCTGCCTTGAAGAAACATCAAGTCCATCATCGACACTCTGTCATAAAAAAAAAGGAAAAAAAGGAAAGTAAAAACCCTAAAATTGGTAAAGGTTAACCACCAGAACCCCGAAGCTATCAAGACCCACATCAGAAAGAAATCAGTTAGAGCAAGTCTCTATTAGTTTATCTGACAGTGCATGCAACTGCATAAGCCCATGATTTGAGATGCTTCTTCATTGCCATTCCATCGCTGAGTGGAGGCATATTCAAATGATGCAGGTCTCCAAATCTCTGAAACCCTTTTCTCTCCATCATCTGAAGCGCTGGAATGCCGAATACTGATCCACCATCCAGCCTAACTTCTCTAAGAATAAAATCGAAATCACCAGACCCCTTACTCTGACTGAATTCCTTCTTCTTGTGAGAATTTCCTCTCTTTGAACGGCATTTGCTCCATTTCTTGTCTCTCTTGCCATTTTGTTCCTTCTCCATTGACTCCAAAATTTTCAGTGCTTCCATGTCCGCTGGCTTCATGTTCTGCAGGTCAGTTCTTAGACCCGAGTCACTGTCTTTTAAGCTTGTTCCGCCCAGAATCTCAGAATCTGAAGACTCATTCTGCTGTTTCTGAAGGACTGGAATTGTGGGCTTGGGTTCATCTGCAGTGATAGAGTCGTTGAGAGGAGATTGAGATTGAGCAGGCTTCCCATCAGTACAGGAAGTTGACAATGGTTGTGATGATGAGAGGATATTGGAAAAGAACCAGAGCGAGTCTAAGGTTTCTATGATCTTTTCACCATCCATGAAAGCAAAAGGAAGCAAAAAAAGGAGAGAGCTTTGTAAGTAGGGAGAGGAATGAGCATTGGGCGTTTGGGAAATGGGAGTGGGAGCAGCTTCGTGAGCAGCTGCGGTGCTACGATTTTGTCTGTATGTGAGGAGGAGGAATTGAGAAAAAAAAAGAATAAAGCTAAAAGCTCAGAGGTCATGATTGCTCTACAGGCTGCAGCAGCGGCAGCGCGGCTCTTAACTGGCGAAACTAACCTTCTGCCACTGCTAAATTAGGGCTATTTTCCGACTTCCGAGGGGTGTTTTAGTCATTTGAGAGCAAAACCGGAGATTGGCGCAGCAAACGGTGGGCCGCTATTAGTAGGCTTTTGCTAATTTTAATGGGCCGGGGCTTTTTATCAAGAAATTAAACGCGAAAAGTTCGCCTGAAGAGTTGCGCTCCACTCGGGACCCGCTATTTGGTGTACACGTGTTGCAGCAAAGATTTTCTCGGGTTTCTTCTTGGGTGATCCCGAGGACTACCATTTCTGGGAAGACCCAGAGAATCTAGACCTCCAAACATGGTCCGAGGCAATGTGGACGGCTGAGATGCCAGTATCGGATTAATAAATATGGTCCACTCCGCAGGACCGGTTTAGCATGAAAGAGAGATACGGGTACTATGGTAGTTGGTAGCAGTTAAAATAGGGGAATTTCAATTTTAAACCAACGGTCAAAAAACGTTGGATAAGAATGAGTGGTTTGGTTTGGGCGTTTCGATTTAATCATTTAAATTTTGAATATTCCACTTTTTGACTCTATCATTTACTACTAACAATCATCTGGTGAGTGGTGACAGGGATTTTGTCCACATAGACATAGGTTGGTGCGTATGTGAAGGTCTATCATACTCCATAGAATGTAGATCTCTCACCGTAAATGTGTGTGGCCCATCAAACTCATCATTTGAACCACTCAATCTGCGTGGCGTTTGATCTTTAGCCCAAAACTTCTAGCTTGGGTGCCCAGATTACTTACTGCATCTTCTTTTGGTAAACTCTGGAGGGAGCGGATTTCTATATACAATTTGATGAGCCAGTCATCACTCATCTGATCCGTATGAGGAGATTGGAGGTCTTGAGCAAGGTTTTTAGATTTTCAAAGTTCTGACCATTTTGCACCCTTGATCAGAAATGAAAAATTTGTAAATTCACATATATTTTTATGCATTTTGATTATTTTATAATGTTTTAGATATTATTGTGCATCAAATTAGCATGAGAGCAAGGTTCCAAGTGGATGTAGAAAACGATTGTAATAGAATTATAGAAGCAGTTTGGGTGATTTTTTTTTTTAGATTTCAAAATGAGAGATTGAAAAGCATATCACCCATAGAATCTGAGGAAGACGGAATTGTTCATTAATTAACATTGTTTATTAATGTAATTTATAATTTAAATTATATTTGAAACTATAAGTAATATAATTAAATTTTAAACTGTAATTAAATTTAAGATATAAATAGCAAAAAAAAATTACATTTAATGAAGAGAAGTTAGCCAAGAAATTAACCAAAAATAAAGTACCTATAATTTTGCCATAATTACCAAAAATTATCCAAGAAATTACCAAAAATGAATTAACATGATTTCTAATAAATATGATAAATTACAAAAAGTTAAAAAATATTACCATCAAAATTACTTTTTTGAGAGAAGCTATTTATCTAATTTCTCATTTTTTTGTGTTTCCCTATTTTCTTTTATTTAAAAATATAAAAATGTAATCATTGCTTATCTTAATAAAGATTTACACTATTAGAGAGAGAGAATAATAATAATTACTATATTTTAAAATTTACAATATTAATAATTATAATATTTTTAATAATAAACATTATTTTTATTAATTAATAGTATTAACTGTATTTATTAAAAATTATGTATTTATTAATTAACAGTATTAAGCAACCCCTCCTTACACCATTATCACTATTTATTAATTAATAGTATTAACCATCCAATTTTATTATATATATAGATATAGATATTTTTGGATATCAGTCCATCAACAACCCCTCCTCACACCATTAAGGTAAGAAAAAAACAAAAAACTGCAGACTTACAATCAAAACCAACATCAACCAACCAAGAAATCAATTCCAGATATATTCCATTGCAATTCAGATCTTTGTCTTGGTAGCAATGATTTGTTAGACCCTCCAACAAAGAGTTGATTAATTTAAAAGGATTTTCTTTTTTTATTTTTTCTTTTTGTAAAGGTTAAGGTTAAGCTCAAAGAAAGATTGGGAAAACATGAAATAAATAAATCTGCCTAAATATTTTATTTATTAATAAATGCAATATTAAAATGGTCCTGGTTTGTCTAGAAACCTATAACATGCAATTTATATATAATTTGAATCCTAATAACTATAATTAATAAAATTACTAAAGTTAATAAAAATATAAAAAGTTAGCATGTTTTTTATCTAGCAATTATTAAAAGTTATGAAATTAATAAAAATTAACTAGTAGTTCATAAATTATAAAAACTAAAATATAATTTAATAGGATAATTAAAATAAATATAAAAAGTAAAAGATTATGAAAAATAAAAATTAAACCATTTGCATAATGTCATAAGACTCCTACTTAGGGACGATCATTTATAACTTAGCTCAAGCAAATATTTTCTTCTAAGTTAGGTTTAGCTCAGATCTACACCAAGCCCAAGTATAAATTATTTATAGGATAATTAAATTTTAATAGGTTTTATTAGGGGTGAGCACCATTTGATAAAACTGAATTTTGGTTTATGTTTTTTTTTGTTTGTTTTTTTTTTGGTCAAATCAATTTTCGGTTTTAGTTATTAGAATTGGAAATTCAGTTAACCAAATTAACCAAACTTTTTATTATTATATGTAATATATGATATATAATATGTAAGATATAATATAATAGAATTAAATTTGATTTCATAATATATAATATATATTATATGTTATAATATATATAATAGAGTATATATTATTAAAATTCAGTTTTAATCGAAATAAACAAAAATCGAATAAAAAAATTTGATTTTCTATTTTTTAGTTCAGTTTTTAAAATTTTGGTTTATTGAATTTGATTTTTAACTGAATAAACTGAATGCTCACCCCAAGGTTTTATTTAGTAACTAATAAAAAATAGTATTGGTAGGATAATTGAAATTAATAATAAAAAGTAACAAATCGTTTATAACTTAACCTAACCCAATTAGATCTATAAATTTTCATGCTCAAGTAATTATTTTCTTTTGAGTTCGGTCTACCTGAGATATGCACCAAGCCCACACATTATTAGGGATAATCAGATTCGAAATCTAATTAGGTATCAAACTTTTGGAGTCCAATGATGGCTTTAGCGGATAGGACCCAAGATAAATAACCCTAATAAGCTCAACTTGGAAGTTATATGCATATATGGTAAATATTTTTATATAATATTTAGATAACAAATTTTATATTAATAGATATAGAAATATTATATATATATATATATATATATATATATACTTTTTTATATTAGACTATAATTAAATAAAAATTTTAATTTGTAAAAAAATCATAGTTTTATAATTAACACATGCAATCCTATAAGCCTATACACATATTATTACACTTAAGGTGCGGGTTGGGATAGGCCAAAAAATCTTAAAAACTGCCAATACATTATCAAAATTTAGCCCGACATTTTTAATTTTTTGGTTCATCAAGCTACACAATGTGGGTGGCCCATCCCTCATAGTTCCTTTAGCTTCAATATTATCTAAAGGTAGTTAAAAAAACCTAAAAATAATGCATGCATGGTGCACTTGGTTTGGTGACTTTGATCTAGTCCAATTACGAATGTTACAATGCATGCAACTTAGGTCGGTTGGCTCAGGATAAGGATTAATCCAAGCCTAATCCAAAGTCTTAAACCCAGAATTTGGGCTTAGATTAATTTAGTTAATGACTAAAAAAGTTAAGTATAGATTAATTTAATTATGAGTATAGCCTAATTTTATATATTTACTGATATTTAATTATTTTAAATATTTAAGTGACATTTATAAAAAATTGAATTTAATCATTAAAAAAGTAAAATAAATAAAACACTTTTTTTTATCAACATATAAATAGTTTACTATTTTATTGTTATCTTTATTAAGGTCATATTATATAAAAAAAATGAACTTTTAAGTTGTTATAGTTATAACTAATTATATATGTCAAGTATAATTAGGTTCTTGATTACCACAACTAATAATTGGTTTGGTTCTAGGTCTATCTTATAGAACTGATTAATAATTAGAATGGGATTGGCACACCCTATTCCATATCAGACACGACCCATTGATAGCTCTAAATCTTATTGATAAGAGAATGATACTTGAGCTAAATAAAAAATTTTATATAATATAAGGATGGTAACATTGTATATGGGGTAGAGTGTTGAATAATCAAGAAATATTAAAAATAAAATAAATTTGATAGAAATGCAAATGTTAAAATGCATGAATAGGACAAATAAAAAGGATAGAAATAGAAATGACCTAATTATAAAGAACCTAGGAGTGGATTCAATTATAATTGTTGCAAATCTTATGGTTCATGATTTTCATTACATTGGATTTGATATAAAAAATAAAATGAGGGACTGAAAAATAGATATGGGACTGAGCAAAATGAAATGGTGGAACATAGAACGGGTTAGTTGAACTTGATAGCTGTGTTTCAGGCTGTAGGATCAGTCATAACGCCCCATGCCAGTCATAAGTTGTGGGCCATATGCACTTTCTATCTGGCGTGTGACATTACGATTGATCCCACAGCCCGAAACACAACTATCAAGTTCAGCTAATCCGTTCCCTGCTCCATATTCCGGATAAAGCTTAAATGATGATGATGATGATGATGATGATTGAAATCTGAAAAAGTGTTATAATTGATAACTCCCTTCACTATGTAGGTGTTAGGCATCGGTGTTGGGAACATTGTATCGTTTTCTCATAAAAACGATGTGGGGCATGTGGAGTTGTAAGCAATATTTTCTTAAAAAACGATGCTTATTTTTTATGTGGAACCGGTGCTGCCGCATAAGCGTTTTCTGATGAGAAAACAACACTATTTTTGTTTGGTATCAGTGTTGGCAGCAACATTTTCAACAATGATCTATATTATATATGGTCCTTCCATGTCAGCAACCCTCTCCTTGCTTCAAATTATAATTTTATGAATTATTCAATTTAAATGTTATTCAAATAATAAAAAAATTAACATTAGAAAATAAAACATTATTTAAATATTTCAATAACTAAAAATCTTAAATAAAAACATTAAAAAGGCTAAATAATATAACAAAATATTTAATATTATGTAATAACATTAAAATAAATAAAATTCAAATAATAAAAAATTTAAAACATTTTACATATTATTAAAGTATTTCAATAACAAAATATTTAACAGGACAAAATTTTAAATAGTTAAAATAACAAAATTATGTAATAAATTTAAAAAAATCTTAAAAGTAGACAAATAATTATAATAGAATTCATAATATTCTTATTAATAATAATTTAATATTATACAAAATTAATAACGAATTATGTAATAATAGTACAATTATAAATTTATGGATTATTAAATTCAATAAATAAATAATTAATTTTTTAAGAATTTAAATAACAATATTATTTCAATAACTAAATAATAATGTAAATAACTAATTTCACTTATATCAATTAATAATTATAGAAAATAACTATCAAAAAAACTATATTTATTAGTAATGTTTTTACAATAAAAGTGTATATTCATTATATATTTATATATACTATATTTAATATTTATTTTATTTTCAGTAATTATTTACTATTTTTTAATAAATATGCTTTCAATAATTATTTACAAATGTATTTTTATTTTACTTATTTAATAGAAATATATCAATAATTATTGGATATTAAGCAACTATGATTTAACTTTTGAAATTTAATTTATCATATTTATTGTATTTTTTATAAATTTATTTTTATTTTTGTTATTTAATAGAAATATATCAATAATTACTGGAGATTAAACAACTATTATTTAACTTTTAAAATTTAATTTATCGTTTTTATTGTATTTTTGTTATAAATTTATTTTTAGTAATTATATATTTTTTATAATTTATAAATTAATACTTATTAAAGATTAAAATATTATTTAAGATTTCACTATTTATTGACTAATTTAGTATATTTTCATTATTTATTATATTTTTGTAATTATTGTATCTTTATTATATATCTATTATATTTTCATTATAAACTTATTTTCAATGATTGTGTGCATTTTCTATAAATTTCAATAACTATTGGAGATTAAACTATTGTTATTTATTAGAGATTAGACTATAAATTTAGTTGAAATTAGGAGTGTTCAATGATAGATTCAGTTCAGTTGCAAGCTATTTCGCCAACCAAATCAATCTGATCAAGTCTGTAGATTGTCACTCAAAACCAATTGGCCACTGGTGAAAACCCACCAACTCGGGTTGTATCAATTTGGGTCTATTGTTTAATTTTCGCTTAACAAAATATGGGTTCCCGTCACCATGCCTCTCCTTGCTCCATTATCCCCACCCTGCATTCTCTTTGACTTTCTCTCCTCTCCCCTTTCCACTCCCGTTAAGTCATGTCACCCAACTATCTAAAAATATTCCTATAATCTCTCTCCTAAGGTATCTCATTTAAACCAATAGGAAAGTATCATGTTGCCCCACTCTTGCCCTAATCAATTTCTAAAATGCATCCCCCCAATCTATATCCATTCTCCCTCATTTAAAATATTCATATTAATATTTAATCCCACCCATATTCAATGAGTATTAAATAGTGTTATTACCAAAAGTTAATAAATATGGTTAAAAATTAAATATTCTTATTAGTATGGTTAGTAAATTATCAAAAATTAATAAATATTGTTATTAATTAACTCATTAACAACATTTTATAGAAATTGAAAACTCTTTAACTAATTTTATAAAATTGAGAATTATATTTAACAATTACCAAAAAGTATAAAATTTTAGTTATTGTTATTATTATAATTAGTAACTGATGCGGCACGATCCGGGCACTCCTAGCTGGCTGCTGACTGGCTCCTTGTTGACAACGGACGGCACCTGAGAAGATGGAAAAGAAGGATTCCTGGGGATTTACCCGGTGGGAATACTCCGAAGCTTAAGTCAGAACGTTGGGGAAGGAGAAAGAAGAGTGCGAAAGCTAAGAGTGTAGGTCGCGCTTTATCACTGTGCTCGAGAGATTAGCTCGCGAGCAAGTAAAGACTCAAGTTGAGAATATGAGAGTGCGGAAGTATTCAAAAGTCTGAGAGGAATCCCCTTCTCCCTTGCCTCAAGGGCTTTTATAGGGGAGTTATTGTCAAATCGGGCGTAACCGCCACTGGGCCCCTGCCGCAGCCATTACCTGCTAGGACTACGCAGGTGATCGTTGCAACGTACCTCTTGCTCGGATGAGTGACACGTCTTAAAGGGGCAGGCACGCCTCCGCCTGCTGAGAGACGTGGATGTAGACTGTCGAAAGGACAGGGACTGCGCCGTCAGTCAAGAGACGTGGCGCAGTTTGATCGTCATGGTTTGTCAGGTAGAAGCTTCTTGAGAAACGTTCGTGCTGCTCATTCGCGAGCTACTTCGTAGCGAGCTTACGAATACTTCGGGGTTACCCTTACTAAGGCTATTCTCTGGGGTGACTTATTCACTTAAGGGCTGGAGCGAGCTGGTTTCCCTAGCTCACGAGCTGAAGCAATCTTGGAGTATCCCCTTCGAGGTAGCTCGGGGGGACCCGAAGCTTGTGTTGTAGCGAGCTCCTCTTACAGCGAACTATGATATACCGAGCTGCTCTATGGGCTCGTTACTTAGCCATGATCAGGCTATGATGCTGAGTTGTTGCCCGTGCTGAGTCTAATCCACGTGTCATCATTTCAAAGGTCGGGTCAAATCATCCTCCATCAATTGCCCCCCACTCCTCGAGCTAAGAGTGTTGCCTTAGCGCAAGGAGTTCGTGAAGTATGATGGACTGATTTGACCAAAATTCAAACTTGATTGACTGCTCACATTAAATGCGCTCGCGGGAATCGGGAGATTTTCTGACCTTTCTTATTCCTAAAACATGCTGAGGTGGCTCTTAACTCTGGATGTCGTGCAACCGTCGTTACCTCAATCATGGGAGACGTGCAAACATTCGCTTTTCGGTTTCAGAAGGCGTGCGGTCAGCACACCTGCGAACCGTCAGATTTGTCTTAATCCGGGCCGTTGATTCGGAGGCGCAGAGACTATAAATAGGAAGGCCCTCTGGGTCTCACTTCCCCTCACGCCATCTTGTTGTCTCGGATTCTGAGGTCGCACATCTGTCAAGTCTACTCGAGTTCCTCAGTTTACTTTGTCTCGTCTTTTCCGGTGAATCTCGATTACTGTCAACCATGTCTGGGTACCCACACCATACTCACCACCCATGCGGTTGCTAGGATGATGATGCTCCCTCGGGCTCGGGGGGAGCTTGGGAACATGTCCCGGGGATCGGCAAGCCTTCGGTGACGGAGCCTCCACTTCTCGGGGAAGGGAACCTGATACTTTCGACCCTTCCTCTATGACAGCAGGGAGACTTAGGTCTCTAATAAGCTATTTTCACCTCCCTAGGAACCTTGTCTACTGCCTTCCCACTGGCAACTTCCCGTGGGAGCACGACCCCAACGAGATAGTCATGTACCAAGAGCAGCTCGAGGCTGGCCTGCGTCTCCCCCTACACCCCTTGATAGAGGAGGTGCTAAACCATTTTAACGTTACTATCAGCTTCATCCCAACACCATTCGGAACATGGTTGGGACTATATCCTTGTGCTATGAATATTGTCTTCCTTTGGACCTTGACATCTTTTCTGCTATTCTCTGTATAAAGAATGCCACCCCCGGGGCTCCACCGGAGAGGCATCTTTACTACCTCTCCCCCCGTCGTGGCTACAAGCTCTTATATGAGCTACCGAATAAAATTCCCGCCTGGAAGCGGGATTATTTTTTGATCCGCAACCCCGAGGGGTGGCCCTTCCCTACTTCTTGGAGGGGCACCATCTAGGACTCCGCGGTCGAGCTGGACTCTGAAACTCCAAAAATGATGTTGTCCTGGGCATCAGTAGGAATCCTCTGTTTGGACTACTTGACCGAGGAGAAGCTCATGCATGCCGGCCTGAGCCCAGGTAGGTTGCCTCTTTAGGTCGCGTAGTACCTTGTCACAATATTGTGTATATACATATACTTTGTTCTTATCGAACTAATACCTTATGGTTTCTTCTTGGCAGCCATCATGTCTGGTGTTGACTCGCGCCGTCTTCTTTCAAGCAACCAAAGGCGCAAAGTGAAGAGGTCGCGCCCTGACCAGACTCCCCCCTCTAGGGGTACCGAGTTCGGGTCTGCTTAGCCAGGCTTCACCTCTCCGTCGCCCGAAGTTCCGCCACCCCCATCCGAAGGAGGTGCCAACGGGGCTAGCCTCGAGGAGGGCGAGCTCCCGCAACAAGGGGTAGTCCCCTCGGGTCCTTCTCGGTCGTTTCCCTATCCGCGGCTCCCAGTGGGGAACTGGGAGGGCGTAAATGACTTCGTTGTGGCTCATCGGAGGAGCCGGAGAGCGATCTGCAACGAAGAGGTTTCTAAGTCGGGGGCAATGGAGCCTGGGGATCTTGCCGCCTCTCACTGTATGGTAGTAAGTGGTCCTTCTCTTCTCCTTCATCTTTCCTTCCTTTTTTGTTATCCTTTGACTCCAATCTCTTGTTGGCAGGTAAACACCGCCATACACGGTCTTGAAAGAATCTTTTGCTGGGTGGTTGTGCCCTTTTATTTTCTATCACTTTTTTGAGCTTTTTAGCTTGGTTGCTACTTTGTTGTTTGTTTGTTTTTTTTTATTGAGACAATAATGAAATTTCCCTTTTCTTCCAAGTAAGGTGTGCTCTTTTTATTTTTGATAAAGCGATCTCATCACTTCGAGTTGTTAGGGCTATATGCCCAAAATAAGACCTTTCGGAAATTATGCTTAAGGCATCTCTATAGTATACCACAGAGTGGTCACAATGTATGCCCAAACTACACGTTTGTTGCCTATACTTTGGTTTAGCCAATGTGCCGAGACGAGCCATGCTCCATGGGGTTTAAACCCGAGCTAACTACGCCTTTGATATTCCATACTTTGCCTTCGTTACTGAAGCGGCTAAGTCTTTCCTGATGCTAAGGTCTTTGTTAGCTTGGTGTTTTAGCCCTTAGGCTGAGGGGGTGACATAGTCTGCCCTTGAAGTTTGCCCATGCCGTGGAGGCGGTTGGGTCTTGTTGCGCCGAGGTCGTGTTGGCTCGACATTTTTGCCTTAGGCTCCGGGAGTGACTCATGGTCTACTCAGTAGTTCGCCCATGCCATAGAGGTGATTGGGTCTCATCGCGCCGAGGTCGTGTAAGCTCGGCATTTTGGCCCTTAAGCTCTAGGAGTGACTCATGGTCTACTCACTAGTTATAGCTAATATCGCCTTAAGTTGACAATATTCCATGCCCGAGGTACTTGTTTCCCTTCGAGGGTATCGAACTCGTATGTTCCTTCCTCGAGAAATCATTTCACTTGGTAAGGCTCTTCCCAATTCGGTCTGAGCTTGCCAACGCCGAGCTCAGGTACCATAACTTTCCGAAGGACCAGGTCACCAACGCGGAGGTTCCGCTTCTTGACCCTGGCGTTATAGTATCGGGCTACTCTTTGTTGGTAAGTTGCAGTCCTAATATATGCGAGGTCCCTTACTTCGTCGAGTAGGTCGAGGTTGGTACGTAGCTCATCTTCATTTGCCTTAACGTCGTTGGCTTCTAGTCGTAACGAGGGAATCTCGATTTCAACTGGGATGACTGCTTTGGTGCCATAGGTGAGGTTGAATGGAGTTTCTCCTGTGGCGATCTTCTTTGTGGTTTGATAGGCCCATAAAACGTTGGGTAGCTCGTCTGCCCATAGTCCTTTAGCTCGATCTAGGCGCGCTTTCAGTTCACGAAGAATAGCTCTGTTCGTAACCTCTGCTTGACCGTTCGCTTGAGGGTGTGCGACCGAAGTGAAGTTCTGTTGTATCCCCATGTCTTGGCACCAGTTTTGGAATTTTATGTCCTTGAACTGCTTGTCGTTGTTAGAGATTAGCACCCGAGGTAAACCAAAGCGACACACTATGTTCTTCCAAAAGAAGTTCTGGACGTTTCGGGCTGTAATTGTTACAAGAGGTTCAGCTTCTACCCACTTGGTGAAATAATCCACTGCTACCACTAGGAACTTCCTCTAGCCTGTCGCTGGTGGGAACGACCCAAGTATGTCGATACCCCACTGTGCAAAAGGCCACGGGCTGGTGAGGTATTTGAGGTCTGCAGTGGGCTGGTGATGGATGTTGGCGTGCTTCTGGCACTTGTCGCATTTTCTGACGAGTTCGGTGGCATCTGCTTTCATTGTTGGCCAGTAGTACCCTTGTTGTAGTGTTTTTTGGGCGAGGTCCCTGCCCCCCAAGTGTCCGCCGCATAGGCCTTCATGAGTGTCGGGGAGTACAAGCTCGGCTTCGGAAGGTCGCAGGCAGCGCAGGTAGGGGAGTGTGTAGGATCTTCGATACAATCGTTCGTCTATTATGACGTATTTGGTCGCCTAACGCTCTATCCTTCTGGTGGCATTGCGGTCCACAGGGAGGGTCCCGTGTAGCAGGAAGCTCGGGAGCAGGTCGATCCAGGTCAGCTCTGCTTGAACAACGGGAGCAACTTCCTCTGCCCCCCCGCCCCGAGAATGCTAGGCCGAGGCAGGTCCTCTATGTACACGGTCCTCATGGTGTTATCACTGGTGCTGGCCAACTGGGACCGGGTGTCGGCCTCAACGTTCTCTGACCTTGGGATTTGCTTGATGAAGTTTGACTGGAAGTTGAGCAGGGCGTCCTGTACTTTTGCTAAGTAAGCAATCATGGTCAGTTTAAGAGCTTCGTATTCTCCTGTGACCTGATTGACCACGAGCTGATAGTTATTGTAGATGATAATGTGTTTGGCTTTCATTTCTTTGGCTAGAGCTAGCCCAACTATCAACGCTTTAAGAGCCGTATTCTCCTGTGACCTGATTGACCACGAGCTGATAGTTATTGTAGATGATAATGTGTTTGGCTTTCATTTCTTTGGCTAGAGCTAGCCCAACTATCAATGCTTCGTACTCTGCTTCATTGTTGGATGCCGCGAACTCGAAGCGTAGTGCGTACTCCAACTTTGTGCCGCTTGGGCCATGTAGGACTATTCTGGCTCCGTTGCCCTACTGGTTCGAGGAGCCATCTACGTGAAGGATCCAGGGCTCCTCATCCCAGTTCGCGCTCGGCCTAACTAGGAGAGATTCCATACTGGCTGCAACCTCACGGTGCTCATACTCGACCGGCCTGGGAGCTTCGGGCTTGCCCGAGTTGGGGGCCTCGTGCTCAACAGGCCTGGGGACTTCGGAGCCGAAAGTGCATTCTGCAACAAAATCTGCTAAGGCTTGGGCTTTGATCGCAGTTCGCGGCTTATATTGGAGATCGTACTCGCTGAGCTCAACGGACCACTTCGTCAGTCGACCGGAGACCTTGGGCTTGAGTAAGACTTGCCTCAGAAGTTTGTTGGTGAGGACGACAACAGTATGGGATTGGAAGTACGGGCGGAGCTTTTGGGCCATGATAACCAGTGCGTAGGCCAATTTTTCTATCTCTGGATATCTTGTCTCTGCTCCCTGCAACACTTTACTAATGTAGTAGATAGGCCATTGGACCCGATCTACTTCCTTTATTAGTACCGAGCTGACCACTTCGTCGTTGGCCGAGAGGTACAGCTCTAAAACGTCGCCCTCTTCGGGTTGGGTTAAAACCGGAATACTGGCGAGGTACCTTTTGAGCTCGTCAAACGTGAGCTGACAATCTTGGGTCAATTCGAACCCTTTGCTTTTCATTGCCTTAAAGAAAGGCAGGCAGCGGTCTGTCGATTTGGACATGAAGCGGCTCAGAGTGGCTATCCTGCCGTTCAACCTCTGAACCTCCTTCACTTTCCAAGGTGGTCTCATATCTAAGATGGCCTTTATCTTGTCCGGGTTGGCCTCGATGCCACGCCAGTTCACAATATACCCTAAAGAATTTACCTGAAGCGACTCCAAAGACACACTTATTCGAGTTCAACTTCATACTAAATTTATGCAGAATTTCAAAAACTAAGTTCAAGTCTTGTATTAAATCACAAGAAAAGTTGGGCTTTGACGACCATGTCATCTACATAACACTCCACTTTTTGGCCAATTAATGGATCAAACAGTTTATTTACAAGTCTTTGGAAGGTCGCCCCGACATTTTTTAACCCGAAGGGCATGACCTTGTAACAGTACAGGCCGAGCTCGGTTATGAAGGTAGTTTTCTCCTCGTCTGCTGGGTCCATCCTGATCTGATTGTAGCCCGAGTAGGCGTCTAAAAAGCCCAGCAACTCATGCCCCAAGGTCGCGTCCACTAGGCGGTCAATCCTAGGGAGTGGGAAGCAGTCCTTTGGGCAAGCTCGGTTCAGGTCGGTGTAGTCGACGCACATGCGCCACTTGCCATTCGCCTTTTTCACCAGCACAGGGTTGGCCACCCAGCTCGTGTAATGGACTTCCCTGATAAAATCGGCTGCAAGGAGCTTCCTGACCTCCTCGTCGACTGCCCTCCACCGCTCTGGGGCTAGGTTGTGTTTCTTTTGCTTAACAGACCTAACTACATGATCAATATTAAGATTATGAGTTATAATGTCGGGGTCTATACCGGGCATTTCTGCCGCGGACCAAGTAAAAACATCTATATTCTTAAGTAAAAAGCGTACCAGTTCGGACCGCAAGGGCTCCTTGATGGAAGCGCCGATCTGAAGCATTCGGGTAGGGTCCTCTGCCGAGATCGCAATGGAGATAGTCTCCTCCGTGGGCGCAGCTCGTTCCTCGCACTGCTCTGCAGGTCGCTCCAGCTCGAGGCCGTCGGCCACCTTACCTTTTCCCTTAAGGGCGGCAACATAGTACTTGCGAGACTCAAGCTGGTCACCCCGTGCTACCCCGATGCCGAAGTCCGTGGGGAATTTCATGGCCAAGTAGTAGGTGGACACCACAACCCATAAGGCATGGGTAATCGGCCGACCTACTATGGTGTTGTATGGGGAGGGGGTTGCGACTACCAAGAAGTCATGGTTGAGCCTTACAATGCTAGGCCAGGTGCCGACTTCCACAGGTACTGTTACTCTTCCTAGGGGCCGAACTTCCTCTCCGCTGAAGCCGACCAGAGGAGTGTTTGTGGGCTTTAGGTCGCTCTCTTGAAGCTGGACTTTGTTGAAGGCCGCTTTGAAGAGGATATCCGCCGAACTGCCTGAATCAACGAGGACTCGCTTGACTTCGAAGTCGTTGACCCTAATCTTTATGACGAGGGGTCGTCATTGGGGTAGTGGACTCCGTGCCCATCGTCCTCTGTGAAGAAGATGGGGTCTTCTGTCCTTGGCCATTTTGGAGGGTTCTGCTCTTCCCTGCTGGATTCACGAGCTGATGCGCGAGCTACTGCTGAAGTGCAACCCACCACAATCGATCCTCCGACTATGACGTGGATGATCCCCCGAACTAGTCTTTCTTCGGGGGGCTGCTTCTGCGGTTGCTCCGCTTGTCGCCTAGATTTGGGGGCGTCTCTTCCTTGCTCCCCCTGTCGACCTGCTTTATTATTATTATTACTATTATTATTTTGTACAAAATTTCGTAAATATCTACAACGGATGAGCTCTTCTATCTCATCATGGAGGTTTTTACAACTCTCGGTACTATGACCGTGATCTTTATGAAAACTACAATACAAATTTTTGTTCCGGGTCCTAGGGTCGGCCTTCAGCCGAGGTGGCCACTTCACATACGGGGCATCCTTGATCGCCATGAGGATCTCAGTCCATTTTGTATTGAGGGGCGTGCAGTCCTTGTCTGCTGCTGGGGCTCGGGAGGGTTGAATTGGCCTCGCCCCCCGAGCTATGTCCTTCTTCTTCCTGCTGTCTCCCTGGGACGGAGGTTCTGGTTCCCTCTTTCTTTTTTCTGGGGCTTGTTCGCCCTTCTGGTTGATCTCCTCCTCAGTCCCAATAAACCTATCTGCGAGCTTAAGGAACTCGGTTACGGTTTTGGGTTGGTTTACCACTACGTGCCACTTGAACTTCTTATGGGTGATACCTCGCTTGGCTGCAGTGAGGCGTACCGCGGGATCCAGGTCGGGTATTTGCAAGCAAGCGTCATTGAACCGCTTGATGTAGCTCCAGATGGACTCCCCTTCCTTTTGCACTATGCCGAGGAAGCTTTCTTGAGTTCGCAGGCATCTCTTGCTGGGGACGAAGTGGGAGGTGAAGACCTGCACGAACTGCGCCCAACTTCTTATTGATCTTGGTGCGAGGTTCCAGTACCAGGTGTGGGCCACTCCTTTGAAGGTAGTGGAAAAGGCCACACACATGCAAGACTCGCTAGCCCGTGCCAGGTGCATCTGGGACTAGAAGGTGTCCACATGGTCATTTGGATCGAAAGACCCATCATACTTGTCTAGAGGAGGGTGCTTGAAATCCTTTGGCATGGGGACAACAAGGAGTTCTAGAGATAACGGGGAAGAAACCGAGAGGAGGGGGGTGGCTTTCACTTCAGCCGAGCACACCTCCTCCTTTCCTTTGAGCTCGGGAGAAGCCCTGGAAGCAGTTCGGCGAGCTCGTCGGCGCCTTCGCTGCTGCTTTGCCGGTTCAGCGTTGGTGCTCGATACCTCGGTGTTGCCGAGCTCAATAGGCTCGGACTGCTGGTGACGACTCTGGACCGAAGGGCCCTGTCTATAGCCCGCTACTAGGACCTCGAACGGGTTGTCTTCTAACGGGAGCTCGAACTACGAAGGTTGTGGTGACACGGGCTTTGTTGGGTGAGAGGCCCCTGACCCGCCCACAGGCTGCGAGGTGGGTGCCGATATGGCAGCCGGCCTCTCTTTCTTGCCATGGGAAGAGGCACGGCTCTTGGCTGGATCTTGGACCTGGGAGGCTTCTTCCCGACGAGGCCGCTCACTCTGGCGGGTTGGTTTGTCCTGCTTCGCGGGTGGGTGCCGAGGTGGAACCGACATCTGGGCCTGAGGCAGAGAGGGAAACTGTTGCTAGTACTGGTACTGGGAAACTTGGTGCCACACCTGTTGTTGGTAGAGTTGAAACTATTGGAACTGTTACATTTGAGCCTGCATGGCCCGCATGCTTTGCACTAAGTCCTCTAGTTGGTTCAGGTTGGCCGTTGGGGGCACAACCGAGGGTTCAGTAAAGGTTACTCCTATAGTAGAAGGGAGCAGAGCAATGGTGGGTGCCACTATAAGAGGCACATTCAGACTGGGGACTCCGTCCACAGTGAGGGGGACGGTAAACTGTCCAATGCAGACAGTGGGAAGCAGGGGCTGCTCCCCACTAGCGTTCTGGTTGTTGCCACGTCCGGCATTGCTGGAAGAAGCCATGAAGAATGCTAAGTTTTTGGGAGAAAAGTGCTGTAAAACTTGGAGGGAGGCTTTTAGAAGTGTTTCCCACAGACGGCGCACGATCCGGGCACTCCTAATTGGTTGCTGACCGGCTCCTTGTTGACAACGGACGGCACCTGAGAAGATGAAAAAGAAGGATTCCCGGGGATTTACCCGGTGGGAATACTCCGAAGCTTAAGTCAGAATGTTGGGGAAGGAGAAAGAAGAGTGCGAAAGCTAAGAGTGTAGGTCGCGCTTTATCATTGTGCTCGAGAGATTAGCTCGCGAGCAAGTAAAGACTCAGGTGGAGAATATGAGAGTGTGGAAGTATTCAAAAGTATGAGAGGAATCCCCTTCTTCCTTGCCTCAAGGGCTTTTATAGGGGAATTATTGTCAAATCGGGCGTAACCGCCACTGGGCCCCTACCACAGCCGTTACTTGCCAGGACTGCGCAGGTAATCATTGCAACGTACCTCTTGCTTGGATGAGTGACACGTCTTAAAGGGGCAGGCATGCCTCCGCTTGCTGAGAAACGTGGGTGCAAGCTGTCGAAAGGACAGGGACTGCGCCGTCAGTCAAGAGACGTGGCGCGGTTTGATCGGTACAGTTTGTCAGGTAGAAGCTTCCTGAGAAACGTTCGTGTTGCTCATTCGCGAGCTACTTAGTAGCGAGCTTAGGAATACTTCGGGGTTACCCTTACTAAGGTTGTTCTCTGGGGTGACTTATTCGCTGAAGGGCTAGAGCGAGCTGGTTTCCCTAGCTCGCGAGCTGAAGCAATCTTGGAGTATCCCCTTCGGGGTAGCTCGGGGGGACCCGGAGCTTGTGTTGTAGCGAGCTCCTCTTACAACGAACTATGATATAACGAGTTGCTCTATGGGCTCATTACTTAGCCATGATCAGGCTATGATGCTGAGTTGTTGCCCGTGATGAGCCAAGTCCACATGTCATCATTTCAAAGGTCGGGTCAAATCATCCTCCATCAGTAACCAAATAAAATGGGGGAACAAAATATTATAATGTTAGAAAATGAACCCCCCCAATACTGGGGACGGGGTAGGGAAATTCGAGGATTCTCCATCCTTGATGAGAAGTGCGCTGCCTTGCCCCTGAATTCGCCCGACATTGAGGAGTGGTTACTTTGCCCTGAACCCACGTGACATTGGGGACGGGGCCGGGATGGGGTAGAGTGTCTTGACTATGGGGAAAGGAAAGGGATGGGGTGCCCTGCCCTGAACCCACCCCGTTGCCATTCCTATATAATTGTTAATTATTAGTGGAATTAATAAAAATGTTAGATTTTATAATTATTTTTATTTATTTAAAATTAATCAAAATTTCATTTAAAAATAATAAAAAGAATACAAATTATTAATAAAACTAAGTTTATTAAAATATATTTGTTTATATTCAATTAACAATAATTATTTTTTATAAATCAACATTGAATGAAAAATAAAATTATTAAATCTTTCATTTCCCGTGCATTGCACGGGTCCTTGCTAGTAACTTATAAGTTCAGGAGATGTTTCCAATGCATGGTAAGATGTAAGTGCGAGGTGCCCTATGTGAACAGAAGATCCGATCTCATATCCAACGTCCATGATGATGCCACATTGATGCCAAATCATTACACCGTTGGCAGCAATGCGCCATTTTCTCAGAAAACTTTGAATTTGGCATTTCTCTTGGCCACACTTTCCCGATTTCCAAGACATGATTTGGAATAATATTTTTCTGAAAAAACGGTACTAAACAAGAGAGTATTATTTAAAACACTGTTTTCTCTGAGATAGAAGTTACGTAACGCCATTTTCTCAAAAAACGACATCGGTGCCAAACACCCACTATATTAATGCTTAATGTGTCTCCGTGCCCTTTGCCCGAGAGAGAGAGAGAGAGTTTTATTCCAAGACAAATAATGGTGGATTTATTGTTTTGGTAGTTTCTTAAATAGGGGCAATGCCACGGATACTTTCAAGGGTTTGAGTTCTAAACGGTACATTTTGTGTTCCGGTTTTTTGGTACATAAGCCACATTTTGAGTCAGGGAGTCTTGTTTTGGCTTTTTTGGGAAAGTATTAATTTATTTGTGAAGGTGTTGCTTTGGAGAGAGTATAGTTTTGGGGAGAAAGTTTCATTTTGGTGCTTTTAATATTTGGGTTGATTCCTGCATGTTGACTTAGTTATATTGTTTAACCACATAAATCCTATTATGTTTTTTTGTATGATCTTTTCTATTTTCTTCTGGTTCCATCAGTCCTAGAATGATGCCTCTGCACAACACAAAAAGAGAGTAGAGACAAATCCATGACTAACCATCACCTTTGTTTTATTGTTTGGCCAGTAGCTTATGCATGAAAGCAAAAGGGCTATGCCGTCTGAGTGCATGTGGACAGCAAAACATTGACAGTGCTCTTGACAAATTTTATCTCACTTGCACTCACTTGGGTTTCGCTGAATTTGAATTGTGCCCAAGTTCCACCCATAATGGGAGTGGTTGCAGGCCTATTAAGAGATTTAGGTTAAGTTTGGGAGTGTTTAAAAATAAATATTTATTTAAATAAGTACTTATTTTGGTCCGAGATCACACTAATAAGTAAATAAGTAATACTTATTCATGTTATCGGGAAATAAGCATAAAAGCCTAAGTTTTGGGTTTATTTGTAATTGCTTAGGTCAGAGTTCGCTAATCAAACTAATGGTTTTTGGCTAAAAAACAGTTTTGGAGTAAAACGGAACCAGTTAGGTGGTTTCCAATTTTTCTGGTCCGGTTTGCTTTTGAAGACACTGCTATTCATCATTCAAAGAGTTGCACTAGGCACTATTTAATTAGTAGTATTCAGAAGGACTCATCAAGTTTTGGGTTACATGCTTCTTTAGGATTTGCATGAAGGAGATGGTACAAATAAGGCTTCTTTGAAGAACTTATTTATGTTTGTGAGACCATCTATATGCATTAATTTTAGCCTCTATGCACCCAAACTCTGGCGTAAAGCGATGAACCCTCGTTAATTTGTTAAGAACAGGGCCTTTCGATAAGGCTTTGATTTCGTTGTAGTGACTGTGAAATCTAGCTATAGGGCTATTTTTGTACTTTTACTCTTCTTTGTTGTGTATCTATTTTTTGTAATATCTTTCTCCTGTACATTAAGGGTAGATTTTTCCTTTTACATTTGTAATATAAATATATGTTTTAGGGGGTTGACTGACATAAGGTGTCACACCCACCATTCGGCTGTCTTCTCTCTCTCTCTCTCTCTTGACTTTCGAACTGACTCTGACATGGTATCAGAGCAGGTCACAACCTGAACTTCGCATAACATCTTGGCTACTACTGATTCAAGAACTCCCTAGCAGTATTTGGAAGTTCTTGAGTGTCTTTTTTAATTCTCTTCCTGGATCGGCTACAAAACTGTTTTCTAGACTGTTGCGCCATCGGATTCACTTTTCTTCTCAAATCTCCCTATAGAGACATCGGATCAGCCTGAAATTTTAGATCTAGTGTTGCCTAGAGCAGATCTACTGAATCTCTTTGGTTTGGTTTGGATTGGTTTCATCTTTGAGGGGTTATGATCCACTTTTCAGTTCGGTAGAACTATGCAGTTGCATTTTTTGGATATCAGCAGAAAGGTACTCTTCTCTTCCTTCTCTGGTTCGAACTTCTTTTGGTTTCTGGAAGTGTGTGTAGTTGCCTTTTGTCTTCCAATGGCATTAGAAAGGATGAATGTTCTTCCTATTAAGTTCAACTTTCAGGAAGCAACAACCTTCTTTAGTCTCCATTCCCCATTTGCTTTACCTCTAGTTGCTGATCTGGTCACTCTAGCTACCTCAGTAAGTGTACCTGACCTTCCTCCTAAACCCACTTTACGTCATTTCACTAGATTTTCTCGTCCACATAATCGTTATGGTTATTCACCAAGCCATAGCTTCTTTTCTGCTGTTTTATCTACCACATACATTCACAGACCTTACCAACAGACTGTAGCAGAACCACACTGGAAAGATGCTATGGATTTTGAGATTCGAGCCCTTCTTGAGAATGACACATGAGACCTGATCCAAGTTCCACCTAAGACATCTCTCATAGGAAGTCAGTGGGTTTATTCTGTGAAACTGAAATCTGATGAAAGCATAGACGGATATAAAGATAGACTTGTTGCACAGGTCTACAAATAGGAATATGAGATAGACTTTGAGGAGATCTTTGCTCCTGTAGCTAAAATGACCATTGTACGACTCCTAATGGCTATATCTGCAGCCAAACAGTGGGCAATCCATCAGATGGATGTCAAGAATGCTTTTCTTCATGGGGAGTTGAAAGAGACAGTCTATATGAAGCCCCCTTCGAGATACTGTACAGACTCGCAGCTTGTTTGTCATTTGAAGAAGTCTCTTTATGGCCTGAAGCAAACTCCTAGGGCTTTGAGAAGTTCAGATCCGTCATCACTGATGTTGGCTTTACCCAGAGTCCTTCTGATTATTCCTTATTCATCTTAAGGAGGAAGCAAGGAGTAACGATATTACTCCTTTATGTTAATGATGTACTCATTACAGGGGATGACACAGAAGGAATTTTAGGCTACAACAGTTACTCAGTGAGTCCTTCAAGATGAAGGACTTGGGGCCTTTGACATATGTCTTGGGACTTGAAGTGAGCAGAAATTCTTATGGCTACTTTGTTAATCAACAGAAGTATGCGGTTGTTCTTGTTAAACTGCCAAATCTTAGTGATTCTAAGATTGTGGATACTCCCCTGAATTGAACCTGAAACTCAGCAAAGAAGATGATTCTCCTTTTGAAGATCCCAACTTTTATTGTCAGCTAGTGGGTAGTTTAACCTATCTCACCATGACTTGGCTAGACATATCTTATGCAGTTCAGATAGTAAGCCAGTTCATGTCTTCTCCAAGATAACCACATTTATATGTAGTTCATCAGATCATTAGATATGTGCGAGGCACACTATCATATGGGATAAATTTCTCTTCCTCATCCCCTATTCGTCTTATGGCCTATGTGGATGTTGATTGGGCTGGATGACTTGACACTCGACGGTCCACTACTGGTTGGTGTGTTTTCTTAGGCAACTCTTTTATCTCATGGAAGTGCAAGAAACAAGCTATTGTGCCCAAATCTTCCACTGAAGTTGAATGCAGGGCTATGTCTTTCATGTGTAGTGAGATCATATGGCTTCGGGCTCTTCTATTTGAAATACTAAATGAGCCATCATTGTCTGTCCCTCTCTATGAAGACAATATCAATGCAATAAAAATTTCATCCAACCCTGTCTTCCATGAGCGCACTAAACACATAGAAGTTGATTGCCACTTCATCTGCGAACTCCTTCTTGAGGGTGCCATATTTCTTCCTCATGTCTCCTCTGGGATCCAACTAGTAGACTTGTTGACTAAAGCATGGACATGGGCTCGGCATCATTTCTCATGGACAAACTGATGCTTATTCCTAGGCATCGGTTTGAGGGGGAGTGTAGAGACTGTGAAATCTAGCTATAGGGTTATTTTTGTACTTTTACTTTTCTTTGTTGTGTATCTATTCTTTGTACTATCTTTCTCTTGTACATAAATGGTAGATTTGTCCTTTTACATTTTAATATAAATATATCTTTTAGGGTGTCGACTGACACAAGGTGTCACACCCACCATTTGGCTGTCTTCTCTCTCTCTCTCTCTCTCTCTCTCTCTCTCTCTCTCTCTTCTAACTCTAACATTCACATTTGATTTTAGGGAAAATTCTGATTAGTACCCTGTACTTTGGGCCTAGTGCCGCTTTGTTCCTTGAATTTAAGATGCGCTAATTCAATGCCCGGACTTTTAAAATGTGTTAATCCAGTACCTATTGTTAACCAATCGTTAAGTGGCTTTTGAAAAGACACAAATACCCTTCGAGTGTCATCTATTTTTTTCATTAACCATCCAAACGTTGACAAAAAATGAACAGTCTCAAATCCTTTTCTCTTCTATTCAAGAAAATTGACCCAAACTTTTTTGAATAGAAGAGGCAAGGATTTGGGACTATACATTTTTCGGTCAACATTTGGATGGTTCATAAAGAAAATTAGATGACACTCGAAAGGTATTTGTTTTTTCAAATGCCACTTAACTGCTGGTTAATGACTGTTTAACGGTAACTATTAAATTGGCACGTTTTAAAAGTTTGGATACTAAATTATCACGTTGAAAGTCCGGAGAGAAAAGTGGCACTAAACCCAAATTACAGGGTACTAATCCAGAATTTGCCCTTGATTTTATTTAAGTGTACTTTTTTTCGTTGTAGGTAACTATACAAACAGATGCTTCAATGTGGCCATACAGTCATCAGTAGACATCAAACAGGGGACCTCTGGTGAAACCTGAAGCTAAGGTAATATGTATCGTACGTTGATTGTTGTAACTTGTAACTCTCAGTGTAGTGAGTTGGATGTGTGATAAGGATGCCTGCAACTCGTGATTGGATTTGGACTGAATTTGTTCAGCCACAGTGATTCTTCTGAGCTCATCCAAAGGCATACTTATCCATAAGAAGAAGAACGGAGGATTCGACTTGTTAGAAAGGGAATTAAAAGATTAAAGAAAGAAGGGTCACGAGAGAGAGAGAGAGTTTCAATGCCTCTGTTCTCTTTTAGATATTGATATTTTATAGGCAAGTTCAGGTAGGTCCAAACAGGTTCTTACGGCATTAGGCTACCGTCAAATTCCTGGAACCTACATAAGGTGGACTCTCTGAGTCTGGACTGGCCGAGCATGACTAAGTAATGCCAATCTTTCTGGTAGGTCTAATAACTCAATCGACACTGAAAGCCCACCCACACTTGTTGTCAATTTCCATTGATGGTGGCATGAGAGCTGATTGCAATTAATTTAGTAACAGAACTATTTTTTTTTTCTTCTCTCAAGGAACCCTGCAAAAGAGCAGTATTCAGTAACAAAGACAAATTTGGTTTTGGGGAGTCGATCTTCTTGTCATGGAAGACAAATGAATGAGCAGAAAAGAAAACCATTAATATATAAGTTTCAACCAGCAACTAGTTATAGCAGAGTTGTCAGTTGTCACTCACTAACTAATCCAGCTAAAACCTGAAACATGGAGGAGTTATTTGCACTCAACTTCGGAAGAAAGATGGACCCATGGAGTGAGACCCCAGAAGGGAGGGACTCATTGCCAAGTTGCTGGCTTTGCTGCAAAAGCAGCTTGATGGCACAGCGGCTGCAAGCTTGGAGTTGGAATGCAAAACCTAGCTCTTTCTGAGTTGGGTACAGATGCGGTGGCTTTTATTAATAATCATTCGCCTTTTACAATTTTTTTTGCTTCTCTCCTGGAGAAAAGGTATCATGGGCTGCTTTGCTTTATGACCGTTTGAGAGTTGAGATCTTTGATTCAAAGTTATGAATTTACATGCAACTGTCTCATTTAAAGCTTCTGTGAATGAATCATGGATGGGGATTTGAAAGAAACTCGTTTGGTTTTCAGGAGGGGCGCTCTTATCAATGTTGGGTAGTGAATGCACATGCACCACTGACAAAGAAGGGCATTTTTTCCCTTCTGGTTTTCGCTTTCCGAGTCATTCTCTCCTTCTGCAATTGTCTTGTGATCGGTGATCAGACTGGATCAGTCTGTATGAATCAATGCACTAACGCAGGTAGTAGATGGTAACAGCTCAGATTGATGTAGGTGATGTGGTAATTTCGTAAGGGCAGTAGCCAGTAAGGTACTCCCTCACACTTGTTTCAATTTGCAACTAGGAAAGAATGACTCGTTTTTGGCCACTGGGTCACGAGTCAAAAAGTCTGATCGTCTGGTTCCGACTGTCAGATTCGTGCATGTAAAAGATATGAAAAATAAAATCAGGCATCTCATGAACCATTTGGGCTGTGGTTTGTTGTGGTTCGAATAGTCTGACTGATCCGAGTCTGATAATTAACACTGAATAAAAGAAACAAAACAACTAAAATTGAAGGGATGGAATCAGATTCATAAACAGCATTGCAGAAGCATACCCTGAGCTGAAAGAATGCTTTTAATTAGAGGACTTAATTTTTTTTTTTGGAATTTGATGAAAAGTGCTCAACTTCATTAACAGCTAGCCCACCACTCAACCAGTATTCGGATTCTGTACTTAGTCCCACTGGTCAAGTTGGTAACTTGGTGTGAGTTGTCAGTTTAATTATATTTGGGTTTCAGTTCAATGTTTCAGTGTTTGTTAGAGGACTGTGGAATGGGTTCCAACTGTAAGCCTTTTTACGAGGAGCTTGTCTGTGAGACTTTATAATGGGCCACCCTCCTTGAATTTGAACTCCCAAATATATATAATATAACAATTAAAAATGACTGGCTTCAGCTTTCAAATGCTTTGATTGGACCACTTTCCCAAGTGAAGTGACCCCAGTTGAGACAATTAGGCTCCAATTATAATTGAGGATTGAGGAACCTCTTAACAGTCAACTGCATTAAGTTACACCATCTTCTGGGTTCTAATTGCTTTAGATTTCTTTTTCTGTGAGTAGAAGTAGAAAATTTGTGCTAGACAGGCCTGGAAAGAGCTCATCATTCACAGAGATGTCAACTTTTGAGATGACACCCTTAATTGGGTATGACGTTTGCCACTTAATTGCCTTGTCGATGACTGAAATACTGCATTTTGTTTCTATTTTTTATGCCCCTGAAATGTTTGCTTGCACCATGAAAATGGGTGGGTACGAAATGCCAGGGCCATTAAGCAGATGGAACAAAAAAACAGCCTACTTCAGAATTCAGAAACTTGTTTCCCATTGTTTCAGAAACTCACAAGTGGTTTTTGCAGCAATCTTTGACTCAATTAATGAACAGAATTAAACCACGATTTCAAATACCTTCTCATTAGAAAAAAGAGTTCTGCTACAAGTATCACTTGCAGTTGCAGATGAACTTTTTACCATGAATTATGGGTGAAAAAGGGAGATCTCATAGGAGGTAATAATTCTGTGTAACTGCATCATCATTTAAGCATATCAACTGTTCCTGATTAACCCCATAAAGCTCCATTGTTTTCAACTTTGATTACACATCCAGACCCACCCCGTGTGGATCCCACCCCATATCAATCCCCAGTATCAAGCAGATGAGACATTTGAGAGCTCTTATCAAATGACTTTGTTTACAGAAGTCCTTTTACTTTAATCATGTCTTAAAGTTCTTATCTTTGTTTCTTTTCATTTGTTTGATTTGATTCTTTTAACTGAGAAAAATTAGTATCCAGTTGGCTACTCAGAGTCAGAATTACTTTTGACAGTAATAGTTTATTAATCCACAGGGCTCAATAAAAGCCAAAAGCTTTGTGAAGCACAGCCGAAGTGTCGGTTATCAAACTCACCCAATTTCCAAAAGCAGCACCCTATATTGCCTAAAATCTCCATTGGCCATTTTACTTGGCCTCGTAGAATGGGACCAATCGGAAATGGGAAATGGTTAGCAGTCAACAAAACCCATTGACAGTTGACATTTTCTGAGACAGTTCAGCTTGTAACTGTTTATGTTTGATGAGGAGAACGAGATCTAGACCAGATCAAATCATCAAAACCTGATAAAATTTCTCTTTTTATTTACATTTACAGAAGCCATATACGAAAAGGAAGAAGCAAATTAAGCTATCCCACGAAAATCAAAGAAAGAATTAAACTAGGAGAAAGGGGGCGGGGAGAAGGATTCTAAGCCAGATCTTTTCATCATCTAACAGTGGATGCAACTGTATGAGCCCAGAACCTGAGATGATCTTTCATGTCGATTTCGTTACGCGCAGAAGGAATTCTCCAATTAGTTAATGGGTTTCGTTCCTTTCTTCGGTCTAGAACAGCCCAAGCTTCAGATAAGTAAGGTCTTGGGATTGTAGATTCGTCAATTGTTTGTTCTTCGTCACTACCTTTCTTTCCCATCCTTTGCAACCCAGGAATGATAGAGACCAAGCTCGAATCTTTATCTGCTTCAGAGAAAATAAAACCCAGATCCATGAACCCTTTAAGCTCTTCAAATTCCAGCTCTGATAAGCTCTTGCTGCTGCCTCTTTTTCTTCTCCTACCCGTCGCCTTCTTTGTGGGCTTCTCAGCCTCTTCGTGCCTCGTAATTTCTTCTGCAACTTCTGTGGCGTCTTTGCCTGAGAGAATTGTTTCCAGCTTCGGCGTGGGAAGGACCGAATTTGGAGAGAGAGTCTCGGATTTGAAGCTTGCTTTGGAGCTCAGCTGGTCGCTTGAATATCGAACATGGAGCGTCGGGGGGTGAGAAATTTCCAGCTCTGGAGCTTCTTTCTGGATTTCAGGAACTGGGTCTATTACAGGAGGTGACGAAGGCGGTTTCTTGGTCAATATTTGATGATCAAACCAGTAAGAATCGAAGAGGCTCAGCACTTCTTCGGCATCCATTAATGGCGGCCGAGAGAAAATGGAGAAAGATGTCCTTCGAAGAGAAAAAAACAACAGAAGATCAGTAGATGATCGGTGGAGATCGATGCTTCTTTTATATATATAATGTCGTCATTACGAAACTACCCCTCGTTTTACTTTTATATTACACCAGTCCTATAACACGTTTTTGTCTCATTTTTCCAATTTTACTCTTACACGCAGGAATGCGTTGGAAGCTGCTGCTGTTACGTGTCTTCAAGGTGTGGCGAGGCGAATGATTGCGTATCACACGCCCTGACTATTATTAAGCCATAAAAAATAATTTGCCACGTGTAACCACTCATGTCTATCTAATTGCGAAAAATTACTGATGCCATCCTTCCACGTGGCTAATTGGGTAGGGTCTCCATGAACCATCTAAGAAACCTCTTTCCTAGTCATCTAAGAAGTAAAGAAAGCTCTTCCGGTTATATTATTCAGATCCACGTCCTATTAGAATAGTTGCCACGTGTCAAATGAAACGTGGGAAGAAAAGATATTCTAGGTTTAATAATTTTTAACGGGACAAAAGTCTGCTCTGTATCTCATTACTTGGAAATTACACTAAACTTGTCTCTCATAGTTGGAGTTTGAATTTCAGAATTAATTAATCTACAGAAATTCCATCGATCAGATGGCTAAAAGCTAATTTATTTTAGCTAGACAAATTGATTAATTTGGTAAAAAAAGAAGAAAATTCCTTGGTTGACCCAAACCGACGACTGGTTTAAAGGAAGTTTTCAAGTAACCGATTTGTTGTTGGCCACGTGGAAGATGACGTTGCAAATGCGACAGACTTGGTTGAATATTCCACGCTTTATTCTCCAAATTCCGACTTGTTAAAAAAAGAAAAAATTAATCGAATTTTGCTTTGTTTTCGACGTAATTCTATCACATCGGCGAGGGCGGCTTAGTAAATTAGGTTACGGCATCAGGAATCTTCGATACCCGATGGAATGCGACCCGATGCGGAGTCCACTTTGTTGCGTTAAGTTGAAGATTAAATGGCATGTGCCTTTTATGTCCCACTCGTGATGTAAGCCTTCCCCACTTGCACTCAATATAACCCCAGAAGTTGTTCTAATTACAGAGTCACCCAGAATCCTTTCCTAGTAAGGCCAGGAATGGTCCTGGTAGATACCAGGGGTGCCAAGCTGGAGTCGGTAAACCGGCAACATGAATCATAACCCGGGTCCATCCACCCAACCCAAATTCGAACCGAATTACTGAACCCAATATACCAAAATATGGCTGATAACTGGTCATTTGTGATGTTTTGACAAAATAATTAGAACATTCTAGAATAATTTCTTAAAGAAAGAAAATATGTTAGTGGAAGTGGGAACCATGTCTAAGAAAAGTCCCGACCCAAATGTTTCTTTGTCTCTCTTTCTTGTTCAAGTAAGAGGATACATAGACATTTTCTTCAAGATCCCATTCGTTTTCTTTTTATTTTTGGTACATGAGTTTACTTGGGCTAATATTTTTCAAATAAAACTAGACCAAGTAAGTTCAGTTCCAGCATTTTTGTGCATGGTTTTTAAAACCAATTTGGAGATCGAACTGGTCAGGGTCCGATTACTGGGTCAAATGGTTTGACCATTTGAATCAAATGGTCGGTTCATTCTGATAAAAAAATAAACAAAAATTTAAAAAATAAAAAACGATCAAAATCATTCAAACGGTTTGACTGGTTAATCGCTCAGGTCAGCGGTTTGCTGACCAAAATCAACGGTTTATGAAAAAAATCTGGTTTTGGGAATTAACCGAAACCGATTACCTAACTGTTTCCTGGTTTTTTCGGTCCGACCGTCTGATCCGGTCCAATTTTGAAAACCATGCGATAAAGGCACTATAGAGGAAGCATTATTTTAACATGAATAATTTACTTATCCACCCTCTAGGAGGGTAAAAACCCCCGGCCCAGATGTAATGGTTGATTAACTGGATTTGGGTTGAATGAGGCCCATAACCATAACACATGGGCTAGAGTGGGCCCTGGACTTTGCTCCAAGCCGAAAAGCAATACAATATAATTGAGATGGTGGCCGGCAGCGGCAGCCGGCAAATACGTAGCTTGGTCGTCTCCACTTGTCTTGTCTTTATAAGAAGATTTTCATTTTTTTTTTCAAGAATAATAAAATATTACTAAACGAGTTAAAAAGGTGATCTCCGGCTTGTATTAAACTAATAAAGTGATCTGGTTACATGATAGAATAAGGTTAAAGAAACAAAACGACCGTACGATCATGCGGGGGCCACGCGATCCTACATAATCGCCACCGGAGGTGTGAGGTGTCACGTTCGAATCCAGTGTGTGTGTGTCCTCGAATCCCTTTGGGTAAAGGGAAACCGAAGAGCGGTAGTTAGGCATAAAACCTGGAATAGGATGATGTCTCGTGCAGAGAGCAGATTAATAGCCACAGGCCCACAAAAACGGTGATTCGGTTCGGGTAATCGACTTATCGGGTCGGTTAATTCGATTGCAGCGATTTTTGGTCTGATGCGGGACCCATACAAACGTTGCACACTAACAAACTTACCTGACTTTACAGTTACAGAGCGGCACCAGTAAAAGGTTAAAGAGAAAATGCGACACACGTGATTCGTGCTTAGAATTGCAGGCGAAAAAGTGGTTGAGACTTCGATATTTTAATCGAAGCTGTCGGCAGTGCAAGCTACTGGGTTTGTGTGAGTAGCAACGGCGGTGGGTGCGAGTGATAGGTGACTCGAGGAGTAAGGGTCTTGGTTCTTTCCTACCAGTCAACTGTAGTTCTACTCGTTGTGGGTTCTCACATGGTGCGGCTGAACGTGTTGGGACCGACCAAGTGAGTCCCACTCTCACCCGAAAAGATTTGGATGGTGTTTGTTTCCGATTTAGGGGTGGTGTTAGTATTTTTTTTCTTAAAAGGAGAATTTAAACATAGGTAAGGATCAAGGAAGCCAAAATATATGTGAAATTTAAAAGCTAGTACACATGTGGGGGAGAAGTAAGGTTCTAAATATCAACACCTCTGATACGACAGTAAGGGCGTATTAGGTAGTAGTAGTACTTATTATTATTATTATTATTTTTTTGCTTAGGGGGCTGGTTTAAGGTTCTCTATCCTTTGAATCGGTTAAAACCTCGATACATTCTCTGTAGGGGCATATCGGGATACTTCCGATATGATACGTATCGATCGATATATAACGATTTTTTAACCTTGAAGAGAAATTTATTTTTAATATTTTTCTCAATATTCAAGTGTTTTTATTAATATTCAACTTAAGTGATACTTAATGATATCTAAAAAAATCAAAAAATATTTTTTAGGGAGAATGATAATTCAACATAGGATCAGAATTTTTAGGCCTAACATTCAATTGAGATAGGTGCCAGCTCAGAATTAATGCTAATTTATGAATAGGTATTGATATATAAAATGGAAATTTAGATTGTGGTAAAGTCGGTTTTGGACGATTAGTGGGAATGGATGAGGGAAGTAAGTAACAATGAAGTCGGGAGAAATGGTTGTTGTGTCTTGTGTGGCGTCCAATAAATAATAGGCCTTTGACGTACAGGATCAGGTAGGAGGTTGGTTTTCTACTTTATAGTAACGAACCTCGGCAAAAGGACAAAAATAGGAATTAAGATTATAGAATGATAGAGTAAAAGGGAAAAACACAAAGAGGAGGGCCCTACAAGGGATGGAGGCATGGACCAAGACTCTATAGAGAGTGGATTTTGTTTGCTTGGAATGGAAACATGAATGATTGGAGAATGGACTGAGAAGTCTGGAAGGGGGATGGTTTTGTACGCTGGCAGCTTTGAAGCTACTTGATTGAATTGGGGTCAACACACGCCTTTCCCCTTCGCCCCTTGTTTTGAGAGAGAGAGAAAGGTAAAAGTGAAACTAAATCATTTGAAAACATAGGTAGTTAGAGATTTTGACAGTTCGAAAAGCTTTTTTATAATATGTTAACAAAGATGTGGGGTTAAAAGAGTTATTGTTCACTAAAGATGGGGATTAAAAGAGTAATTGTTCTTAATATTTTTTAGGGAGAATAACGGTTTAGGCTCAGGGTTAAAATTTTTAGACTTAAAGTACAGTTGGAATAGGTACTAGTTTGGAATTGATACCAATTCACAGGGCATTGATATATAAAATATGGATTTTTAACATTTTAAATATTTATAAATCTGCAGTGAAAATTATAAATCTACATTAAGCCTACTTTTTCGTATTTTTAACCAAAATGACAAGCATATGACTGAGTGGGGTAGGAGTAACATGTGTGGTGTGCAGGGAAAGCTCCCAAACAGCTAAAGTTTTGTCTTCTTCCCTGATTCCTTTACATGTGAACTATGTAATTTCCAAAAACAAAGGTTGGATGAATTAGGTACAAATCCCAAATTCCTCAAATGCCATTCCATTGGAATCGTCCTGATATGCTTCTAATAAAAGTTGTGTTGGTACTGTTGTCATTTATATCTCATTTGAGGTTCGTGGATATAATTTTTTGAGAAATTGTCTTGTCACATTACATAAAATAAATCAGTCTCATTATAGTTGGGGTAAGTCTCCGGAATTGAGGCCAATTTACAGGGGGGGCATTGGTGTATAGAATGGGGATATTTGACATTTTGAATGTTTATAAGTTTGTAGTGGAAATAAAAAATCTGTAATGGGCCTATCCGTATTTTTCCGAAATTATTCATGCTTGAAACATTAAATTTGAAGTGTTATTAGGGGCCTTCTTTTTTCTGGATTTTGAGAGGGGTAAAGTTGATGAATAGAATTTTGGCTCCCATTGACCAAGATACTCGTTATTTTTTTTTTTTAAGATTTATGCGAGGTCCATGAAAAATTTATTTTCCTTGGATATCATTTATCTGGGTAAGTGATATCCGTTTCCTAGGTGGGAAAGTTGGTGAATAGAATTTTGGTTCCCATTGACCAAGATAACCATATTTTCCTTAGATATCATTTATTGGGTAAGTGATATCCATCTCCTACCTGGATAATTAACTTTCACACTTACGAAAAAGTTGCCAACACTTAAGGACAAAATTACCTTTTCTAATAATAGTTTTTTTCATAGCTAAATGGACTTATTTACTTGGAAAGTAAAAGAACATGGGTAAATGTACTTTTCTGTAAATATTTCTTCAATAAATATTTCCCATCTCAGGAAACACTTACTCAAGTAAATGCATTTACCTACGTAATTAACTTCCCAAAAAACAAACAGGGCCTAAGAATCATCAAAATACCAAACATTGTATTAATCAACTCAACTCAAAATATATATAAAAAAAAAATCCTCACAAATTTGTATTAACCATTTGGCAGCAAACATTAAAGATAGACGTGGCAATCGTATCAAACACAACCTAAGTTAGGATAAGGTTTGGGTTTGCGTAGTGAAACTGGTCTAATTTAGAACTCATTCTATGTTTTTGGTGCATTTAAAATTGGATGAATCTATTGGATTGGGGTATAGGACCTGTGAATGGGTCATGATAACTTTGGCCGTTGGCGGCCACATTTTTGGGCTAGGCACGTTCACCTATTCACGCCATGTCTTTCGTTTTGATCAAAATTAAATAGGAGGCAATTACTAATTTACCCACTCTTATGGTAATGTGGCGCATGGTTTTCAAAATTGGATTGGACCGGACGGTTGGATCGGAAAAATCAGGAATCGGTTACCTATTTTTCCTCAAAATTGTTGATTTTGGTTAGCAAACTGTTGAATCAGTCGGTTAATTATTTGAACCATTTAAACGGTTTTGATTGTTTTTTAAATTTTTTTATTTTTTGTCAGAATGGGTTGGCCATTTGGGTTGAACGGTTGGACTGTTCGAACTGGTAACTGAACCTCTGACCGGTTCGGTCACCGGGTCGAATTTTAAAAACTATGATGTGGCATTCTCAAAAAGACTCTCAACAGCATATGTTGTTAAGGATGCAAATGGATCAGATTGGATTTGAATCCAATCTGACACTGTTTATGTTGGATCCGATAGGATTTCATTTGAATTCGAATCCTATTAGTATGTCGGATTTTCAGATCTGATTTGTTTTCTTTAAAAATTAATAAAATTATTAAAAGAAAAATAAAATAAAAATAAAAAATACAAGTATTTTTATCATATATATACATGTTTTTTATAAAAAATAATATAACAAATTTATAAGATATAATATAAAAATATATTTATAAATAAATAAATAACATATATATGTATATTATATATACATATATTTATAAATATATAATATACATCAAATCGATCTTCTTAGGATAGGAGGATAATCTAAATCCAATTCAATCCGAAGATCCAAACAGTAATAATCCGAATTCGATGAAATAGGATCGAATCCGATGATGATCAGATCCATTTGTACCCCTATATGCTATGGGAACAGCCAAAGTTTATCTGAATGGGTCTGGGCCCATATAACTTGTTTCATGTCCCATGGTTTGTGGATGAGGATCCATGATTAGGTGGTTCTTACTTAGCTAAATCATGGGCTACGCGCTAAAACCCAGTGTAATGAAATCATTCGTTCATTCTCAACCATCTAATTGCATGATTTCTCTATAAGTCCTCCATCTCTAGAGTGCAGACGCAAGATTCATCCATTAAACCCACTCTCTCTCTCTCTCTCTCAATCTACCTTTCTCTTTAAAACTTTCTTTATTCCTCAAGAATTCAGCTGTTCTTTCATGTTAAGGAAGTAACTTTGAGCAAAGCTTGTTTCCTACCTCAGAGTGGATATGGGCCCAAAACCCCAACTGATGTAAACAAGGACTAATAGAGTCCGGATCTCCTGTTCATGACAACTCTGCCTATATTTGTCACAATCACACATGAAGAACATATCAACCTCTGCATAATATTATGTAGGGGGAGATGTTCTCAATTTACAGGGATAGTGTATTGTAGGCATGGGCAGAATTCTTGTGGGTAGGAGATCCGAAAACAACATAATAGGGTCCTGGTCTGATATAAATGGGCCCAACCGAACACAATCCACTAACTAACGCTCTTAATTAAATGCCAAAATATCTTTACAAATAAATATTTTTATAATCTCACCATTATATCTGAAGCAATAGTGAGTAGGGCGAATGTCAGTTTCTTCTACTCTTTCTACATTTTGTTTTTCAATTTTTCTTTTTTTGGGCTGAAATGTGATAGGCCAGGTTAATCGGTGTAAAAGATTCAGTGAGATATAGTTTGCTATTAGCTAGATACTTTATATTAATGTTTGCACAATCATGGGCTAGGGTTGATATCCTGCCCATTCGACATGTGGCCACTAGCTAAAATAGCACATTAAAACCAGAATGGGGCAAAGTTATTTAGAGAAGCTCGTTCACGGTGGGACTCGAACCCACAATCAATCTCCCGCTCCGGAGGCGAGCGCCTTATCCATTAGGCCACGCGAACATTCCACTTAAAATGGCGTTCATATATCATCTAGTGATTATATTTTTGAGCAAGTTTTAGGAAATTGACTTACCCTACCCTTAATTTAGAAATTGCCTTAATTACCCCCGAGTTTTATGATAATTGACTAAATCTTCTTTTGCCATTAGCATCCATTAACCGAAAGATGAAAAATGCTATTTAATCCATCATTCTTCTTTAAATTTTCAAAATGAAACATTTGAATAAATTTACAACTTTTAATAATCTTGACAGGTGAGCATGGATTAGTTTGATTCAGTTCCATGGTAGAACCTGGGACCGGAACCTACCCTATGAAGGTTGGTTCTGGCCTTGGTGGCTCTAGGGTTAGTTTCAAGGTCTACTCGTGGAACTTGTTCTTTCTTTACTTCCCCTTCAAAAAAAAAAAAAAGAAAAGAAAAATGTTCTTTAAAAACTTAGATTTTTAATAAACATAATATATAGTTTAAAACTTATATTACCTTTTATTGATTAAATTAAATAATTTAATATGTAGATTATTATTATTTGGTTCAAAACTTATAATTTAAATTTAAATTTTATAAATATTGCCTTTTATGTTACATGTTGTACACATTCCAATATTAAAATATAAACAAATGGTGAGGGTATTTTCTGAGGGTGAAGGGTCACCCTTTATATAGACATTAAGGTTCGGTTGTAGTGCGGCCGACACGTTCAAGATGGTAATGCTCATCCACCCATTGCTTAGAGAATACACTCGCATGATGTTGTGGTCGCCCTTATCCAGTTCCTGCAAGGTGAAGGAAACCATGTTTATCGTTGCCAAGTGGGCATCGTGTTTGCATAGGTTGGAGGTATGTTGAGGTTGGCATGATCCCTCAGATCGTAGGTTGCCCAGGTCGGAGAGGTAGGTTGGTGTCCAGTGTAATCATAGTGGACATGCACCTTGAACTTATAAGCTGGTTTGCTGGTCTACCCTTAAGCGAGGTTGGAGTTTGTTCGGGCAGCATAAGTTGATCTACCGAGGAGCACTCAGGGGAGGTTATGCCACATGTGATGCTAAGGTGTCATAAAATGGTTTTGGCTGCCACGTGGTAGAATGTAATTGGAGGTGTAAATCACCCCTCATCAGGTTACAAGGTAAGTTCCACCAAGGCTAACCAAGGTTGATTCAATGGGTTAGTTCAAGTAGGATAAACCCCTATACTCTAGAATCAACTTGGGTGGGGGTTGGTTCTAAGAATTTGGAACCAGACCCCATCCTATAACAGTTTGGGTAGGGTCAATTCAAGACTGATTTGAAATCGGTTTCATTGGATTCCGAGCAGAACTTACCCATTTTCTCACCCCAACATGTCATTAATCGAAATGCAAACACTACAAATCAGCACTAACAATAGCATAGCAACAACCCAGGTCCAAAATTGTCAAATATGTAAAGGTAGGTAGGTTCCCCTAGTTACTTTCTTACTTCTTAGTTAGCTTCATCTAATTTCCATTAAAAAACCCATCAATCACTGGACCTTGTATTTTAAATAAATAAGCAACACCCCAACTTTTATTCCTAAATTGGACTTTTAACTTCCATCTCACTACATCACACAATGCTGAGAGTAATTTAACTGTCATTTCCACCTACGTCAACCATTAGTCATGTCTCTATTCAAGAACTCCTTTCTTGGTGTTATGGTTTTCATAACAGGATTGGAAATAGAACTGTTTTGACCACTGGTTCCTAGGTCAAATGGTCCAACTATTAAGTCCAACCCCAGTCAATCAGTTTTGGGCAATGTTTTTGAACCGTTGTTGACCCAGACGGTTGGACTGTTTGGTCGAAAACTGTCTAAGCAACCGGTTCCGTTTCACCCCTGACTCGTTCTTGGGTCAAAAACCGTTGACTTTGTCAAAAAACTGCTGACCCGGGTGGTCGAACCGTCGATTTGTTTGACCCAGACAGCGGTTCGCGGTTTAAGAAATTGTAGAGAGGGGAGAAACTCCGAGTCTCTGAGTTTGAGATATGATATCCAGAGAAGAAGAAGAAGAAGAAGTTGTAGAGATGAGAAAAAAGTTTTATTTTTTCTTGAGATCTGAGATATGAGAAAAAAATGAAAAATCGATCTCAGATCTGAGATCTGAGAACTCGTATCTCAGATCTCAGATCTGTGATCCACGCTAGTACCGCTGTCACCGGTGAACATCAAATGATTCTTGTCTTCTTCCTTCTTCTTCTTCCTTTCTTTCTTTCCTTCCTTTCTTCTTTCTCAGCCGACAAAAGCTCTCTTCTCCATTTCTCTTTTCTCATATATAAGTATATATAACTACTTGCTAGTTTGCCCTAATGCAAACCGCCCGAATCGACCTGGACAGTCGAACCGCTGTCCTGAAACCGGTAACCAGAACGGTTCCATTTCCGGGTCAGTTTTTAAAACCTTGGTTTTGGGGTCCAAAATCGGACCTGGGCTTATGACCGGTTCCCGGGTCAACTGATCCGATCAGTTGGTTGGTCCGATTTTGAAACCATGGTTGGTGTTGAGCCGATGAGCCAGAGATTTGGTTTTTCTGCTCAGATGTGTGATGACTTCACTAGACAAATTGGCATCCATGAAATGAAGGGTCGGTGCAATAGCAATTAGAAACATTGTATAGATAGAGGTGTTGTTTGAAAATTTGGATCTATTGAATTTTATTTTGAAATTTTGAAAAACAATGAAGAGCAAAATTGGCCATAAAAAGATAATATTGAGATTTAAAAAAATTTTATACATCTCATGGTACTTGTGAATGGATTGTAATGGAATGTGCCGAGGAGGATTTATCAATTATTAGCAAGCTTGGGGTAGTTTAAAGCAAATTCTAAACAGAAGCAGAGTAAATCAATTTCCTAAAACTTAAGGGGTGCTTTAAGAAATTTGTCCATTGATCAACCTAAAACATTCTTAATTGAGATTTGCTGCACTTGTACATTTCCATTCCTTTAGGCTGCACTTGGATGCAATGTAAATCAAGAACCGATGTAGATTTTACATCGGTTTGCTTTTGTATGCGTTTGGTAAAAGCGTGTAATTATTATCAATGTAAAACTACACTCCAGTTCAGTTTTGCATGTGTTTGGATGGAGTATAGTTTTACATCGATAATAGATGTAAAACATCACCACCCTTAAAGTTTTACATCGACAGTCAATGTAAAAACTACATTGATTTTATCGATGTAAAACTTTACATTTTTTACATCAATTTTCAAAATGCAATGGTCATTATATATATGGTTCAGTGTAAAATGCCATCAGTGTATATTTACACTAATGACGTTTTTACACCTCTTCCAAACGCAGCCTTAGGTTATGTTTGGTTTGAAGGAAAAAGGTAGGGAATGGTAGGGAAACCTTTACAAACCTTGTATAGGTTTTCCTGTTTTTCCTAGGGGTGAGCATTCCTAGGGAAGCTTTTACATTTTTTACATCGATTTTCAAAATACAACAGTCATTATATATATGGTTCAGTGTAAAATGTCATTAGTGTATTTTTACATTGATGACGTTTTTACACCTCTTCCAAACGCAGCCTTAGGTTATGTTTGGTTTGAAGGAAAAACGGTAGGGAAACCTTTACAAACCTTGTATAGGTTTTCCTGTCTTTCCTAGGGGTGAGCATTCAGTTTTTTGGGTTCAAAACCGAACCGAAAAAACCAAATTAGCTAAATCGAACTAAAACTGAAATATTTGAAAACCAAATAAAATGAACCGGATTTTTTTTCCAGTTATTTCGGTTAGAACCGAAATCTTTTTGTTTTGTTATTTAACTTTCAATAAATTTATTGAGTGGGATGGTTTTATGAGAAAATTTTGAAGTTGTGACTTGTGGACACAAAATTCCATAAAAAAATAGAAAATAAGAAAAAAACAGAGAAGAAGAAGAAGAAGAAGACTGAAGAAGTTGGCTGTTGTAAGCCTGTAGTTGGCGGTGAAGACTGAAGAATAAGAAGAACCGAAGAAGAATGACAGTAGATGGCAGCACGACACGTCAGTCAGCAATCGAGAGAACTTAGAGAAGATTGAGGAAGGAAGACTGGAAGAGTGCAGTGGAACTGAGTCTGAGTCTGCGATAGTCGGAAGTCTACCTGAGTGCAGAGTGCCTGGAGCTACCGGGCTGGGACTTGGGAGGATTCTCGACCTTGGAGTCTGGTCTCTACCTCTTTGGTCTGCTCTTGGCCTCTTGCTCTAGAGTCTAGAACTGGAACTGGAAGCACCGTAGGGCGGAAGAGGGAAGACGAAGAGTTTCTTTTTCTATTTTCCTGTTTTGGACTTTTCGTGATCATGTCTAATATGTAATAGTTTAATACCACAATACGTTATTTTTTTTCGCTTCATAATACCACAATATGTTATTGCTTATTATGGTATGGTCATAAGTTATGTATGGAATATGGATGTTCCGACTTCCGTGTTCGATCTTCCATGTATAATATAATATAAAATCATAATATAAATAATATTAGAAATATATACTTATAAAACTAAATCGTTTTTTTTGGTTAACTGATTTAGAAAATATGGTAACTGAAACCAAAACCTGAAATATACAAAAATTGAATAGAAATACCGAACATGACCGAAAAAACCAAATAGACCAAACCGATTAAACCAAAACCGAAATTTCAGTTCGGCTTTTATGTTTTAACCAAATTATGCTCACCCCTAGTCTTTCCCTTCCTTTCCCTAACTTTTCCTTCAAACCAAACATAACCTTAACGACAACTGCTCCATTACACATGTATAAATATCCTTGCATATGAGACCATACATGTAACATGAAACCTGTCACACACTAAATGGAAGTGCAGGACAAGTGTAGCATATCCAGGTTCATTTAGGTGGTATTCTTCGATATGAACACTTCAAATATTTGCATGTAGTTTATGAGTTTGGAATTATTCTGCATCACTGAAAACCTGTTCTTAAACATGTGATTTTTAGAATCGACTTGAAGTCATTCCAATTGCAAAATAGAATGTTCCCCAATTTTGGTTTGCAATTTTTTTTGGTAAGTGTTTTTGAAAACGGTCCTAATATCACTCTTTTTTGGGGTGTTGGACAACATGGTTGGTTTTATTTTTGAAATAAAAAATAACTGCCATATCAATAAAAATAATATAATTTTGCTGATGTGGTTGTTGATTTTATTTTTTAAAAACAAAATCAACCATGTTGTTGAACACTCCCTTTGTTAATCTATTGCTGATGTATGGGCTGTTTAGTTTTGTTTCCGTTTATAAAAAAAGGGTTTTGTAAGAATTTTTCATAGAAAATTGGGATAAAACGTATTTTATTACTTTGAGACAGTTAAACTCCACATAAGCCAAACAATAAAAATTAAAATGGAAATGTCAAAAATGAATTTTCCTCCAATGATGGCTCTCACATAACCAAAGAAAAATGTTCTATTGACAAGCGACTTCATCAAACAAAATTTCATAGGGAGGAAATGCCTATTTGTCATTATACTAGCACCAATTTTCTGATAAACGGTAATGAAACCAAACACCATGTAAAACCTTCTTGTCAAGATGAGAACAAATCCATGTTGAAGAGAATAATCATGATTTTTCTTATTCTTACAACCCACTAAAATCAAAATCACAATGTGGGGCCTTAGTATCATTTAAATCATGCCATAGATGTATAGGAATGGCAACGGGGTGGGGGTGGGGGTGGGGACGGGGAGCCTTTCCCCATCCTTGTCCCTGCGAAAATCTCCATCCCCACAATATTATACCCTCCCCATCTCCACTTCCTATGATTTTTTATAATGTCAACCATTTTGTTTTTGTTTTTTACTTTAGTTAAAAAAATAAAATAATTGAAAATTACAATCTCATTAAAAAAGATTCAAACGTATTCAACCATATTTTTAAAAATATTAGTATATAGACATATGTATACATATATACATATATAAACATATGCTTACATATATACATATATATTAGTGGGGATCCCATGGGATGGGGATCGGGGTCCCGGTAGGGCGAGGAGTCTCTGCCCTGTCCCCACCAATGGGGATGAAAATTTCCCCATCCCCATCCCTGCTCCATTTGGGATGGATCCCCACGGAGATCGGGGAAATGGGGAAAATTGCCATCCCTAAATGCATACAGGTGCCAAGTGACTGGTTGTAGCGGAAACTTAAGATTAAATCCCACCTACACAATCTTACGTAGATCGGTTGGTTGCATACAACCAAATCAGCAGCAAGGTCATTTCACTACCCTTATTTTGTACAACATTTATAGTTTTCTAAACATCTAGTACAATACCTTTCCATATAAATGAACACAAACAATTAATGAATTGGAAAGCTGTTATATTAATCCATTCAGTTAGGGCTATGAATGTACTAGATGTTGGTCCAACTTGGTCCAGTCCAATATGAATCCATTACAAATGGATCATGTCCTATTCAATCCAATAAATATTTTAGATGTCATTTTGATCTAATTCAATGTTTTATTGGACCGTTCAACTTGTTCAAATTGGTTTTAATTCAGATTGCATCCAACCCAAGCTACTCCATTGACACTCCTACAATCTTTTGCCAATGAACCATGTATTGGTTCAATTCTATCTTATCCAATATAAATCCACTATCAAATGGACCAGATCCAATCCAATCCAATAAGTATTTTGGACCATTAAGTTTGGATCGGTCTAATTCGATGTCTTTTTGGATAGTCCAATCCAGTCAAATTGGTTTTGATTTGAATGGGGTACAGCCCAAATCTGGACCATTGACATCCCTACATTCAGTGTTGAGCCCTGAATGGAAAAATATCACATACTCCAATTTTCTTGGCATGTTGCATTTTGAGCGCTACAAAATCGGGGAAGAGTTAGAAGACCAGATATATGTTTCCACCAATGTTTCAAATCGTCATTGACTCGGACAGTCAGACCATTCAAACCAAAATTCGTTAAGGCGATCGGTTTCGTTTTACCCCAAATCTAGTCTTTCGTAAAAAACCGTTGAATTAGTCAATGAACCATTGACCCAGACGGTTTGATTGTTGAATCGTTCGACCCGAAGAACGATTTGTGGTTTAGAAAAAGAATGAAAAGAGAAGAAGTGATGAACTCTCAGATATGAGATCTATTGGAGAGAGAGATCAGTTGAGGGATGTGTGAGACAGTGAGAGAGATCTGGGAGAGCAGGCTAGAGATCTAAGAGGTCTGGGAGAGTAGGCTAGAGATCTGAGATCTATTGGAGTCTAGATGATAGGTCTGAGAGAGAGAGAGAGAGAGAGAGAGAGAGAGAGAAATGAGGCTGAGAGAAATCTCAGATCTACTTTCATCACTGTTGTTGTATTTCACCATCACCATCACCGTTGCCGTCGTTGTCACCGCTGTAGCCTGCAAGTGACCTCCTCCTCCTCTTCCTTCTTCTTCTTCTTCTTCTTCTTCTTCTTCTTCTTCTTCTTCTTCTTTTCTCTCTTCTAAACTCTCTCAGCCATCGGCAGCTTCTCACATCTCTCTCATTCTCAAACACTTAGACATTTTTTCTCTTGTATGTATATGCATCTTACCCTAATATTCCAATATAATGGGTAATATGACATATCAGCAGTTACAATATTTAAACCATTTGAACTGTTTGACTCGGATGATTGAACCACTGACTTGGAAACCGATGGCCAGAACGGTTCCATTTCCGGATCGGTTTTTAAAACCTTGGTTTCCATAATAAAATGTTTTATTCCATGAATTAAATAAATCTTCATTTTCCAATTTCCAATGGTAACATTGACATGATATTGGTAGTTAAGAGTTCTAATCTTATATCTCATTTGCCTCATCTCCTTGTTTTTTTTTTCCAAAATCAAGACAATGGCAATTTCCCTTGTTGCTCTTGGGAGTTGAGGCTAGTCTCCCAACACCCCCTTTTGTGAGAGTATTTGGGGTTTCCTCTTGATGTTCTCCTTTCTAAATGATTTAACCCTTTGAATAAGATTCACTTATATATAAAAGAAGAAGAAAAAGAAGAGGGAAATTGTGTAAAAAATGCTTCCAATTCATTGAAGGGATCATACTTTTAAGATGGAAATCGTGTCTAAGATGTACAACTATAGATCATGTTGGAAGGTGTGTTGGTAGCAGATATAGACTTGTGTGTGTGTACATGCACGCTTTTGCCCATGATTCGGAGTAATGATAAACAATTGCGTATCATGCATTTCAAAGGGGTGATACATATAATACATTCAAGAAGTTTTGTCAAGCTTTTGAATGTGAATATATTTGGAAAGGGTATTAGCCAAGTTTGTGCCTGTATGCTTTGCCGGGGTGAAAAATGAGTATCCTATTTAATGAATTAAACTGAAGCTAGTAGGGTTACAGGGTTGATAATTCCTAACCCAACACTCTGAACTGGACTTGGGCCTAGGTTAAACCCCTTATCCTAGGTGCAAGCTTGGTACAGTCTTGCAAAGTTGCACTTATCCCTTTATACTTTATAGGTGTTATTTGATCATGCATTTCATGCACAGTTTGCCTATTTTAACAAATTATCATGGTTTGAAAAAATTATTATCTAGTACTAGTAGTAGTAGAGAGGATATTATTTATAAATAATTATATACAATCAAATCCATTAAAATAAATAATTTTTTTTTATATAGAAATTATATTTCCCTGTATAAATCATGCTATTTTAAAGGTAAGTTGTAGATTAGTACCCATCGTATCGTTATTAGTCCGTTATCCGTCGTTATTAGTCCGTCAATTATCTATGTCACACGACAAGAATTACTTGGTCTTCTTTGGTAACAATGACAGTCTAAAACCCCTTTTGTTATGGATTGGATAACTGAAAAAATGGATTACAATGACGACAGTCTAAATCATCACTCTTCTCCGGTGACGTTTTTTCGTGTAGTTTCTCTGATGGGAAGCATATTGGTTCTTCACCATAGAAAAGAATAAGGTGGCGGTTTAAAATAGACCGCGGTCCGGAAAAGCAAAAACATTCACGCGAGTATATTGGGCGGCGGCCTTTCCGTCGTTTATAACATTGAACCGGAATTGAACCGGCCTGAACCCCATTCAGCCATTCTATTCGATTGATACTCTTCCTGCATTGTTCTCCTTCAATAGCAGAACACCGAAAGGAAAGCTCTCCTTACTATGTGGATTCTGCTCCTTCGACAGAGGATTTCTCTTCACACGTCTTTCTCCCTTGCTTCCCTCTTCTCTCACTCTCTCGTCCGAGTCGTTCTCCCTCTCTGTATCTCTCGAAATCATGGAGAGAAACCCTAACTCTTTTTCTTTGCAGGGTTTGCAATTGGGGTTTCGATGGTTTTTCACATGGTTCTCCCCTGCTTCATCTTCCAAAATCTCAGTTATTGTTTTATTAGGGTTTCTGGTTGGGGCTGTACCCTTTTCTTTGTAGTTCTTCCACTTCACCACTCTCGATTAGTGTTTTAAGTTTTCTGATTCGGTTTTCAATCACTTTGATTCTGTGGCCTAATTAAGCTTGTGATTTGGCGTTTCAGGGAGTATGTTTTGAATAGGAAAAAGTTGACGTTGTGAAATGTTGGCCGTTTGGTAGTGGAGACGGAGAGCAGGAGAAGGCAGCAGAAGAGATAGAGAAGCTGCTTCCGCAATTAACGTATCGGAAATTTCGTTGGTGGTTAGAAGATCTGGAGGTGATAAGATCTCAAGAAGTTGTCGGTGACAACACGAAGATTATAGATGAAACCGGGAAAACAGTTTCCGGCGTTGAAAGTGGCCTTTTGTCCCAAAATCTGGGTTTTGGCGCTGGAAATATGGATTTGCATGGTCTTATCCTTTATATTATAATCTTTTAAAGCATAATGTAGTTTCTATTGGTAGCATGAAAAGCTTTTAGTAATTTGCTGATATTCCCATGCTCATGATTTTAACATCTACTTGGATATGTCCACGTTATGGTGCCTTCGATTTTATTTCTGTAATCTTAAGTTTAACCATGTGCATGTGGTCAATTCTGTAGTTTTATATTTATAGGTATAACCAAGTAATAGATTTAAGTTTGTTCCTTACGTCCAAATTCCAGGTTCATCAAGAAGCATCTCCCATTGTTCTAAGAGTTATTCAATGCCTAGTTCCAATCCTTCAACATGCCGAGGTAATTTCTTTATTACTTGTGCATAAGCTAAAGTTTCCTTTTTTTTTCTTGGAGTTCTATTAACATTCTCATTGTTATTGATTCTGAACAGGGGCTTAACAAATCACTCATAGAAAATAGTGCCATCACTCTTGGGAGGCTTGCATGGGTCTGTCCAGAACTTGTATCACCTCATATGGAGAATTTCTTGCAATCATGGTGTACTGCTTTATCCATGTATGAGATGTTTCTTTTCTTCTTTATAGTCCTTTCCAGTAGCTGTAACTGGTTTTGATTGCATTATCTGTCAGCAAAAATAAGCATACAGTAAATTATCCAGGAGTAGTTTGTGATTTCAGTGTTTCCAAGTACCATATGAACCCATGTACTTATTAGCTAGGTTGATCTTTTAGATATTTACTGAGGACATTAGTGGTTGTATTTGGTTTCAACCATTCTTATGACAATTTAAATCTCATCCTTAGGATCATGGATCCTCCAAGCGGAAGCATATGGGGGTTTCATTTCCCTCGAGGGTTAATGTCTTTAAATTGGAGGTATTGAGTAATAATGTAAACATCTTCCATAGTTTCAGTTCAGGAAATTTTGTTTTCCCTTATTTATCAAAAAAAATGTTTTCCCTTCAGTTGCTCCTAGATTTGAGTGTTTGATATCTTCAGCGTGGCTTGGGTTTTCCTTCAACAGATGCATTTTTTTTTTTTATAGTTGCATTGCTCTTCTTTTAGGGAAAGGGGCAAGTTGCTATTGTTATCTCCCATTTGGCTATAATTTTAGGCATTTAATGAAAGGCTGTAAATAAAAAATCCTTCACTGTTTCTTAATGAACTAGAAAGGACAGAATCAGAAATAAACTTATTTAAAGGAGCCTAATAGTAGCTTCAATAGGTGATAAAATGAGGAAACATAGGACAAGATGGTTTGGTCATGTCTAGATGACTCTATGTACAACATGAGTAGAAGAATGATCTGTTACAAGTTTATGGTTCTAGAAGAGCAGAGGGTAGACCAAAGAGGACATGGTTTGAAGTAGTAGCAAATGGTTTAATGGCCCAGAATTTAGCAATGGATATGGTACTGAATAGAGTGGAAAGATGGAACAGGATTCATATAGTCGGTCCCATGTAGTTGGGGCTGTGACTCTTGGATGTTTCTTGGCCTCCCAATTGGTGCTGAAGCTTATTTAGTTTCTACATGGCAACCTTTATCAGTAAGTTTTGAAAGAGCTGGTTGGAAGTGCAAGCATCTTTCCTTGGTATCAAAGTTACTGTTATAAAGAATGTATTGACAATAATGCCCACCATTACCTATCTCTGCTTAAAGTTCTAGCCTCCATGGATGAGACGACCAGAAAAGATTCAGTTCTGTAATGTCAAATAAAAGAGAAGGTAAGATTCGATAGGGTTTAGAAGAATTAGGGCTGAGTAAAGCTATTATGGGAAAGTGGCTTTGGAAGTTTGGGTCGAAATGGGAAGCTTTATGTATAAGGTTTAGGCAAGGTTCAAAGTATCGGAAACGCTATGCATATCGGAAAGGCAAATTTAAGAGATGTATCAGGATACACCTTGGATACGCATGGATATGGACGAAAAATTAAGATACGCATGGAAACACATGCAAGTGCTATAAATACTCTATCATAAATAAACATTAATATCACTAAATATAAGACATAAATGAGCTATTTATTCATAAAAATAACATGTTTTAGTGGGTTTTATGAAAAAGAACATATTATAATCAATAAACGGGAAGTCAGGAACAGAAACATACTATCTAATTATGGACATTATAGATCAAGTAATTATTTTGCATGTTTTATTCTAATTTTTTAAAAACTAAATAATTATTTATTTTTATTCAAATAATTATTTTGCATGTTTTATTCTAAAAATTAAATTAAAATTAAGAAAAGTAAATATGTAACAAAAAATTGAATGGATTTATGGATATAATAGATGAAATAATTATTTTGCATATTTTATTCTAAAAATTAAAAAATAAATATCAATGTTTTAAAACATAGAGGCGTTCCACTACCTAGAGGCGTGAAGCATAGTTCAGAATGCAAGAGGCGTAAGCCTCTCGAACACAAGGAGGTGAAAGCTTCCTTAAGAGGAGGAAGGAGGAAGGAGGAAGGGGGGATTTCATTTTTTTTCTTTATCTTTAATAAAAATCTTTTATAATAAGAACAATAAAAATGCATAACAGTTGTTGAAAGGGGGGTCTTGTCGAAGCGGAGGCGAGCGAGCGAAACTTTTTGAAAAACTTATTGAATCTTGCAAATTTATATATGTCTTGGCAAATTTTTACAAGATTTGAGTCTTTAGAAAGGTTAAAAAGCTTTTTGAAGGGTTTGGGAAAGAAAGAGGGCTTCTGTAATGGGTTTAGAAGCCCTCTTTCGAACGGAGTTTTATTTTCGATTCTGCCACAATAAAATTGTATTGTATCGGTCGATACGCTACCGATACAATACGGTGCCAAAACGCACCGATACTCAACGATACGAGCACGATACGGCCACGATACGGCATCAATACAACGAATAGATACGACACATTCAATTTGGTACCATGTACCGTGCCAAAAACTTGCCGGAACGATACGTGACGAAATTTTTAACCGTGGGTATAGGTTGACCTGATTTGAATGGGACTCTAGGACTCATGCATGCAGTTGTGTGTTTCATGTTTTGAAAGTTATAATAAGCTTTTATTTTCCATTAATTGAATGAACTATTTTATATTTGCGGATTTTCTATATTTAGATTTGTTCAAGACTTTATTGTCTTAATTCCAAGGATATTTCTGTTAGCAAACACTTCCAGATTGGAAATGAACAGGTATTTTTCTGCCTTACATTTAATTGAGAAATTGAAGAATGCATTAATATGTTGATCTGATTGTCTGCCTCAAAGAATGCATTAATTTGTTTATGGCAAAATCCAATTTCCATGAGAGTAGAGGCCATTGCTTGGCTTTTATCTCTTCTCATTTCTTGATTATGAATCATTTAGAACAGTAGGAGGGCTTCAGGATATCAAGCCTAGATTTTTTGTGTAATACAACCATGAGGAGAACATTGGAGATTTCTTTGTACATGGTAAATTAGCAATGGGTCCTTCCTTGTTGGTCCAGTACAGACCAGTTCTAGGAAACAAAGAAACAAAGAAAGTTAAAGGAATACCGACCGAAAAAAACGAAACAAGAAAAAAGCAAAAGCACTTTTCCCTCTAAAGGAGCAAAACAAATATATATATATATACAACCCTACAACCCCATAAAGCAGAAACTCAATCCAGACCCAAATAACCCTATAACTCCATCTGAACCTCAAACCCAAAATAAGAACTCTTACCAGCATAACTGCCATTATAGGTGCAAGAAATCCCACCTATAGGGAAACAAAACCCAAACCCAACTATCACCAGCACATAAAAAATGCGACCAGGCTAGAGCCAAACATGATCCACTCACAACTCAAAACAGAAAATTGAACTTCCTAGCAGACGTTCCACACCTTTAATATCCCAAGGAGATTTATATATCCATGGAGACCTCAGGAATCTCAGGTTCTCTCAATTCACAGTTTTTACCCCCATCCATATTAGCAAATATAAACACAGTATATAAATCTCAACCCCTTGGCATCGAAAATACTTCTTACGAGTGATGCAGCCCTCAAGGGGTGGTGGAAATTGTTTTATCTCACGTGTTTGCTCCAAGGTCTTCTCTATTTGCATCAGGATAAAGGGAATTATCCTTAGGAACCTCATATATGGTGCCCTCTTGGCGGTTCTCCCACTTTTTCCTATCATTACCTTCTCCTGCGCACCTTGAAAGCTTTCCCTCTATATCATTTCCCAAGGTCACAGTCCAATAGGAGTACCAAGTATTAGAGAGTTCTTAGAAATCTCTATAACTCATTCCTCCTCTAAACTAAATTATGAAAATCACTTCCATTTTCAAAATGAGTCATCTCCCATTAAACTAAGATTACATACATATTGTTGCCATTAGTTTAATTTGAATTTTGATATTTTTTGTAGTAATAGTGATCAATAAGGAATATATTGAATATTCATTTTCCTTTATTAGTCCTCCACCAAATTTGGGCATTAAAAGAAAAGTCTTTAAAATTTACTTTTTAGTTTGTGATCAGTGTTCGAATATAAGTGATGCATCGCTAGTATGCCCTTATGGATGCTATAGAATATTTTGAACTATTATTGATATTCTAATTAATTGTTTAGAATTCAGCCCATGTAAATTTTAGTTACTATTCCTATCTTTATAGTTAAAATACTTGAATATAATTCTAATATTTATATGTTTTGATTTGCAGGTTCAATCCATATGTTAAGTGGATTTGCATTGGAAGATGTGTTGCATTATTAGAGAATTTGATTATTTTTTAAAGTTCTTGTACTATTTATATGTCAATTGGATATTGTATTTCAACAATGTCTTTCAGATATTTTAATATATAATCTTTGAATTAATAGATTTCATTTTAAATTGATTTTTATCAAATGGTTTTTCTGTATTAAACAGGTATGAAAATGCAAAATCAACAAACAATTTAGGTACCACAAAAATGCTGCAATTAAGCGGGTATATGAACTGTTTTTGAAAAAAGTAGGTATATGCCGGCAGTCATGTCCACCGGCTTAGCTATCAACATGACGAAAAAAATGTTAGAACTAACCTGGTATAAATAAAAATTAAAAAAATCTAAGGCCCCAAACAACACGTAAGGCGGCGGTCATATAGCATATAAGCCAGCGGTTTAGCCTGCCACCTGAGAACACGAGGGAGTTTGACAGAAATCTAAGGTGGCAGTCTTTTGGTATCTAAGCCGGCAGTCAAAATTGTCGCCTAATTAATGCTAAGCCAACGGCTTGGTGTGACCGCCGCTTCAGAGAAATTTAAATCGTTTTCGACTGGACATCTAAGGCAGTGGTCTTTTTGCATCTAAGCTAGCGGTCCTAATCTAGGGCGGTAGTTGATAAGGGGGCGGACGCCTGACCACCACCTTAGATCTAAGGCGGCGGTTAGTGGTGTCCAATCTCAATGAAAAGGGATTTAAACGTGACTATTTTGGCTATTTCAAAAATATGCTTCTCTCGCCTATTCAAAACTTAAAGGGTTTTTTCATCCTTTCACATGTTATCTAGTGTTGGTTAACAATTTTAGACTAAACTGGCAGTTTTCGAGAGTTCAAGTACTATAGTGGCATGTTTTGATGTTTGGGTACTAAAGTTAAGACTTTCCTCAAAGTACAGATACTAATATGTAATTTGCTCTTTTTTTAATATCATACTTTATTTTTCTATATTTCTATGTTTAATATTTAATGATACATAACATAAGTCAATACCCTCTTGCTGGTGGGTTCATCAGAGTTTTAGAAATCTTAGGCTTTTACTTGGTTTGTGAAAGAAAGGTAAGGAAAGGAAGGGAAATGTAAGAAAGCTATACAAGGGTTTGTAGGGATTTTTCTATGACTTAATTTGGTAAGAGTACAAATACAAATATGTATAGTGTACATACATACAAAATATAAGGTTTTGCACGCTACATACATTTTACTTTCTTTCCCTTCCTTTTCTTTCAAACCAAATACAGTCTTAATGTCAAACACTAAAAACCAAGCAAAAACATCTAGGCAAAAGAAAAGAAAAGAAAGAGAATAAATGAGTAATGAATTTGAGGCTCAGTTTGGAAAGAGTTGCAAATATAAATATGTAGAGTGCAAATTTTGCAATCTTCTCAAACTGAGTCTTTGCTTTGGTCGGGAAGAATGTAAATATAAATATGTTCAGTGCAAAACCTTGCATATATTTTTAAACATTACATTTTTAAGATAAATAAGATAAGATAAATTTCATTAATAGAAAACTAATTAATGTAGTTACAAGCTTTCCATAAAGAGGCATGAACTGCGTCCTCTCCTAATAGCAAAAAGAAAGACAAAAGATAAAAAACAAATTCAGCCTACAATTAAACTTTACATTTGTACTGAAGATATTTTGTATTTATACTCCTTCCAAACTGAGCCTTAGAAAAATAGGCTTGTAACAAAAATTTGGTTATAAATAAAAGGCAGCACCGCACAAAACATAAAAGTTGAAGGTGTTAATTAATTTACCTCCTTAATTAACAGATGCTGCATCCTGCATGAGAAGGTGAGGATTGGTTGCAAAGTAGAGGTGAATTAGCGGGCAAATCTCCTTTGGCAAATGGCTCACTGATCACTATGACTATGGTAGGGTCATGGTGAAGTTGCCAGCTGCCAAAGGAAGATTTACCGGCTAACCAATGCACCTGCACACTTACTACCCTATCTCACTGACCCACCCTCACTCAATAGACTAGCTAGGCTCCATGGCTATTTATTTAAACCTCCTGCTTTGCTCAAATGAATAGCATATTCAACGGCACATCCTCTCTTTTCTATCATTTGTGTGGGGTTGTGGGCCCTCGTTTTCAATCCATCAGACCTTTGGCTACCTCTTCTTACATGGGCTGTCTTTTAAAAAATTAACTAGAAATGAAACCCATTTTATATTTTATCATATTAAATAAAAATAAGTGAAAACAAGTATAATAAATGAGAATTATTGTCATTGATTATAAAGATGAAAATACAGAAAAAAAAATAAAAGATTTAGGCCTACTAACCAGCTGGGTCACCGGCCATCTCTCTCCCTCCCCCTCTCTCTTTCTCAATTGGTGATCCATGAAATTGTGTTTGTTATTAATTATTGATTGGCTAAAAACTTCAGATTGTGAATTATTTCTATTTTGGAGTCAATTGAGTGAGAAACAGGATAGGGTGCTTATGGCTTTCATGCAAATGAGACAATCTGTGTCAGTACAGTTGTTGCTTACTTAGTTAACTAAGATATCCCATATTAACCAGTATTTTAACCAATTTAGTCCTTGTAGGGGTATGTTAACTACATAGTTTCATGTATAGGTCGGATTTGGTGCAGTTTGGAGAAGATTTTTGATCAAATCAATAAATTATGGTTTGAGAAATTCTCAAACCGAATCAAACTGTTTTGGTATGGAAACCAAATCAGGTGATTTCTAATACCAATTGAAAACTTTGGACCATTCATTCTATGATTCTATTGGGTTTAATTTAATTAAAAAACCTAAATAGCATCTTTAAAAATTAAAAGTTAAAACTTTTATTTTATTATAAAATAAAGAAATTTATTATATATTTATAATTTTATACATTTGATTTAGATATATTATATTATATATATAATATTTATACATCATATATATAATTTCAGTTTACGAATTATGGTTTTTGGTTCAGTTTATAAAATTCACTAATCCAAACTGAAACCATAAAACTACAATTTAACAAAATATCGAACCAAACCAAATCGTTTTTAGGTGCAGACTGAACCAAACTGCAAATTGGTTTGATTCGGTTTTACAGTTTGAACCGTAAAATGAACACCCCTACGTGCATGTTTTGATTGACTGGCCGGGTAGGGTTCAGTAATCTCTACTTGAATGTTCTCGATGGTCGTAACTGGTTTTTGGCTGCCTAGAATTAAACCAGTAATATACTGTGGTCCAGTAGATATGATCCTCCCCTGAAAAGCAACTTCTCTGTTGATGTAATAATGGGGAATTTGTGTGAGAGGGAAGCATCAATGGTAGTGCTCTCACTTTTACCTCCTGCACGTCAGACTAAGATACCCACAACAAAAGGAGATTAAAAAGAAGGTGTGGGGTTGCAGAAAATCACCCAAATATGGAAGATCCTGAAGCATCTTCTCTGACCTGCCAACCCTCTTTCCTCTTTCTTTGACTGATGGTTTTGGTTTTTGAATGTCTTGAGTTGAGATGGACAGAGAAGGCAACATTCTAATGCTGAAGCTTGAGCCTGCATTTGATATATGTATCAATTATACATGTATATATGAAATATCATGTGAAAGCATTAATTTTTTTTTTTTTTTTAGCTGTTAGAGAGATTCTGATCTATCATATGTTCATTAGGGAGGACAAATTTAAATCTGAGAAGGGTAGAAAAATAATTCTTATAGCAGGGTGAAAATACCTGACCTGACCCTTCATTCCAACCTGTCATTTTTTCATGGTTTGGGGGTACTGAGAGATAATTCAATTAAGGTTCACAGTGGGATGGATCTATTTGGGCATTTCCCACTGAAACCTATTCTAGGAAGCTCTCCTTACAGAGGAACCTGCTAATGAGTGGCCCCTTTATTTTCAATTTTGGACTGGGAATCTTTGAAGCTAGTTCCAACTGGACCAGAATCTGACCCATTCCTGAACATATCAATCCACCCTTTCAGATTTCACAAGGGTTTAATGAAGAGGTTCAGAAGTCTTCATTTGACTTTAGAGAAAATATCTCACTATGCCATCCTTTTTGCCCAGTCTGTGGATCTTGGCATGTCAATTACTCTCTTTCCATTATAATAGAGTCAGAATTCTCTTAATTGAAAACACTGTAAATATCAAGTTTCAGATACTTTCATTACTTTCGAGGTAAGGGAAGAGGCGGATAGGGTCTGGTTGATGGGTAGAAAATGGGGACCATGACAACAGAATATATATATATTAAGAGGGAGAGAGAAGTTCCACGGGAATTGTCCTAAGCATATCCTCTTCTTTTCTTTTTGCAGAATTTCTGGATTTAAAGTGCCAACACATGGTATATATGATAGGCAGAGAATTGTGTGAGGACACGACCACGATTTGAAGCGAGAAACTTGTGGGGTTGAGGAATTACAGTGCAATCCTCCTTTGGCAGAGAGACTGTGCAACTGCACTCTTTTATCTGCCAAAGGAGATTTGCCCTGTCATTGGCCTGCACACTCAGTTTCATTCATCTTTTTCAAGTGTTGCAGAGAAATAACTAGTGATATCTTTTGCTCTTTCCCTGTGATTTTTATGCAGTTCTTCTCTATTGACAGTAAAAGCTAGACTCTTTGTTTGGTTACTCCAGTTTTAGTATGACCTAAGGAGCCTGTTGACTGGTGATGGTGAGTATATGATTCAATGACAACACATATATTTGATAGAACTTGCCACTTTCCTTTAATTCTCAATGGATTCTTATTATTATGAGAAGCTCATAATGATACTGAAACTCTGCAGATACAATACTATCAAGAGAGTTGGCTTGTTGAAGTGCTGCAGCAGAGACCAATCTGAGTGTCATAGTTTTAGTTTGTTATTAGAAATTTTCTACCTAAATGGGTTGCCCAGCTTGAATGGCATTTTCCTTGGTTCTAAAGATTATATCATAATTATTTGAGTGAACCAGGGAGAATCGAGGTTTGTTCTTTTTCCAAGTTCTACATTTGAAGAAATCTAGGACCTAAAATGTTCTTATACAATGTAGAGGCGTTCAGCCAACAACTTGGGCATGTAATTCACAGATAAATTAATGCTGAAATGAGATCACCATTTTTTTCTTCTTTTGTGGAATGAGATCATCAAATTTAAAAATGAAATAGAAAATATTATACATTACGTATTATAATTGAATGAGTTGAGTTGAGATTTGGTCCACACTGAACAACCCACTTTAATTTCATGGATGAGCCTGGGATGAATCATGTGTTTGCCAATTATTTATGACAGGTTTGTCCAAATTCATTGGCAACTGAACCCAGTGGCCGGAATGCTCAATATATCACAACATAGAGTTGTATGGATATATACAGATAAACAGTTTTACCTCAATCTCCTTTTAATTTCTGGATTTTATTTAAGGACAATTCTTGATTAGTACCCTGTACTTTGGGTCTAGTGCTACTTTGGTCCCCGAACTTTAAAATATGACATTTCAATACCCGAATTTTTAAAATGTGCCAATCTAGTACCTGCCATTAACTAGTCCATTAACCAACCGATAAGTGGCATTTGAAAAGATACAAATGCCCTTCGAGTGTCGTCTAATTTTCTTTATCAACCATCAAAACATTGATAAGAAATGAACAGTCCCAAATCCTTGCCTCTTCTATTCAAGAAAGTTGGGGTCACCAAAATGCGCATTGAGACAGGACCCCAACTATCTTGAATAGAAGTGGCAAGGATTTCAGATTGTTCATTTTTTATCAACGTATGGATGGTTGATAAAGAGAATTAGATGACACTCGAAGGGCATTTTCATCTCTTCAAATGCCACTTAACGGTTGGTTAACAGTAGGTTACTGGATTGGCACATTTTGAAAGTTCTGGTATTGAATTATCGCATTTTAAAGTTCATGGACCAAAATGGCATTAGGCCCAAAGTATAGGGTACTAATTAGGAATTTTCCCTTTTATTTATTTATTTATTTTTAATGTTTTCAGTATCCCAAACTCTCCTAACAACAAAGCCTTTGGGAGCTGGAGATCAACGCTTAAATAAGGAAGTTATTGTGGTTGAATCCCTCAGAGCCATTGTGCCTCCTTCGTGTCCTTCAAATTGCACCAACATAACCCTTTATCCATTGTGGCACTGGTGGTTATTGCCTACTTATACACTTAAAGAACTATGCAGCCCATATTCACATTAAGGAGCAACATACTAGCTTTATCAAATTAGCATTAAGGTGTCATTATTTGTTTTATGAATTCAGGTTCAGTCCTCACAAAACCGTAATCACATCATTCTCACTGCCACTTGCTACTGTGCATTGGGAATATTTCTCCATGGCTTCTTTCCAAAATACTGCATTAGGGGAGGTTACGACTTCTTAATAGGTTACTAGGTTTTTGTCCACTAGAAATGTGAACATTCCATCACCCAAGTTTGTTTCTTTCTTTTGTATTTTACTTCTCCTTAAGTTTGGTTCTTAATTATTAGATTCATCACTTTCTTGACTAAGTGAAATACTGACTTCTTGAGTAATTAGTTCCTGTTCTTAGCTTATGTTGCAGACTTGGGGAGGTTCCTTATTTATTATTTCCCTTTTCAATGGGAAGATATGTTCAAAGAATTCTGCATCTTTAGACTCAATAATTGTGTTGTATTCTACAACATTTTCTATTGTTTTATCACAAGGAATCTATATATTGCATTGTCTTGTGCATATCCAATAAATACATAGTCACAAGTTTTGTGTTTCAGTTTATTTTTTTAGGTTTATATATTTTGACCTTTGCTAAACAACCTTAAAGCTTTAAGTAGTTTAAGTTGGATTTTCTATTATTCCAAAGTTGAAATGTATTTGACCTTTCTTGTTGGGAGGTATTCTATTGTACAGGTGACAAGCTATTAGGATTGCTTGCCCCCATTGGTTCAAAGGTGCACCTAAACTAATTATCATGGCATTCATCATTTCTTTTAGTGTTCTGTTAAGTCTTTTTACAACTCTATTAAATTCAGGTTGGTAAGGGGCTATAGTTTCATGTATAATTCCATTCTCTTCAAAGAATTTTCTAATTGTTTTTTTGTCATACTTAGTTCCTCTATCGATTCTGAGTCTATTGATTTTCTTTCCCGACTTATTTTCTACTTTAGTCTTATAGGCTATAAAAGCTTGTTCAACCTCATCCTTTGATTTAAGTAAAATAACTTTTGCAAACCTAGAGTAGTCATCTTTGAAATTTATACAATATCTTTTTCCTTCTTTACCTTCATGAAATTTAAGATCCCCTAAATCATTATGTATAAGTTGTTGTAGTTGAGTTTCTCTTTCTACACTTTTATGTGGTTTTTAGTGAATTTTGCTTCTACACATATTTGTCATTTTTCAGTTTTAAAATCTATAGGAACATTCTAAACTCCTAATTTATAAAGTCTTTTTAGATAAGGAACACTATGATGTCCTAATCTAGCATGTCAAATATCTAAAGATTCAACAATATAAATATAAGAAGAAGCAATATTATTCATAAAATATCAGAAATATTTAATACAAATAGTCCATCAACATTATATCATTTTCCATCAAATACATTATTTTTAGTTAATACAGCTTTGTTTGCTTCAAATGTGAGTTTCAGTCCTACTTTGTTGAGGAGTGCACCCGACACCAAATTTTATCTGATCTCTAGTACATGCAATACATCATTAAGCATTAGGATCTTTCCTCAAGTCAATTTTAGGAGCACCTTTCCCTTGTTGATGACCTTTGAAGTCTGTAAATTTTTTATAAAGACTTGCTTTTCCTTAGTTTGAGTTGTGTACTCATAGAAGGAGTCGCAGTCCCCATGTATGTGCTTAGTAGCACCGGTGTCCAACACCCACTCCTTTGGTTTATTAACCAAGTTTGCCTCGATTATCATGGCTGCAATAACATCCTCAATCAAGTTCACTTTTGGTTTGCCAGAGTTTTTCTTCTTTCGGTGATAACAATCTTTCTTGCAGTCCTTGGGTTTCCACACATATAGCATTTTCTTTTTTGTTGTTATTTCTTAAATTTTGATCATTTTTCACATTCAAGCTCTTTTTGAATTTTGTAGTAATTTCCTCCACCAAGTTGGTTTTGGAAAGCTGATTTTTCTCAACTTCATCATTCTTTCAATTCTTTTCTTCAATTTTGATTCGGACCACTACTTGATCCAAAGTATTGTCCTTTCTCTTATGATTTATACTTGTTTTGAAATCATTCCATGTATGTGGCAATCTCTCTATGAGAGAACCAACAACAAATTCATCTGGCAGTATCATCCATTTTTTTCTAGTTCCCCCACAAGTACTTGAAACTCATTTATTTGGGTAAACACATCAATGTCCTCCTTCATGTTAAAATGTAGGAAATTGGCTATAACATATTTTTTTTTGTTTTCAGCATATTCCAGAGCATAGTTGTCCAAAGCACTCCAAATTTCACAGGAAAAGTTGTAGAAACAGTAGACATTGTACATCTCATTGGATAGGCAATTCAAAATATGGTTATTATAGAGGTGGTTAGGCATGAGCTAGTATTCTGCAACATCAGAATGGGCTGGCTTCTTCATATTCAGTGGGTTTGGTTCAGTTAAAGCGAAGGCTGCCCCTAGCTGTTCTAAGGCAAATAGAAGGCGTTGTCTCCAATACTTGTAGTTGGTTGCATTGAATGGTTCGATCTTAGAGAAATTAGGAACTATTGACAGTATTTGGTTTCCCATGAAAGGGATAAAGGAGATAGGTTCCAAAAATACGACTTTAAGACTGTTGTAAATATAATAAACATAAGGCAAAATGGAAATTTTCAGTGAATGCTTTCCAAACCCAAAATTTAGAAGAGTTGTGGAATTGTTATTGAGAAACTAAGAGTTGCAGTAAATCAAAGGGCTGAGTCATGCCACTTGATCACTTTCCTTAAAAGCGCATTTTCCCCTTACGGTGCAGTGAGGCGAATGCAAATTGGTCTCCAAGATAAAACATCCCACAAGCCTGATAGGTGTGCACTCGCTTACTAGACCTCCACGAACCACCAAAGATAATGCTCAGGGAAGACGAATGATAGAAAAGATAAAAACTATGTTGTGTGTGTTGCGTGTCACTAGGTTGACTAACACTCTATTTATAAAGTGCTTTCAGTCACCCAAACAAATACAGAGATGTCTGTTCACAGACAGAGATGTGTCTCTCTAGAACAAGCACTAGTTTGAAGAGATGCAAATAGAAGAGGAAGAAAAAGTTTAAAAATAAAATTAAATTTAAGTTCAAACAGTAGATAAGAAACAAATGGTTAGGGAGGAAAGCGATAGGGTGTGGCACGTGTGTACACCCGCACCCCAACCTGAGCCGACCCAACCCGGTTTGGCTTAGTGCGCGCGTGTGTGAAATGCACCCCCATAGAGGAAAGCGATAGTGCTTTCCTCCTATGGGTCCCTACCCATAGAGGAAGCAAGAAACCTACAAATATGCTCAAGTCTATCTCTTTCCCAGGTAATGTGGGAGAAGAGCTCTTCACCTACATTCAGGAGGAGAGGAGAGAAAAGACAAAAACAAAGAAGCAAAGAGGAGAGATGTGAGATTCTTGAAATTTTGAATCTCTAAGGACACTCTGCTCTCCCTTGCTTCCATCCTTTGATCTAGCATTTCAAGCATCTAACTCATCTACCAACTTGAAAGCCTTGTTTGCAACTCATACACTAAACACTATAGACTATGTTTGGTACCCAGACATGGGCACAACTCATCATCTCACTTCCGAGTTGGGGAATGACAAAATAGCCATTGGAAACAACATAGGTTTGGACATTTATCATACAGGGGATTTCTTTCTGCATACTCCTATTCATTCTTTTCATTTAAAGATTATACTGCATGTCCGCAACGTAACCAAAAACCTTCTATCTATTCGTAAATTTTTCTATGATAATGACATTGTGTTTGAATTTACTGACTTCGGATTTACTGTGAAATTATCAAGTTCTATAACTTGTATATATAGTACAATTTGCTCTAATGAAATTATCAAGTTCAACCTAGCTTCTTGTTATACTTTCTAAATTAAGCCTTAAATTTATTTTTTAGGGTGCCCTAGGAGACAAAACTTTGTTGTCTCATATATCTTGGGACTGATAGTTTATCATTTATAGAGTATAAGTAATGATGTTAATCAAATAAGTATAGTTGGGGTAATTTATCGGCTGGTTTGGTGTCTTGAGTCAGCCTTGGTCAGATTTGGGTTGAGCCTTTTCTGCATTGGCACTATAAGAAAAAGCATTTCTAGCGGCAGTTTTTGAGGGGGATAAACAGTGGCTGCCGCTAAAAATATTGGTCTTTAGCGGCAGTCTATTAAAACTACCGCTAAAAAGATAAATGGACTGCCGCTACATAAAATGTGCGAATTGAGAGTTGGGATTCCTCCCTTGGACCTCTTCTCTCCACATTTCATTCTCTTTCTGCCCTCTATGTAATATCCCACTCTCTCTGTCATCTCTCTCTCTCTCTCGATCTCTCGATCTAATTTCATACCACCATTGTCTCCTCGGCTGAGCTTAACACCAATGCACAACGGACGAAATCCGACCAGAGGTAAATCTGTGTGCGATCGATCTCACCAATTTCTATTTCTATTCTCCACCAAATAAGTAAATCGAGACTTGTCTCTTTCTCTCTCTCAATCGAATTTCATATAGCCGTCTCCTTCTTGGCTGAGATTAAAACCACCGGACAGCATCCCACCATAGGCAAATCTATTTGGTCAATGTCACCATTTGATTTTATTTTTGTTCTCCACCGAGCACTTCTTTCACCTAATAATACCACTTGCTTTTGTACATTTTTGATCAATAGATTGGGGTTATAGATTACATCTTCAAAATTTAGAAGTTGTGAGTTTTATTAGCCATCTTGTGTCATAAAGAACCTTTAGGATCAGCAATGGTCATTTACCCAGTTAAAGGAGTTTATCGCAGCTTATTTAGGTGTTTCTGTAGCAAAAGTCATAGAGATTCCCGATTAGGTTTTTCTACTATCTGGTTTAGTCCTTGAATAGTTTTTGTACCTTTCGATCTTGTCCTTGCAGGTATCTCCCACAGCTTAACCAGGTTAATTATTGTCTTTACCTAGGTTTTCCTTATGTTGCAATTAGTCTTCATGCCTCTGGTCTTTGTAGGGTTTTCCAAAGCTCAAGCAGGTAAATTTATAATCCTTGATTAAATTTTTGGGTGATACATACAACTTTTCATCTAGGTGATGGTTATAAAAAGAGTTTTCATTTATAGATTTTTGATATCTTAACCTAGGGCTACACAATTGGAGATGGTTAGTTGTTCTGGTCAGCCATAATTTATTTGTTGTTATTCTCAACCATGTACTTAAAAGTGATGGAAGAACACTATACCATGGCACAAGCTTCATTGCAAGAATTATTTTGAAAAGCTTGGCCTTTCTTGATTTCTATATTGACGTATAAAAGTGCTAAATGATGTTTAGTTGTTCTAGTGAATGGTAATTTATTTAAGAAACTAATTATAATGGAAATAAATTAAACCAATAAGCAATAATTTTCTTATAAAGAAAAGGCAATTATTTAAAAAAAAAAATCTAATTAATTGGCAGTCTTCCCCAAATCAACAAGAGTACTATGGGCTTATTGTTTAATACGTAGAAAAGTAAAAGAAATCTCACTACTATTTCAGGGGTGTATTTAGAAGGCAAATAAAAGAATGTTCATAGTGCTTTTAGGTGGCTTTTCCAAACTTACACCTTGATCATACAGAGAGAGTTTTTTTGTAGGTCTAGTTCATTAAATGGTTACAACCATCTAAAATCTTGCACATACCATTGACACCAAGTCATTTTATGTGACTGCTGCTAAGTTTTATATTTGTACCGACAGCCGAGAAAACTGCCGGTAGAACGTCTAGCGACAGTTCTTTTAGCGGCAGATTGCCGGCTGCCGGTAAAATTTCTAATGGCAGTTTTAAGGACTTCTAGCGGTAGTCAAAACTGCCGCTAAAAGTCATTTTTCCTGTAATGTGGACCCGAACCATTAACATAGTGACAACTAAAAGTTGCAAGTTATTACTAGGAATTTGTTGTGGTACTACTAGTTCTCAGGGTAGATTCGGTAATTCCATTCCACTATTTGATGAAAATTACTTGAAATGTAAATTAAACTAGAAAACTATTTAGATTAATTTCTGATACATTAGGCACTATGAAAGGTAAAGACTAGAATGCCCCTATAAAACTTTGAATCATATACACTAAAATAGAAGAAATACGTGCACCATTTATGTTGGGATGATAGAGCAACTATAAGGAGCGTAGTCACCAATATCCTAAACCTTACAAAATAGAATTAATCTCGATTAAAGAGTTTAGAAGTTATTATCTCTATTAAAAAAGTAAGAATCAATGTGGCTATAGCTCTACCTTCATAGGAATAAATTTGGACCCGGTTTGGGTTGACCTGCCCAAATCAAAATCAATTTGAACAGGTTGGATGGACCAATAGGGCATTAAATTAGACTAGTCCAGACTTAATGATCCAATGTATTTATTATTGGACTAGCATGGGACCTGGTCCATTTGTAATGGATTTATATTAGACTAGGTGGGACTGAACCAATATCTAATCCATTGACAAAAGATAAAAGTACATGTGTCAAACTGTCAATGGTCTAGATTTGGGTTGGACCGAATCTAAATTAAAACTAATTTGAACAGATTGGACAATCCAGATGTTAAATTGGACTAGTCCAAAATGGTCCAAATTAAGTATTCACCGGATTAAATTGGACCTTTTCCATTCGTAATGGGTTCATTGGACTTGGTTAGGTTGCGCCAATACTATCCATTCCATTGACAGCCCTACTTTTAACCCAGACCTCCCAAAGAAAAATAGAAGGAATAACCGAATTGGGCAATGGGCTATTAGTGAAGTCATAGGTCGTATCAAGACTTGGCTCTATGAGTTCAATTCTTTGGCTCCCTCTCCTCATGTTCTTGATAATAATAGGCGTGGGCTATTATCATTCATGTCCCCCTTAAGCATATTGTTCTCAAGAAGATTAAATGGATAAAGTGGTATCCTTTGGCTGTAGGTTAAGTTGAATATAAATGGAGCCTTTAGAGGTAATTAATTCGGGTATAGGAGGAAGGGGCGGAATTATTCAAGAGGATAAAAGAGATTTCATAGGTTGTTTTGTAAATTTCTATATGGTACCTACACATCTCCTCAAGCTGAGTTATATGCCCTTTGTGACTGTTTGAATCTATACTTACACTTCGATGCCTACGTTATTGTTGCTAATAGTGATAACAAACTTTTAGTGGACATCATGAATGGAGAAATCCCCCCTCCTTGGTGGTTCATCCATTATCACCTCTAGAAGATTAGAGATAAAATGGCCTTAATATCTTTTTCTCTTATGTATATAGGGAGGCCAGAAAACTTGCATGTAGATTCCTTGCCAACCAAGGCATTTAGCAAGAGAGGATTCTTTTATTTAAATTACTTTTAGTTGCAAAACAACACCAGGAACAAGGACATGCATGATTTGTCGAGCTTGGATCTCCTACAAGCAAAAACGCTGCTCACATATTATTTAGTTGTATATTGGGAATATCTTTCATATATGCATGTTAAATTCATGTTGAGATATCCCTAATGTGCAGTTGGATTCCCATGTTTTTAGAGTGTATGTAGAGTTTCTGTTTGCAAGGAATTCCATTGTTGATTTGCCTACATCTACAATTAGATTTTCTTAGTTGTTTTATCTTTGTAATGGGTTGGGTTGAGATGTCGAGAGTGTTGGGGTTCTCTCATTATGATGTGAGACCCACTAATAAAGACAAAAAAAAAAGTAAAGTGAAAAAGACAAAATGTAGGAACCAAAAAAAGCTTTGTATTGGCTTCTCTTGCAAGCCAATATAGATTAGTGCATTCAATGAATTGGATGATCTCCCTCATCACTCTTAATATCTCTTTAGAAAAAACTAGAGAATGAAAAGGGGTTTTGAGAAGGACTTTGGGAAAGAGAAGATATTACAAGGGCTAAAACGAAGAAGACAAAAATCTTTTTTTTTTTTTTTAAATATACCTTCTTGGTTCTTTGTTGTGAACCTACTCTTGGTGAGAAATGTATTGTTTGCTATCATCTTTGTTGACGATGTTTGTTGATGGAATCTAAAAATTTTTCTTGATGTATATTATTTAGTTGTATGTAGAAAGAAAAACATTGTACCCTATTATTATTGTTGAAAGTGGAAGATTTGTACTCTAGTCCCATGGTTTTTACCCTCACTTTGAGGGGGTTTTCCATGTAAATCTCAGTATCCCTTACTGTTGTTTGTTATTTGTTATTAAATTTCTTTGGTTTGCATAAGGAAAACATAGGGATTTATTCCCAACAAACTAGTATTAGAGCACTTGGTTCATGTGTAAATCTTTGAAGGAGGTTTGGTTCGAATGATTTTGTTAAATGGAAGGAATTAGTCGTTTTGGAAACAAAAAATGAAGGACTTATTTCTTTATAGAGACTTGTATGCACTTACGAGAGGTGATAATAGCAAGTTGAAAGATATGTCCAATGAAGACATGAAATTCCTTGATTTGAAAGTAGTTACTTTTATTAGAACAATGGTTTGATGATAGTATTTATCACCTTGTAACAAATGAAACCTCAATCGTTTAATTTTAGAACAAGTTGGAAGATTTGTATTAGAAGAAAACCATTGACAATATGGCTTTCTTGATTAAGAAGCTTGTAAATTTGAAGAACAAGGAAAGTATCTCCATCATTAAACACTTGAATCAAATGTAAAACATTGTAAACCAATTAATCTCATCAATGAAGATGGTGTTGGATAATGAGCTTCAAGCTCTATTCTTGCTCAGTTCATTGTTGGAAAGTTGGGAGACACTTGTTGTATATCTTAGTAATTCTGCACTTGGTGGAATAGTGACAATAAGTATGATAAGAAGTAGTTTACTCAATAAGGAAATAAGAAGAAAACCACTGACCAAAACCATATGTTATTCTTAAAAGCCAAAGTAGAGGTCCTCATAGCCGTGACAAGGCTAGAGGCAAATTCAAGAAGAAAGACATTACATGCTTTCATGCAAGAACAAGACCTTTACAAGGGTAGTGAGTGTTGGGAACTTAAGAGAGAAAACAAGGAAGAGAAGAAACAAAGTGAAAAGAATGAAGAAAAACATATCACTGCTATTACAAGTGGAGATATCACTATTCTTATAAGTTGTAAAGAGTCTTGCATCAATCTAGCATGTCATGACATATTAAATTGTTGAGACTATACAAGCTCTTATGGTAGCAAAAGTCAAGATGTGTTGCACTCTCTATCGTACATAAGGACACGTGTCCAAAGGTGAAGTAAACACTATGGAGAAGGAAATCTCTACAAAATTGTGACCAATGACTAGGCCACACGAGTGAGAAGAGAATTAAAATTCTTGCCAAGAAAAATCTCTTAATCAGCATGAAATGTACACATTTTAATACATGTATTCATTGCTAAGCTGATTAATAAAATGGAGTGTTATTTCAAAATTCTCCTCATAGAAGAGATCATGCTTTAGAATTGATTCATTTTGATGTTTGTGGGCCTATGAAAGTTAAAACTTTTGCTGGTGTCTTTTACATTATTACTTTCACAAATTATACTAGTATAAAAGTATGGGTTTATACTTTGAAGTTAAAGATCAAGTATTTGATGCCTTTAAAGATTTTCATGCTATGGTTGAAAAAGAAACAAGAGGACCTCTCAAGTGTATCCGTATTGACAATTGTGGTGAACATGGATATCCATTTTAAAATTATTGTAAGAACTATGACATTTAGCATGAATAGTCCCTAAAACCCCAAGGGTAAGAAGGTACTCAAGAACAAATGGATGTACATGTTAAAGCATGAAGAAAATAGCTTACAACCAAGATATAGGGCAAAGTTGGTTGTGAAGGGATTTGGGTAGAAAAGGGTGTTGATTTTTATGAAATATTTTCTTCCATGGTAAAAATTTCATCAATATGTGTTGCTTTGGGTTTGATTGCAAGCATGGATTTGGAAATTGAACATTAGATGCTAGGACAATTTTTCTCCATGGTGATTTGGAAAAAGACATATACATGGAACAACCAAAAGGCCTTGTAGTCTAAGGGAAAGAATACCTGATTTGTAAGTTAAGAGTTTGTATGGCTTGAAACAAGCTCTAGGGCAATGGTACCAGAAATTAGAATCCTTCATGATGGATATGGTATGGAAAAACAACCTCATATCATTTGTTTTCACTAAGTATTTTTTAATAATGATTTTATCATTCTTCTACTTTAGGTTGATGACATGTTGATTGTTGGGTAAGATAAGGCAAAAAATGATAGGTTAAAGAAGTTGTTAAGATTTCATGTGACAAAAAATTTGAGAGAGATAGTTACATTAAAAAGGTGCTTGAGAGATTTTGTATGGACAAGGAAAAATCAGTTAATACTTTATTGGCAAGTCACTTCAATTTTTCTAGTGATCAAAGTCCAGAGAATGAGAGAAAAAGAAGAAATGAAGAACATTCTTTATGCATTTATCATAGGAAGCCTTATATATGTTATTGTTTGTAATAGGTTGGATATAATAGTGTAGTTGGTGTTGTTATTAGATTTCTTGCCAATTCGGGCAAAGAACATTGGCTATTAGTGGAGTGGTTTCTCAGGTACTTGAAAGGTACATCCAAGGTGTGCTTATGTTTTGGTGGGGGTAAACTTATGCTTGAAAGGTTTAGAGATGTTGATATCATAGGTGACATTGACTCCAAAAGGTCTACATCAGGTTACTTGTTTACTTTTATTGGAGAAATAGTGTCATGGCAATCCAAGTTGCAAAAATGTGTAGCTTTATGAACTACAAAAGCTGAGTATATAATTGACAGAGAGGCTTGTAAGGAGATATTGTTGATGATGAGGTTCTTCAATGAATTCGATTTGAAGCAAGAAAGGTTCACATTCTATTGTGATAGTTCAAGTGTCATCTACTTGTTTCCACTCTAAGTTTAAATATATTGGTGTGTGGTATAATTGGATTCAAGATATTTTTGAAGAAAAAGAAGTACAACTTGACAAAGTTCACACCGACAAGAATGGGTTGGATATGATGACCAATGCTTTACAAAAAGATGTATATGAGTATTGTTGTAGATTTGGGCATAGTGCAACCCTTCTCATAAGTTGAGAGGGGAAAATTGTTGGTGTTCCCTTCAGGGAAATGTGGGTTATGTCTTCCCCTGTTCTTATTTTCCTTTATTTTGATAATGGTTAATAAAATTTTAAGGTAATCGCCCCTCCACAATCCACATGGAGTAAAGTTAAAACATAAGAATGAAAGACTAAATTCTAAAATAAGTAGCAGAGTGGGAAATAAAAAGAAAACTATTTCAAGGGAATATGATATAAACATTAAACACATGAATCTTTTATTTATTATGTACATATGGTAAAGACTAAGGAGGAAGCAGTTTATATATAAAAAAAAAAGTAATTAATTACATGACCATAATCTGTAATAACTAGTTCAAGAGAGGCTAATAATTCTAATCTTTATTTCCTTCTGGTGAGGGAAACGGTGACACTAACAAGTTTAGCCTCCTCCTTGTCCATGCCATCAACGACCAGGATCTCCCTCAACCTGCAAAACAATTCCTCCATCAAAGCCTCCCCAAAGTGATCAGCAAGCAATGGTTCTGCCACAGCTCTCAGATATCTGGCTAAGTTGTTTGCATCTCTCAGCTTGTTTGCTTCATTATCACCGAGGTTATCTTCTTCTCTCCACTTTATCTCAGAAGTTTCTAGTCTATCAATGTCGAAGGATCCCTCTCTTTCTATCACAGACTTCATTTCTCTTGGAGATGCTATATATATGGGCATATTAAATGTGTTCACTTTCTCCTCTTCTATTAATCCCTGCATAATAAACCAAAAAAAAAAAAACAGATAAAAATTAATAAATAAATATCTACTGCACAGTGGAAATAATACCATCTTTGTGACAATTAATTAATTTTAATATTTAGAAGTGTTTTTGATCTCTTCTTCTTCTTCTTTCTTTTCCTCCTCCCCAAGCTCAAAGAATTAATAGAGCTCTTATTTATTTTCATACCTGTGAGACCAAGTCATTGAGTGCTTGTCCCAACAGTTCCCATGAATAACCACCCTCTCTGCTAGAGGGCTCTTCGCTCCTCCTACCCCTAAGCGTTAGAACCATACACCCTCCGGGAACCAATTCTTCTGAACGTGATCTAAGGAACACAGAAAAATCTCTTTCAAATTGCTCCAAATATGCTTTAACAACGCTTGGAGGGCTTGTTTTCGTCAAGTAAATATTCCCCTTGTTAATCTCCGGCAACCGAGGAACCTGTCGTATCTTCATTTGGTCAGCTTCCAATCGTCAAGTAAACATTCCCAAGATCTTGCATGAACGTACGGTTTTTTTTTATTAATCATCATGTTTAATTAATTTCTGAATAATTTCCTCAACTTTCTTTTAGTTATCTCTTATTTTCTATGAAACCACCAAACATATATAATCTTAAAGACTCTCACCTGAGATAGCCAATGTAAACAGTATGAAGAATGAACAAAGTGAAGACTCTGGCCTGAAAAAAGCCTGCCATAGAAGGAACCTGGAACTCCAGATATGAAACATGGCCCCAAGTCATCACCATTGCCTTCCCTCAATTTCTTGAAGAAACCGGGCAAGGACCTGAAAATGGTATTGAAGTCATTCCCTGGAAGGTCGTTCAGGAACAGGTTGAGCTCCGGGGTGGGACGACCCAGCTGGCAAAATTTCTGGTGGACAACTTTGATAAAGTGTGAGACCACCACCAGGGTGTTGGGTCCGGAGGAGCAACCCAAGTCAGCAAACCCAAGGCTCTTAGGAAAAGTAGTAGTGGTGGAACAGATATGGAGTATGGCCTCCTTAGTTATGAGCTTGGTCATGGAAATAGCCTTTCCCTACATTACAAGAAAAATTCAGTCTCTGGCTAACAAGAATTTAGCTGATAGATGATCAGTGTTAGCTTGTTTTGAGCAATTTAAAGGAGAAGATGGTATACCTGGAGAGATGAGTTACAGGCATAACTGGTTTCTCCAATCCCTCCATTCATGTGGAGAACTTGAGCAACTTCCATGGTGTTGTGTGTGTTGTGATACAACATTGGATGGTCCTCTCTCTTTATATAGCCTCTAGGCAATAAGGCAATGGGATATGTGGGCATGGGATCTGCATTTAATTTCCTACTAACTGTCTTCTATACTAACCCAATAAAACACTTCCAACTGTCCCTGATCATCCGACAAGAGATCTATTTTATTAATGCATGCACGAATTCCTCTTTTGACTGTGAAAGTGTGAATTGTGAATCAGGGTGGCCACGAGCCGAGCTTCGAATCGAGCTCAAGCTCAATTTACAGGCTTGTTTATTAATTGAGCCGAGCTTGAATAGCTACATACATACATATAATAATAATAATAATAATAAATTATAAAAAATAATATATATAATAAAAATATTATATATAATAATAACTAATTATTATAATTCTTATTTTTTTAAATATCAAATAAAAAATATTTTTATATATAACTTTTTTAATTTTATAAAACATTTTTCTCAAGTAGAGCTTGAGCCGAACCGAGCTCGAGCTTATGAGCTTTTGACTCAAACCGAGCTCAAGCTCAAGGTTCTAGCTCGAATCGAGTTCGAGCCTCGTACCGCCTTGGCGAGCCAAGCTTGAATAGCTAGATATTCGGCTCAGCTCGGCTCTAATCCACCCCTAATTGTGATCTCTCCTCTTTTGTATATAAAAAAAAAAAGTCATCCTCAGGTATGAGCTTCCTCTTAGGTCGAAATAAAGATTGCCTTGACAGGAAACAGGATTGACAGTGATACCCGACTGGAGTTAGGAACATGGATTTGCTTTAAAGTCAGAACCATGGTTTTTAAAACCGGGCTGAACCAGACAGTCGGACAGGAAAAACCGTTTCACTCCCAAAACCGTTGATTTTGATCAGCGAACCGCTGAACCAAACGATTAATTGTTCAAACCGTTTGAATAATTTTGACCATTTTTTATTTTTTAAATTTTTTTATTTTTTATTAAAATGGGCCAAGTGTTCGATTCGAACAATCGAACTATTCAACCCAATAACCAGACCCCTAGCGGATTCGGTCACCTAGTCGGTTTTAAAAACCATGGTCGGAACTAGGGGGCGGGGGGGTGTAAAATGGATCTTAGGAATAAATAAGTCGTGGAACTTTTGAACGTTTTCCGAGGTTGGATTCATTCCCTCCGTCACTGTTTCGTCATAAGTGGTTGCTGCTCCCCACTTTTCTTAAAGTGAGAAATGACTTTTTAAAAAGCAATTCCTAAAAGATGGTCTGTTGTAGCCTATTTTCTATCAGCTTTTTTCGACCATGCATGCAACTCAACAAAGCATGTTTCATACAAATTTGCACTTTGTAAAATCTATTGGAGGGCATGTGTAATTAAATTCCACTTAACCATTGATCCAGTTGCGTTTGGAAAGAGTGCAAATCCTGGTTTAGTGCATATATATTATACTTTGGTCCAGTTTTGCTAGTATTTGGAAACAATGTGATTGTGTATTGATAATGACAAAAACACAAATTTCAAGGCATGTTTATACCCAAAAAGGGGAGGTAATTCTACATCGAAAAAAAGGAAGTAAATATTTGCACTCAAAGTGATCAATATTAAAAAGGTATATTTCAATTTTAAGATTTGTATTTGCATTCATTACAGCTAAAAATCGTTTGACAAGAGAGTAAATTTATCAATGCAAAACTAAAACCAACTTTGCATTTATATGGATCAAAATGCATTCTGTATATTTGCATTTACACTCTATTTGCATTGTTTACAAACGCAGCCTTAATTTGAACTATTATTGATGCACAAATCCTTTCGTGCCCAAGAGCTCATTTTGTATTTGGAGAAATCAACCCATTTTGATGAAATTTATACAAGAGAGTTTTAATTTACAGAAATAAAATAAAATACATACCACAATATCATGACATCATCACAGAAAACAAATTTCTTATTGATAATACTTGGATTTGTTGTGCTCGGAAAAGGAGTTGTTACTAGTTTCATAACCACTCAAACTCAATTGTGGTTCTAACCAACAAACTACAAAAATAAAAATATTGGTTTTGAACCATCATACATGTTTTGCCATGGATGTGGTTGTGTTCTGAATCACATGAAACCACAACCACTATTCCATTCGTTGTTCATTTTTTATTTGGACCTATTACATATCACCTTCTATCTAGCTCACATCTATAGGAGCAATTCATATACATGTATCTTTGATTATAGGGTCATTTATTTATCTAGAGGTGTAAATCGGGTGTGCAGCCCACGGTCTGGCATGACGGATTGTGGGCCGTGCTACGCATGACACGATCATATGGGCCATATAGGACTTGGGGTTTCAGGTCCATGGCCGACATGACACGACTGAGCAGGCTGGTAAGCCCACAGCCCACGTGCCAGCACAATCCATATATATTCAGGTCCATGGCCGACATGACACGATTGAGCAGGCTGATAAGCCCACAGCCCACGTGCCAGCACAACCCATATATATTTACATATACTTTATATATATGATTTGTATATACATTATATATAATAATTATATAATATATTAATATATAATTTTATTTTCAATTTTATTATATTATTTCATTTTATAATTGCATATATAAATAATATCGTATACATCAAACTTCATATAAAATAAAATTTTAAGATCTTTTTTATTTTTTCCCTATTTTTAATTTATGTTAAAATTTTCATTATTTTTCAAAATTAAAAAAAAAAACATGGCTTGACCCAGGGCTCAACCCATAGGCCAGCTCGGCTCGTAGCATGGCAAAGGACTGCGTAAGCTCGGGCCGACCCCCCAAAGTATCCCAAGGGAGGGAAGCATGGCTCGACTCGGCCTATAGGTTGGCACGACATGACCCATAGTTTGCACGAGCCGCATACAAGCCATACCATACCAACCTAGCACGACCCGAATTACACCTCTATATTTATAATATGTTAACAAGAATATATATATATATATATATATATATATTGTCACATTTGTGAAATATATATTGCATTACTAATAATTATATAACCAGTGACAAAATTGTCCTTCATGACACTGGTTGTGTTGATGAACTAGATGGAATAGGAACACAACCATGAAAATACACCCCCTAGCTATAGTTGTTCAAAATTACGAATGCTCTTACAAAATTTCTGAACTTTTTTTTGTATTAATTAACTGTATATTAAATGAGGGCAGAAAAGATGTTTGAAAAGGGATTTACTACAACCTATTAAAAGATAAAAATTCTTGTCCGAATTTATCATTAAATGAATCTACTACAACCTATTAATTGTATTTACTAAAACCTGTTAAAAGATAACAAAATTTCTGGTCACACCCTCATAGAAACCTATTAAAAGATATTTAAAAACGTATTCACTTAAGAATTGTAGCCAAAAAACAAACTCATCATCACTTTTTTACATTTATCTTAAATTCATCATGATTTTTCAAAACCACCGAAAAGCCCCTTGTCATTGAGGTTTATTGTCTAAAACTCACTTTCCGCTAAAATTTCCATTACATCACCGCTAGTGACCATTAATAGATGTTATCTATGTAAGTATTTGAGTATTTTACATGACCAATCAACCTTATTAAATTCTTTTATAACACAATTACCCTTTGGCCAATCAACCCTATTAAATACTTCAGGCCTAAGCCCGACTCTAAAATTTGTAGGCCTAGTTTGGGCCTGGGCACATGTTAGGGTAATTTTATCATAAAAACAAGGTAATAAGGTTGATTGGCCATTCAAAGATAGTTTGGTCATATAAAATACTTAAATGCTTACATCGACAACTTCTTTTAACGGCCACTAACGATGATGTAATGGAAATATTAACAGAAGGTGAGTTTTGGACAATAAAACTTAATGCATGACAGGGAGTTTGGAGATTTTGAAAACTCATGGTGAGTTTAAGAGAAATGTGAAAAAATTATAGTGAATTTTAGATAATATTCCTATTTTTATTTACTATAGCCTTTTATTTATTGTATATTAAATAAATGATAGTATAAAAGCCAATTCAAAAAAAAAAAACTACAGGAAGGTACAAAACTGAATCACTACAAGAAAGTCATATATCCTATAGGCTCAGTTTGAAAGGAGTACAAATACAAATATGCACAGTACAAATACATACACAATAATACAAAATAAAAGGTTTTGCGCTCTACATAATTGTATTTCTACTCCTTCCAAATGGAGCCTTAGCTTTTGGATTAAAAACAAATTAAAACACTAGTGGTAGCATAGTTGATAAGTCCATTGTATAGTCGGAGGTATTAATGGACTTGATTTGGGTTGGACCCCTTCTGAATCAAGACCAATTTGAATGGGTTAGATAATCCAATAGCACATATTAAATTGGTTCAATTCAGACTTAATGGTCCAAAGTATTTATTGGATTGGATTAGATTGATTTATATTGGACTGAGTTGGGTTGAACCAATATCCGATCTATTGATAGAAGTTAAGAGTATGGGTATCAATGGACCAGGTTTGTGTTGGGCAGTTGGGCCTAATCTAACTCAAAACCAACTTGAACAGGATTAGATGGCCAAATAAAACATATTGAACTGGACAAGTCCAATCCAAAATATTTATCAGATTGGATTGGACCTGGTCAATCTGTGGTGGAATAATGTTGGACCGGATTGAGTTGGACCAACAATATACGGTCCATTGGCAGTCCTATAAGGATGCCTTACAATCAACTAGACACGAGTGGATTAGACATTAGTTTAAATAAAGCTCATCTAGTAAAGTTTCCCATGGCGTTTAACGGATTTACTAAAACCTGCTCAGATTTTGTTTGATCAACAAGCAATGGGTCTGCCACAGCTCTCATATATCTGGCTTCACTGTTTGCACCTCCAAACTTGTCAGCATCGTTCTTACCGGGTTTATCTTTAGGATTCTAGTTTACCTCCGAAGTTTGTAGCCTATCTTAAACGGTCCTATCACAGATTTTGTTTTGCTTGGGGATGGTGTATATTTGGGCAGATTAAGGTTGTGTTTGGTATCATTGCCATTTCTATTTGTAATGTGTTAGGTTAGGCAATGCAAATTTAATGAAAAATATATTTTTTTCTACCACAAATGCTTTGAATTATCAATACAACATTTGGTACCATTGTTGTTTCTTCAAGAAATGCCAAATTTGATATTTTTATTGTAAATACTAACACCCAATTCAATGCCTATATTTTTTTAGTGGAAGTGGTTATTTGGTGTGACGTGACACGATAATTTCTCAAAAATTTGTATTGACCAACAAAAAAAATGATATAAGTAGAAGTGATAATGGTACCAAATACAACTTAAATGTATCCACTTTTTCTTCTTCAATTAATCTCTGCATAACAAACCAAATCAAACCAAAAAGCAGCCTGTTAACAAATAAATCATTACAAAGCAATGGAAGTAATATAAGTGTGTATATGTTTTATACATGACAATTTTTGATGTGATGATGATAAATATATTTCTAATCCAATCCAATCCAGAGACATCTGGCGAGTATCCTTATGCAAATAGCAAACCAAAAATGTCACTCGCCTCTTCTTCCTCTGCCCTTTTTCCAGAGCCATCTGGTGTGAAGCTCAAGTCGGTTTGAGTTCAGATTTTTCTGGTCAGAAAGCCCCATATTAAATCATCTCTAAATGGCTTCACATACTATATATCACTCAATCTCTCAAAGGAGGAGGTCTACGAGTTTTTTGGCAAAGCATACATTAATTTTTATTGTATTTGGGATGCTCGTAATAAGATAATATTTAAAGGAACCCATTGTATGTCTATAGATGTCATGGAGAGCACTTTTAACTACATCGTCCTTGATGCACTTCCGACTCCCGTTGGAAAGAAGAAGTTTCACTTACCGGTTGCCATCGTCCACTTGTTGTCTCTTATCGATGCTGGAGCTTGAGACTTCATAAATTCAAAAACAATACAGAGGACAGAGGTCAGAGGGAATGGTCGAATGAGAGAAGATGAAAAAGAAAAAGAATGGTGGAAGACTCGAAGTCGAATGAGAGACTTCAGTTCAGTTGCTGCCAACTTGCCGCTCGCCGTTGACAGAGAAGACGGTCAGACTCAGACAGTCGCCTACCTGGCTACCTCCCCTCGACACTCGACAGTCGTCAATCGATGTGGTTTTGGGTTTTGGCGGGCCTAAAAGAGTTATTAGTATAATTACTAATATATCCTTATAATTTCAGTTATTTCGGTTAACTGAATCTCAAATTACTATTACCGGAAACTGAAAACCGAATATTAAACAACCGAAATTAAAAACCGAAACCGAACCATATACCCGATTAAACCGCACGAAATGCACTGGTTTAAGCCGAACTATGTTCACCCCTATTCATCATCAGATGTTCCAACTAAGAAATTCAGGCCCTAGCTAATTGCAGGCTTGGAAGCAACTTCATCACAAAGCATTAGGGATTAATATACATATTAATTACTAGGGAATGGGATATAGTTAATTAGTCAACTTTTTTGGTAATGTCTCGAAGCCCTTATACTACTGGATCGAGTAGCTCCACTGGGGCTGGCTATTTCTTACTTGTTTTTGCTACATCTCCTGTGCCCATGTAAATATAAATTACAATTATATTGCTCATAATCTAGCTTATACAGCCTGTACATGTAGGTAGACCTATATTTTTCTTTTTGCAATATATATATATATATATAT
>NW_010729340.1:543900-555820 GCF_000365185.1 Nelumbo nucifera | reverse complement strand
ACTAATCAGTTTCGACTAAACCCTCCTGTTCTCTCTTTCTCTTGTCTTCTTCCTCATCTTCTTCTTCCTTCTTCACTGGTTCGGGTTACTGTAGCTGCTCCAAAACAATTACCTTCCTTTAACCACAACTCCTATGATTTTGTCTACACAATATCTCCTCAAAATGTATTGTTTGTTCTAGTTCAGTCCTTAAATCTTGGAAAACACAATAGGAGAGGAAGAATGAGATAGAGCAATTTAACATTTTCGTCAACTTGCTAATTGACATTAGACTAAAGGGAAATTTAGGAACATATAACACAGAAGGTAGAGAAGTCAAAATGTAAAGCTACATTACTGGTACTAGAAATAATGGATGTAGTTCCATTAACTAGGGTGATAGATTGGGAGGTAGAGGAAGGGGATAAAGATACAACCAAGTCCGAAGGCCTAGTCATGTGATTTGAGGCTCTAGAATTAATAATCCAAGACTTAGAAGATGAAACAAGGCAAGTTCTACCTAACTTTGCAAGGGTTACAATAATACCAGAAGAAGAAGCTTCTCATACTCTTTTTGGGTGATTGAGACCATCTCCTTCTCCTTCCTAGATCCTAAAATAGTGGAGTCATCACCTATAGCACCACCATCCCAGTGTTTAAAAAATGCAAGGTGCAAAAAAAGCACAATGGCCAAAAAAAAGCTAAAAAATCAAATAAAAAGGCAGAAAATTCAAAAAAATTCAAAAAAAATGCAAAAAATTCAAAAAATATTAAACATAATGTTAATAAAAAATATAAACTTAAATTTTAAAATATATATTTTAAAAAACCTATTATCTAAAATTAAAATACATAAACATAACATGTAAAGCGTATTCAAATGAAAATTTAAAAATAAAAGCAAACATATAAAGCATTTTCAAGCATGTAAAACCCGCAATCTCTTTTTCTCCTTAATTGCATTTCTTCAAGTAGCTAATGTGATGTAAAATATATTGCATTCTTGATTCTATGAGTCGCCTTTGTACCACGCCCCTTGAGGCAAGCCTGAAAAAGCCTATGTTAGGATCTAAAATTCTTATTTCTCACATAAGAAATAATGATTTTATAACTTTCATTGCCTTTTAAGAAGATATTTTATTGCAATGAATGAACAACATTAGCCCAGTCGTTAGACAAAAAACAACAAAAAGCGCAAAATTTTAAAAAGGCACACACCTGGGCTGAGGCGCAAGGCGCACGCCTAGGCGCACCAGGCGTGCGCCTTTTGAAAGGGTTGCGCCTAGGACATGGGGGAGGTGCATACCCCAAAATGCACCTCTTGTGCGCTTGAGGTGCGCCTTTTAAATCAATGCACCATCCTCTCTTACTACAATATGATATGCCCAAGTAGATGGAGGGCCCTGTAAATCATAATAGAAATTCCCTATATGTCCTCTACAATAACTACACTCCCTTACTATGCTACAACTACTAGTACCATGACCATTAATGCTTGCATCTCTGCGACCACCACAACCTCCTCTCGCTCCACCACCACGACCACCTCCTTTGGTGTTGCCATCTCTACCATAGATGCAACTTCTACCACCTCTAGTTGCACCTAGTGCAGACTTTTCAAGTACTGACAAAGGGAGAATACTGTGATGGAGATTTTCTATCCTATCTGAAGAATCATGGAATACAAATTTAACGGAGCTGTCCAAACACTCCACAACAAAATGGTGTGCAAAACGTAAGAATGGACATGTTCTCAATGTTGTGAGAACTCTTCTACAAGAATCACATGTGCCTCCATCATTTTGGGTAAAGGCAGCTAGTACAGTTGTGTTTCTTATCAATTGTGTCCCTTCTTCTATTCTTGCTAACATGTCTCCTCATCAAAAATTATTTGGTTACACTCCAATTTGACTAATCTTCATGTTTTTGGATGTGTATGTTTTGTACATCTCCTTTCTCGTGAGCATTCTAAACTTTCTCCTCAATTTGTTATGTGTGCATTTGTGGGGTATAGTCCTAATCACAAAGGGTTTCTTTGTTATGATCCTTCTACTTGTCGTATTCGTGTTTCTCGGAATGTGGTTTTCCTTGAGCATATTTCTTTGTTTTTTGGAGTTGCCAAACTATCTGTACCATCAATTTCTATCTTGTATGATTTTTATTCACAAGATGTTTCGTCTTCAGATGCTGTAAAAGATCTTCTTGTCTTCTCTCGTAAGTGTTTTCATGGCTCAGATCCTAGACCTACGACCCCCTTCCTCCCAGTCCGGATCTTTAGTCAATTTTAGATGCCCTTGTTGCCATTACCCCTGTAAGTGATACTCCTATTTCTGATACCCCTATTGCTCCCTCTACTCCTTTGTGTCGTTTTACTTATGTTTCTAAACCACTTAACAGCTTATGGTTTCCCTTCAAATCATAGCTCCTTCTCTGTTGTCTTATCTTTCATAGATATCCCTTATTCTTACCAGTAAGTCAATAGTAGTCCTTAGTGGAGAGATGCCATAGATGCAGAGATTCAAGCCTTGCATGAAAACGACACTTGGGACCTTGTTTCAACTTTCAACTCCTTCAGATGCTTCCATTATTGGGAGTAGATGGGTTTACTCGATCAAGTTGAAGTCTGGTGGCTCACTAGATTGATATAATGTTCGTCTCGTGGCTCAAGGTTATACACAGGAGTGTAGTGTGGTATTGATTATGAGGAGATGTTTGCTCTTGTGACTAAAATCACTATAGCTCTCTCAACTGCACACTCTTGGTCTATCTGTCAATTGGATGTGAAAAATGCATTTTTACAGCAAGCCAATACTTCTCTTGCTTACCGGTTGAAGAATTCATTATATGGACTGAAACAAGCTCCTCAAGCATGGTTTGAAAAATTCTGACATGTCATTGTTGGTGATGGATATAGTCAAAGTGCTTTTGATCATTCTCTCTTTGTTCGAAAAAGGCTTCAGAGTATCACAATTCTCCTCTTATATGTAGGTGATATGTTGTCGACTGGAAATGATGAAGAAGGAATTCGAGAACTCAAATCACTACTTCACAGTTCTTTTCACATGAAAGATTTGGGCACTCCTACCTATTTCTTAAGACTTGAAGTCCAAAGTAGTCATTGGGAATATTTTGTTTGTCAACACGTATGCATTTGGTCTTGTCAAGTTAGCATTTCTTATTGATAAAAAGCAGGTCGATACCCTCTTGGAACTAAATCTTAAGTTGTCTAAGTCAGAAGGTCACTTACCAATGCTTCCTTCTATCAACAACTTGTGAGGTCTCTTATATATCTCACTATGACTCATCCTAACATTTCTCATGCAGTTCAGGTTGTCAATTAATTTGTTTCTAACCCTCGTAAACCTCATTTGACTGTTATCCATTGGATTATTCGCTATGTCCGTGGTACTTTATCACAGGGACAGTTCTCTTTTTCCTCTCTTATGTAGTTGAGGGCCTATGCTAATGCGGATTAGGCAGGATGCCTCGACACCCGATGTTCAACTATAGGGTGGTGTAGTCATGGGTGATTCCCTCATCTCCTGGAAATGCAAAAAACAACAAACTGCCTCCAAGTCATCTACAGAAGCAGAATATAGGACAATGTCATCTATGTTAAGTGATGTTTGGCTTCAATCACTATTTGAAGATCTTGGTCTTCCTCTATCTACACCTATTCCTTTGTATGCAGACCACACCAGTGAAATAAAGATTGCTTTTAATCCTGTCTTCCATGAGAGGGTGAAGCATATTGAGGTGGATCGCCACTTTATTAAAGACTTTCTTCTTGCTGGCTTCATTTCTCTTCTTCATGTTGCCTCAGATATGCAGATTGCCAATATCTTTACAAAGGCCATGACGATATCTAGACACTTTTTTCTTATAAGCAAACTGATGTGAATTCATGAGCATTAATTTGGGGGGGAGAGTGAAGAGTCTTGATGCTGTACTGTATTATCATAGTCCCAGTTGTACGTTGTACATTATTTATTTTCTTCTTCTTTAGTCCTATAAGGACTTTTATGTAATTGTACATACATTATATATACATCATAGTCCTGATGCTGTACTGTAATTGTACATTCATTCAGTCAGACACCCCAGAATTCTGGTGTATTCTCTTGTACAAACTGGGCTGGTGACAATAAATAAAGGAAAAAGTGTAGAAAATTCCCATAATGAGTAGGAATAGAAGTTTAGAGAGAAGAGAAGAAGAACTCGGAGAAGAAAAAAGCGCTGAAACCCAGTCAAGATTGAAGTAACTGGTTCTCAACTGCTGCCCATCTCTTTATTTGTTTTAATGAATCTGAAATTGCATTATTACCCCTAAATAAGTGAAATGATAAATAGTAGAGAGAACATAACAGAAAAAGACTAAATACCCCTACAATAAACATTACAATATAACAATAGGTGCAATAGAGGGCAGTGTAGGAATAAAGAGCTGAAAATTCAGTGCCAAAGAAGTAGGCTGAGATATTATATGTGGTATTTAAAAAGTTGTAACCAATAACAATACCTTCATTGTAAGAAAGCCTTCCAACCTGGCAATTAATTCTCAAGTTTATGATCCATTGCAGAAAATTTCTGCTCAAATTTGTAATGCAATTCAATGTTCTCAAAATCTTGTAATTGATGATATGTTTCACAATTTGAATCATCAATTCCAAGGGTTTTGGTTTGAATCTTATGTCTGAATCCTTTCTACGAAAAACTTATGATTCTTTTTGAATCCTATGATTTGATTCATAAATCTTAAGATTTATATGATTCTTGTAATTTAAATCAGTTCAATTAAGAATTAGTTATCCACCTTGTTTTTTTTGTTTATATTTAGCTTTGTCTAGGGAAACTTGTTTTAAAGCCCCTACTAGAAAATGATTTATTTACATTATTTAAGACCATATATTGAGTTTATTTTCCATCATATGTAGATTAAAGAATCATTGTATGTGGATTATTTGGCTTTCAAGTCAAACTTAATTATATCACGATAGACTTCTATTGTATGAGTCTAAATTCTGTTTCTTTAGGAACATATATGGTAGATATGGATTAAAAATAACAAAAAAAAGTGTCTTTACATTCTCCTATTTCTGTTAGAACTGATCCAATAGAGAATTGAGTTTGCTTAATCTTTCGGATGGCTAGCATGTGACAGAAGGTCTATGTCACCCTCTCCACAGCTTGCGCACCCCTGCACCCCAACAATGGGAGGGTGGAATAGAATTAAGGTTGTCTCTAGGAAGGGGTTAAGGCTTTTCCCAACTCCTCTTTAATGTTAGTTATCAGTTAGTAATTAATATATTTTATTTTGGTGATAAGAGGGTTAGTGTGGGTATATTCCCCAGTAATGTGGGAACTTACCAGATCAACCCCTGGAAGGTGGGATATGTAGTCATTTCTAGGCTTCCACATGTCCAAAATCTTTGAATTAAACTAAATACTACATAAAATATAAAGCAATAGTTTAGGGATGTAAATGAAAAACGGCCCTATATACTCAAATTAAAAATTCTGAAAATCAGGGATTGAATTAGGGGAAGATATAGACAAGCATAATGATCAAGATTTTTTTATCTTACAAGATATCCATCATATCATGCATACCTGTATGTAAACATCGAAAACACGCCTTCCAAGACTCTTCCAGGTGCGTGAACTTTGATCATCATATCCTATTTCAGCGAAATGTAGGCTTACATTATATGTTCCATTCTCCAAACCCAGGCCATAGTATCTTAATGATCCTGGAGATAGTCTTGCTGTCCTGAAGAATTCAGAGTTTAATGTTCCTCCACCTGTAATTTGTGCCAAAGAGTTTTGGGTGTACAATGATCCCTTTCTGTCATAGAACATCCCAGCATTGCTAACAGCCCATTTGCTTGTGTTCGTTACATAGTATGATGCTGGGCCAAGAGATTTATTTTCCCTCTCAAAAACTACACCATCTAGAGCTGTCAGCTCTGGACCACCACACTTGATTGCAAAACTGGAATCTGTAAACCAGTAAAACATTTAAAATGATTCAATTTGGTCCATCTGAGAGCATAAGGTTTTGGAGTTATTATACAAAAAATGTTGAAGTTCAGGTCCTTATCCAGTCCACCACTCTGAAGATCCCAGGTAGCTAGGACAAACATTTGGTAATGGCTCTTTCATGTGTTAACAAAGGAAAAGAAAGTCATTTCAAAATGTTTGTGATAGATGTAAAAAAAAAAAAAAAAAAAATCTTAAGCTTGAAATTAGCATGTAAATTCCTTGGATCAAGGTGAACTTAAGTATTTTTTGGCTATTGAAGTTGCCAAGGACATTTTTTTTCCTGAAAGGATATAGTTGGATTTATTGAAAGAACCAAGGAAATTGGAAGCTAAACTAGCACTTAAATTGATCCTAATCATCAGTAACTTTGTGGTATGAAAATCTCAGAGGTCAGTGGGAAGATTTCTCTATTTGTCTCTAACTGGACCTAAGCCTAACATTGCATATCTGGCTGGGGTTATAAGCCAATAAAAGCATGTTCCATGGGAGCCACAGCAAGAATATGCTAACAAGGTACTGGTACCTGGGTACTTGAAGTCATCTCCTAGCAAGAAATTATTGCTTGCTAATCATAGACATCTTAATGTAGAAGCTTACAAAGATGCTGGTTAGGTTTGAGAAATTGATGATAAAAGATCTATATTGGTTATTGAACTCTTGTTGGAGGTAATTTATTGAATTGAAGGAGCAACAAGCAGTTAACTCATTTTAATGCAGATTGCAGAAGCACAGTTCACAATATTGGTGATATTTGGAGAACTATGATCACAATCTCCCCATTTTGCCAGGTACTGATACAAAATATTTCAAGAATCTATTTTTTTCCTAATGATTCTGATGCATTGTTTATATATAGTGGCAAAATTTTAAATTTCATTGGTAAACCATTGTAGACTCCCCGTTTTGACCCTCTATCATCTGCCTAACTTGTAGAATTATTGGGGGCATTTTAGTAAAGTGGACCAGATTAGAAAAAACTTCTTGAACATGTAAATAGAGGCTTCATTAGATGTTTTTAAGGAGTTTTGGAAGCATCAATTGTTGAGCAGCTACCATACATGGTTAAACATTTGTCTACATAACCGTGCAGCTGCACAATATATAGCAGATCGGGCAACTGCATGACTAGGGTAATCCCAGAATCATAACAGCCAGGCATCCACGTTAATTTCTTCTAATTTGAGCTTTTGTTGTGTTTTCTTTCAAAAGATATTGGTTAGCATCTTTAATTTACAATAATAAAATTAAAACCCGGAAGGAGCATCTAAATCCTTTAATTTTAAAAGAATTCATAGAATTTAATCAAATTAATTAGTGCATAAATTAGGTTTTTTGATTGTAACACCCTTTGGGTTTGAAACTCTCAAAGAATGTCAACCCAATAAATGGATAACATAGGTCCCATTTGGAGCACCTTTCTGTACAGACTGTCTTTAGAAGCCCGGAAGCCGGCATTTTTGTCTCTTCTCGTTTGGTTGGGGGAAGATCTAGCCGCCGAAAGACTTAGCCCCAAAAAGATATGAAAATCTCGATTCAAGCTTATTTCAGGAAGCTAAAAATGAAGCTTATCACCTTTTTTTGTCTCGTCTTCACGTGAAAAGACATGCCTCCAACCAAACGGTCTGTAGGCTGCCAAGATCTCTATATAAAAGCCCACTACATCTTTTGGATGTTAGATCTTCCAGAAGATCTTTCCAAAAAAGACTTGTCAAATGGCACCATAGTCAAAAAGCTTGATTTGGAAGATCATGAGATAATTTCTCTATAAATACAAGGATTGAGAACGAGTTGGATGTTATCAAGATAGAAGTTAGGAGAAGAATCTAAATGATGAGGCAAAAAAACAAAAAAAAAAGAAAAAAGTGAATGTATTCTGTTTTGCATGATTTTGTAGTAGGACAACAAATTGTTGTTTTTGGGTAGCTTTTTTACAGTTTGGGACCAGGGGTATTTTTGACATTTTGGTCAAGGGCAGTTGGGTGCACATCTATTGGGTTTTGGTCTCTTGGGTCTTTTGTAACAAAAGTTATCTTTTGGGGGTTCATTTGAAGTTAGTTTTGTTCTTAAGCAGTTTCTTGTGACTTGTGAGAGGGAAACATTCTAGGGGCTTATGTGCAAATATTTTAATTGGCTTGTCCAGCAAGCCATTGTGTCTTATAAAAGAGAAGGGGGTTGTTTCTATAGGGGCTTTTAGTTCTTTCTCTTTTGATTAAGTTGTAGTTCAGCCCCAGCTAAGGTTTTCAAGTGTTAGAGTGGACAGTACAAGGGTATTTTGGTCATTTGTCTATCTAGTTGAGAGTGAATAGTCTATTTGTTTAAGTTTAAGTTATGTGTCCCATACTTAATGAGGGAATACAGTCTTTTGTAATTCAGCTTATATACAATATAAATACAAGTGGGTCGGCTAGGAGAGAGTGATTTTTTCTTCTCTAGACCGAACCATTTCTTCTTCTCTTTCTCTTTTTCTCCTTCTTCTTCTTCTTCTTCTTACCTAGAACTAATCTAGGGCTAATCGATCTATTCACATCAAGTATCGGGAACTTGGGTTTTGAGGAGTCAACCCATTTTGGCACCTTTCGATTCCTCTATTGTTGCATGTCCGTGCAAGAGGCCAGCATGCTACGGATGTTACTGTAGCGGAACTGTTCCAGGAGGAGTTTTACTTCAGTTTCAGGTTTGAAATCCCTAAAAATCCAACTTGTTTTGTTGTTTTCAGCTTGGTTTTTCTTGTGCTTATTGTTGTATTCTTTAAGTGTTGCATGTAATTTGTTTTTCTATCCACATCAAGTGGTATCAAAGTAAGTTCTTTCCTTGGGCTTACTTCAAAGTTCATCTCCTTGATGTGTTTTGCTATATTATTATGGCTGCAAGGGGTGGTAGAAGACCACAACAAGTCACTGTAGAGGTTTTCCAAGAGGCTATAAGAGGGCTGCAAGAACAAATTGAGCATCTTGCTCAACTGGTAGCTCAAAATGCTGCTAGGAATGGTGATGTAGCAAGTGATTTGGGGCTAGGAAGAAGATGACAAGCTCCTAGAGTTGATGAACAGCCAATTGACATTATTAGTGAAGAATCAAGTGAAGACATTGAGCAAACTGAAGGTGATCAATATGAAAGGAATAACAACCAACGGTGGGAAGATCGAATAGTGCAGGCTTTACAATCCAATCAAGGTCAAGGTGTTCAACTTCATATTAGCGAGTTTAATGGTGAGTTGGAACCTAAAAAGTTTCTAGACTGGGTGGACAGCATTGAAAATTATTTTGATTGGAAAGAAATGAATGAAGAAAGAAAAGTGAAACTTGTAACAGCAAAGATGCGTGGGACAGCCTTGGATTGGTGGAAAAATTATGAGCAAACTCTCTACCAAAAGGTGCAGAATTTAAGGCATTGGGAAAAGAGTGTAAAGGAGTACACAAAAGAGTTTAACAAATTAACTATTTGGAGTAACATGACAAAAACTTAACAAAAAGTTAGTAGATATATCAATGGTTTAAGGTTGCCAACACAAGATCAGGTCAGCCTACATTGCCCATATAAGGTAAAGGATGCATATCAGCAAGCTCTGAAGGTTGAAGCTTAATTGAGTCTGTCAAAGCTGTCTAATCGAACTGAGAACAAAGAAAGAAAAGAGAGAAGAAGGGAGAGAAGAAGAGGAAGAAGAGAAGAGTGTCGAACTGAGAAGACAAAGAGTCTAACCCAGTCAACCATCTATTTAAATTTAACAAGTTAGTATACAAAGACAGAAGAGCGTCGGTGTATCCAACTATTTCAAGATCACCTCCTGGCTTGTATAGTAACCCACGGCCAAGAGCTCCCTTCAAATACCGCACAATCCTAAGAATTGCATCCCAGTGAGGCACTCGAGGACTCTGCATAAACTGGTTTACCATACTGATAGCAAATGAGATATCGAGCCTAGTGATAGTTAGATAATTTAGTTTCCCCACTAGCCTTCTATACCTTCCAGGATTATCAAAGATAACAAAATATTTGTAACCATTATGACTCAATTCTGATTGGACCCCAAACATCTGAACGAACTAAATCAAAAGGACTCAACATACGACTCTCAACTCTTGGACTGAAGGACACACGACGATGTTTCCCAAACTGACATGACTCACATTGCAAAACTGACAAATGACTCAATGACAGAACAAGAAGCTTGAGAGCTTTAAGAGACAGATGACCGCATCTACAATGCCACTGAAGAGGAGTCAAAGAGGTTTGAAGTGCAACTATAGAACCACCACCGTCAAGGTAATACAATCCACCAGCTTCATGCCCTCCACCAATCTTCTTCCCTGTCGTTAGATCCTGAAAAACACAAGAGGAAGGGTAAAATGTGATAGAACAATTAAGGGATTTGGCTAGTTTACTAACAGATATAAGATTAAAAGGAAACTTGGGAACGTATAAAACAGAAGACAAAGAAAGAGATGTTGTGTTAACATTATTTGATGTGGAGGCTGGAGAAAGAGAGGAAAACACACCTAGAGTCCCGGTCATGTCATCAGAGGCTCCAGAGTCAATTATCCAGGGTGAAGCTTTGGATGCTAGGCAAGCTATACCTGAATGAGCAAGGGCGGCAGTATTCTGATGTCAAGTGGCCTGAAGGAATCTCTCATACTTCTCTCTTGGAATACTCATCATCTCCTTCCCATAAGTAGTTGTGACTGTAGAAGATGTTGGATCAACTAGTTGAGTATCATTGACTTCACCACCATCAACAACTACATGATTAGCCTATGTGGATGGTGGGCCATGCAAATCATAACAAAAGTTAACTGTGTGTCCTTCTCTCCCACAATGTGTGCATTTCCTAGTAGTGCTCCCCTTTCCTCTGCCACGACCTCCCCTTGAATCACGACCTCCTCCACTAGTACGACCACCCATAGGGTTACCATGGCCTCCCTTAACTATACGACCACCTCCTTTGTGCCCATAAGAACCTCCTCGAGTGCCAACAAGTGTTGTTCTGTCGGAAGGTATGTTACTCTCTGTAGGGCTAAGAGATACCCTCCGGAGACGGGCAAACACTTCTTCTAGAGTAGAGAGAGCAGACCCTCCCAATATCTATACTCTGACAAGTTCTTACTTTGCTTTCAGCCCCACCAAGAACCGTATAACATCTAGTTGTTCCCTTTGTTGCTGCTGAATTTTGATATCCGGAGTTAAGGGATGATAGGCATTAAGTTCATTCCGAAGATTTTTCATACTGGCATATTCTTCAAGAGTCTGATTTCCCTACTTCAAACTGTAGTATTCCTGATAAAGCTGATAAACCCTTGTAGTGTTGTCTTGTCCAGAATATAGTTTCTTGGCATGTTCCCATATATCCTTTGTTGTATCTAAAAACATGAAGTTAACACTGATTTTAAGTTCCATACTGTTCCATAACCATGTCATGATTTGAGCATCCTCTTGCTCCCAATCACTAAAACCCGGGGATTCAGCACTAGGTTTATCCTCTCGTACATGTTTCACTTTCTTCTTACCTTCAAAAAAACATCCACCGACTTGGCCCACAGAACATAGTTTTCACATTTGAGTTTGATGGATGTCATCTGCACACTTAAAAAATCAAAGGAGATCATTACACTCGATTTCTGGTCACCACTCGCATTGCCCATCGATGCCATTTCAATCTACGAAACTGGTTCTGCCCATTCACAAAGAAAAATATCAGTTCCACACTGCAACTACTGTTCTTCAACTACCACACCAATGAAGGGATGAGAGATCCATCCTATGGACGCCCAAAGATTGCGGAATAAGGGGCGAATTTCAAAATTTTTATCTCTCCCTTCAACTGGGAATCGTATTCCCTATTTAGAAAATCATATTTTCAAGGATCAATCTTGAACCATAAACTGAACCAGATCTGAACCAAAAG
>NW_010729340.1:498257-529888 GCF_000365185.1 Nelumbo nucifera | reverse complement strand
AAGAAAGGAGGAGAAACCCTAACCAATTGAGAGAGAAATACAACAGATTTCGAACCAAGAAAAATTGCAAGAAAGGTTCCTGCGAATTGAGATCACATCTCATACTCTCYAGAAAAAGAGAAAAGCAGTTCAGCCCTTTTCGTTTTTGGAGATCTCCTCCTGCCGCCGCCATCTACCATTGCAAGATTAGATCTTTGCAGAAAATAAAGTCAAGAATTCTGTTCTTGACATCAGTCTTGCAAGAAAAACTGAAAAAGATTCAGTGTTCAATACTTCCAGAGGATTCTTGTGAAGGATCAGTGTGTAGGACGCACCCTGCTGGTTCTGTTCCATCGACAGCTGTGTCATCTTCAGCARGAACGGATCTTGGAGCATTCTTTGGGCGTGAACACCAACTTTGGGAGATAGTGCTTCTCCGGATCAGGTATATTCCTCCCATTTGTCTTTTGGTACAGATCTGGTTTGATTATGGTTCAAGTAGGATCCTTGAATATTATATTCTAAATTTAGGGAATATGATTCCCAGTTGAGAGAAGGTAGGAAAATTTTTGAAATTCACCCACCCATTCCGCAACCTTCATGGCGTCCATTAGATGGATCCTACCATTCTTTCACTCCTGCTACACCACAATTAAACGGTGTATCAGAGAGGAAAAACCAAACTTTATTAGATATGGTCTACTCACTTCTTGTCCACTCAGAGATACATATATCCTTTTGGAGATACACATTGGAGACTGCGATATACGTGTTGAACAGGGTTCCAACCAAATCCGTTCCTAAGATCCCTATGAGTTTTGGACCTGTAAGAAACCAAGTGTAGGACACTTAAAGATTTGGGGTTGTCCGGCACATGTTAAAAGAACAAGTGCTGACAAATTGGAATCCAAGACCAGTCGTCTATTTGTAGGTTACCCCAAAAGCTCTATAGGATACTTATTCTATAACCCAAGAGAGCAAAAGGTGTTTTGCAGTTGAAATGTCTATTTCTTGGAAGAAAATTACATTCTGGATAATCCTCATCAAGAACAATTTCCTGATGAGGAGAGCCCAACAGTAGTGGGAGATGTCCCACAAGTTCCAGATAACACCCAACCTTGAAAATCTACTAGGGCTTCTAGACCTCTAGTTCTTTACGGCTATGATCAATAAAGTTACTTGATGGAAGCCACGATCCGTGAGGAAGATCCCATGACTTATACGGAAGCTATGTTGGATATAGATTCCTTGAAGTGGGAAGATGCCATGAAAGCTGAGATGGACTCGATGGAAACCAATAAGGTCTGGACTCTCGTAGACCCACCCCCTAGGGTGAAAGCAATTGGTTGCAAATGGATCTACAAGAGGAAGAAGGGCCCTGATGGAAAAATTGAGACCTATAAAGCTCATCTTGTAGAGAAGGGGTACACTTAGAAAGAGGGAATCGATTATGAGGAAACCTTTTCATCAGTGACCATGCTTAAATCCATATGGAGAACTCCAAAAAGGGATTTGTCCCTTTCAGACACGGAGTCACTCTCTCCAAGGGTATGTCTCCCAAGACTCCTGAGGAGATTGAGGGCATGAGAGAAGTTCCCTATGCCCCAGCCGTAGGGAGCATCATGTATGCCATGTTGTGCACTCAGCCAGACATTGCCCAGGCTGTGAGTGTGGTAAGTAGATACCAGTCAAACCAAGGACAGAAGCACTGGACAGCTGTAAAGAATATACTCAAATACCTTTGGAGGACAAAAGAATTTTGTCTAGTATTCGATGGTATTTCACTATAGATCCTAGGGTACACCAATGCCGACTTTCAGTTAGACCCAGATGATAGAAAGTCTACATCTAGTTACATCTTTACAATGGGGTCCTGTGCTATTAGTTGGAAAAGTAACAAACAAGGGTCCACAGCAGATTCCACAACTGAGGCTGACTACATTAAAACAAGTGAAGCTGCCAAGGAAGCAGTATGGATGAAGAAGTTCATTCAAGAATTAGGAGTAGTTTCATCCAGCACATCACCCATTCCACTGTTGTGTGACAACAGTAGAGCCATTGCTCAGGCTAAGGAGCCCCGAGCCCACTCGAAGTCGAAGCACATAGAAAGGAAGTACCATGTACTGCGGGAGATTATTGGTAGAGGGGATGTCCAGATTCAGAAGGTAACATCAGCGAAGAATGTAACAGACCCATTGGCAAAGCCATTGACACAGAAAGTGTTTGAGGACACGTGAACAGTATGGGACTCCAGCTTGTACCCGACTGGACCTAAGTACAAGTGGGAGCTGTTAGACAGTGTATGCCCTTAGCTCCAATCAGATTGATGAACATTAAACATTTATTGTAAATGATTAAAAGTACATAATTGATTCATGTTATATTTGGTGTGTTTCTATGTAATTACCCTTAAACTGGATACTTATGAGACTCGTGTTAGTTTAGAATGTTCTCAGCCGTTGGATAGACCTGGGGAGGTTTATCCTGCCAAGGCTGACACTAATGTTCTGCCAAGTAGGTTAGGTAGCTTGTCTTAACTGCCAAGGTTAGACCCGAAGCACATGTAGTGTGTGTTTGTTTGAAACACTGAATCCGGACCAATTTCCAGTTATGCCCTGGACCTTGGAGACTGATGGGCAAAACTAGAAAGTTACACCTAACCCCTAGACTCGATTATGGTACTGCACTAGGTGTCGGGTTAAGTTATCTTTGATATGCCAATCAATGAGATCCTTCGGGGGTCAAAACCTGGGTATGTTGGGGCGGTTTGAGAATTCACTTGAGTGGGTGATCATAGTGACAGAATCAGCCCCTTTGTCGAACAAAGTGAATGATCGAGGACTGCATTCTCTCTAATGGAAACCAAAACTGTCGACAGTCGATTTCAACCGTGTTTGAGATTTGTTTTGCAAAATATATTTATATGAAAAAATATATATATTGTGTTTTATGAAAAGGTTTGCAAAAGGTTTTAATTCCCGGGATCCATCTGAGCATAAAGTGCAACACTGTACCATGCAGTTGAGGGAGACGTCCTCTCTTGTCGAACAGTGTTTGATCATTAAGGAAAAAGATGTTAAGTGTAAGACCATTTAGGGCTTTTATACCTGATGGACTAATCTCACTTAAGAACATAGTCCTTGGGCCTTCATAAAATGGTTAGACTCAAGGACCATTTAGTGTAAGTATTGGGCCCATTAAGAGCCCGTACTAATGGACTCAGGGGTTCACTGTGTTTAGCAGTGAATTCGGCCAAGCTTTGTCACAAAAGCTAGGCTGAACCCATATGGCTTTTGTGAGATCAATGTTAGGGTCCCACGCCATACAAAGAGAGCCAAGTTAGCCAGCAATTAAAACGAAAAGTGAGCCTGCTAGCTTAATGGGCCTAAGGCCCATAATTAACTGGATTAATTTAGGCGAATTTGGGTATGGATATGGGCTTAGATAATGGGATAAGGGGATAACTCTTATCCACTTAAGGAGTCCAGATCCAAATAAAGATTTGGATTAGGAAGCTCTTAATTGGATTAGGAGAAGCTGATCTTTAAGGCTTATAAAATAGAGGGGGCGAACTACTTCAGTCTTAACCTTTTCTGCTCTTAGTTCTCTCCCTTTGTTCTTGCCGCCAAAACCCTAATTCGATCTCTAGTTTTTGGACTGATAGAGATCAGTTACTACCTCTGATTTTGCAAGAAAATCATATCGGATTTCGTGCTCACACTCCTTGCTTGATCCAAGCCGTTGGATTGCAGTTCTTGCTGAAGAACTACATTGCTGAACCTATTCATCTCAAGCTACGCCATCTTCAGTGGAAGTGGGTTTTGGTACCCTCTTTAGGCGTGAACACCTACGTTGGGAGCTACACATGTGGGTTCCGTATCAGGTATTGCTCTCCCTTTCTTTTGGTTTCAGATCTGGTCCGATTTGTTTCAAGAACGATCCTTAAAAAATGAAATTTTTCTAAAACCGGGAATACGATTCCCGTAAGGGAGAAAAGAAATTTTTGAAATTTCGCTCAGCCACCCTGCATGGTTCGGCCATCCATATGATGGATCTCCCTTCCCTTCAGAAAAACAGGGAAAGGTGTTAGGACCTAATTTAAGTGTGAAATGGTATGACAAAGGGAATATTCTAAAGGTGCACGAGGCATTTTGCACCTTAGGTGCAAGGCGTAAGGCAAGGCACGCGCCTTTTCGAAGCAAGGTGCAAAATGAAGAAAAAAGCAAAATGTTAAGAATATTAATTAAAAATATACTTAAATTTTAAAATAAATGCTTTAAAAAGCCTATTATCTCAAATTAAAAACATAAATATAACATGTAAAACATATTCACAATAAAAATTTAAAAATAAAATAAAACATATTCAAGCATGTAAAAAAATATTCAATCCCCATACTTTCTTCCCAATTGCATTATTTCAAATAGCTAATGTGTTGTTAAACATTTTGCATTCCTGATTCTATGAGCCATCTTTGTACAAAGCCCCTTGAGGCAAGTCCAAATAAGTCCATGTTAGGGTCTTACATTCTTAATCCCCACAAAAAATAATGATTTTATAATTTTAATTATAGGGATGTAGAATAAGTTGGTTGATTGCAAGTTGTATGAAGAATTTTCTCTCACCATTGGCAAAAAATCTGCTTAAGGAGGTTGAGAGGAAAAATGAGGACACTTAATCAAAGTTGATAATTGAGCCTTCTCTTTTTGAAAATTTTACTTTTATTTTTTGAAAATGGGTGCCTAACCCTTTCCATTCTCATAACATAGTCCTAATCTAGTCTGATTAGCAATTAATTTTTGAAGTCATATAATTAGTTTTACAAAAATTTCCCCATTTTTAGACCAAATTGATTTTAAAAAAAAAAATCCCTCTTTCTTTTTCTTTTCTTTTTTGGAAAAACTAGGAAGCAACTCCCATAGCCCCACATGACACTCATACCGTTGGATTGGGTCCCCAAAACTATACAATAAAGATTTAAATTTCTATTGTATCGTTGAAACTTTCTGATATTTCATTAAAAACATCAAATTTTTTGTGAAATTATTTTCCTAATATAACAAATGGGGGATTCAATTATTGGACTTTTGACTTCAATATTTATATGACTCACTTAGTAAATCACTATAATACAAATGAAAAAGAAGGCACACAAACACATAAGAAGACACTCAATCTAATTAAAACATATTGTCACAAGAGACAGAAGTCAAGGTGGCAATTATATGACAAAAGTAAAGAAGAGAAGATGGCTAAAAGACTAAAAGAAAGATAAAGGGAGAAACTATTAAGTCTCTTAATCTTCTCTTATTTGATATATACAGTTGTTTGATCTAGTTTTTTTTAACCTTAAATGTGCAATTACACTTTTCCTACCAATTCTATGAAGTTTTAACCATGGTTCATAATTTTTTATATGATGGAGAGTTTGCCATGTAAAGATGGGAAATTTCAAGGGTATTTTATTAATCTCACTAAGATATTTGGAAAATCTAAAAAATCAAGAAAACCATAGCAAACAACTATATAAATTAAATAAGAGAAGATTAAGAAACTTAAATAGGTATCTTTCTCTCTGTCTCCCTTTTAATCACATATTCATCTTCTCTTCATTACATATGACATTTACTTTCTATTTTGATTTTTTTTTCTTTTTTGTTAGTATACATTTTGATTAGATAATCATTTTTTGTAGTTTTAGGCCTCTTTTTACTTTTTCTTTTGAATTATAAAGACTTGGTAAGTGAATCATATCAGAATAGTAAACCAATTATCTAATCACCAAATCTCCATTTCTCCTTTGAAAAATTATAATGATTCTAAATAAAATATTGGAAAGATTTTAATAATATTTTAAAATTCCTAACAAAAAATAATATTCTAAAATTTTAAGTCTTAAATGCATAGTTTTGTTAATGAAATTTGAAACACTGCCAACATATCAGCAATATGTCAGAGATATTAGGGAAAAAGATTCTTGGAAAATTATGTATTGCCCTTGCCCCTAGAAAAATGGGAAGATTTTGAGGGGGATTCATCAAATCTCACTGATATAATCTCACTGGTATTGCAAACCATGGTTTTAACAAATCCATATTTTTTGAAATTTTCCTTGATTTATTTAGATTTTCCAAGTATCTTAGTAAAATCAGTAATAGGGTTCCTACATGGCATCTAGAGGGCCTCTACATTTGACTTGGTTAGGAGACTATCTTATATAATATGCAAGTTTTTACAAGCTTATTTAAGTAAATGTCCTAAATCTGAAAGGGAAGATATTATAGCATATAAAGTTTAATATACAAAAGAAGAAATAATTATAAACTGACACAAGTAAGCTATTATGAGAGAGAGGTGGGGGAGGGGGAGAGAGAGGAGTGTGACTTACAGCGTGGAGACGCTCTATTGCATGGGAAATTTCGCTGAAGACAATTTAGCATTGGAAAAATGCTGTGTACAATGATAGTGTTATAATCTTTGGTAGTAAACACAAAAGATATCCTAGAAGAATAAAAGTGGAAGGGATATAGTACAAGATAAGGTGGAATTTTTTTTTAGAAACCATGCCACTGTTTAGGCAATGGTTTTAGATTTTGTATGAATACAACATAATCTCACCTGATATTTGAACTATCAAATATAAAGTTGTTTGCCACCAAATTCCTACACATTTCAAAACAAAGGAAATTGCATTAACATCAATGGTATCACTCATACTACTAACAAAAAAGAAAGAATAAGGATTTTGGAATAGATTCTAGTTGTAGATCCCATCTGTAATAATCTGAAATAAAATAGAAAATAGAAGAGAAGAAGATGGAAGAGAGAAAAACAATGGAGGAAGAAGAAAATGGAAGAAAGGGAAGAAGGAAGAGAATAATTCGAAAATCTCTCTCGTCCCCCATAATTATCTTTTATTCTTTAATTGTAATGTGAGGACAATTACATGAATACCCTTAGTAGGGCGGCTAGCACTAAAACATAATTGTATTTTGGGCATCCATATATGGACATTAATGTAATTATTTTCTTTAGTATAAAATGAAATGTTTTGGGGGTTAACAGTAACACACCCTCTTGTCCCGTAACCTCTCTTCTGTTTCCTCTTCTTTTCTTCTCGTAGAGAAACTGGTCCAGATGGGCCCTAGTGCTTTACTTTGTTTCTTTTTCTCTTATTTGTTATGTTAGTGTTAATGGGCCTTGTCCACATGGGCCTGTTAACCATCTTTTATTTCTTTTAACTGATTTTTTTTAAGATAAATAAAAAGAAATTTTATTGCTAAAAGGAAAAATAGTACATCATAACTAGGTGACAAGATGTCACCCCCTCTTGATTACAGAAATGTAAAGCCACAAAACAAAAAGAAACACCATTTCAGAAATAAGACAAATCTCAGCAATTCTATCAAGAATTAAGAGAAGACCAACATTAGTTGAAAGGGGGGGTCTTGTCGAGAGTAATTTGACAACTATATGCCTGCCAATCTGAAACAAAATAGAAAATAGAAGAGAAGAAGAAGATTGAAGAAGATGGAAGAGAGAGAAACAATGGAGGAAGAAATGGAAGAAAGGAAAAAAGGAAGAGAATAATTTGAACATCTCTCCAGTCCCCCAAAGTAATCTTTTATTCTTTATTTGTAATGTGAACACAATTACATGACTACCCTTAGTTAGGGAGGCCAGCACTGAAACAATAATTAAAAATAAGAAAACAGGCCCATAACTAAGGCCCACTACTCATAAACATAAAACATAAACAAAACTAAATAAAAGAAAGAAACTAAGGCCCATTCAGCCCATCATCTGTGCAATTCTGTTTAACTAAGTTGATTAAACCAACATCAGGTACCTTTTAACTAAAATTACTTGTATTGTGTCATCTTCCACCAAATTAATAGTAAAACTATTAGCATCCATTGCAAGCTTCTAAAATATATTCTACCTCATTATAAGAGAAAAAAGAGGATTCTAGTGCTAAACCTGTAAAACAACATCTAATAACACAATATATTTTACTTAAATTTAAATAGTAAAAGGATATTCTTGAGCTTCTTCATACATACAGTTGTAGGTCTGATGTCACCCATGAAGGAAAGCTTCCTGAGAGTTGGTTATATGACAAATCACTGTTACCAAAAATAATAATAATAATAATTAGAACACATTTAAGCAAAACAAGTACAGCTTCTTCAAAATAATGACATTATATAGGCTTAATCAAATAGCAAGTGCTTTAAGTGCAGAAACCCTAATGCATCATTTGATGGTTTTCACTAAAGGAGAATTTCCGGATCAAGGCAGTGTAACACAATAAGTGAAAGTAGTAGTTAGATTTATAGTTTTGCATATTTAGTATTAAAGTATACAGGTCATTTGACTAGGTAAATTTTACCAAAGAAACTAATTGGTATAAAAGTATACAAGTCATTTGACTAGGTAAACTTCACCAAAGAAACTAGTTGGCATTAATACCATTTTCCAAAACATGGGTGTATCCCTGGTGAAAAGATAAAGAAGTTTATAATGATAAAATTCATTATAGGGCTCTTTCCTTTTTATTATGTCTTTTAAACACCATATGTTTGAACTAATGATAAGAGGCTTTCCTATATGCCAAAAGTGGGAAGTGCCCAAATCATTCTACAAAGTTAAATGCCATTGGCCATAAGAACATACATATTGAGAAGACTTGAACTCTTTTGAGAAGGAAGAGCACCAAATAAACTATTGTTCCCGAGAAACCTGTTCATTGCAATAATCAAATGCTAAGTTTAGGGAAAAAGTAATCTCCAACAAGGGCTAGGGAAAGCCTCCCTCTTACATATAAGTGAGGGAAGAGATAACCCTACAAGTGAGAGAGAGAACTCAAATTGAATAGAGAGCTTGGAATCTGGCCAGTTAGATTGTTGAAACTTAAATCCCTGCATATCAACTCAAAAAACTGAAATTAGAACATGATTCACCAATGTTACTTCCCTTCTTTTATTTCTTCATTTCTCCTTTCTCTCTTAACAGGAATGATTGCTGTAAGATTATTAACAAGAATATGTATCATTATGGAGAAAGTAATTACTTACAATCGTTGCAACTTTTCATACTCTCCGATGTTTGATGGGATGGTACCAGATATCATATTGTTTCTCAAAACTCTTTATAGAATAAGTGTTAATGTCAGTTACGAAACATGCATTAAATAAATAAGTATATATTGCATGGATTAGGAGAATTTCTTACAATGTGGTTAAAGCCTTCATATCTTTAATGAAATCCAACGTAGAACTGACATTAGATAATTCACTTATTCTCCTATATAATAGTATCACACAGTTAGTAAACTAAATCATGTGTAAGAAGCAGCCGGATTTTAGAATGACTAAAACACTCACAGATCTGTTAATAAAGTCAAGTTAGAAAAGCTAGCCGGTATTGGACCTTGAAAAGAATTCCCTTGAAATCTCCTGCAAAAAGATTAACGTTATCAGTGAAATGCAGTTCAATGTAAATAAAAGAAGCATATGAGGTAAAGGAACGTATACTACTAATACCCTATAAACAGTACAAAGATGTATCCAAAGACAAAATCATCTTAGATTACAATTCAGTAAGCTTCGTCCAGTTCCCAATGAAGTCAGGTATCTTTCCTGTAAAATTATTATCTGAAGCCCACCTGACATAGAAAAAGGTTTTCCAACAAAAACAATCATGCATCAAAAGGTATGTCACCACTCATTCAAGGAAAACAAAACACTATTAATTAAATAAGCTAGTAATAATTACAATGTCTTACATAATCCGCATGTTTACTAGGCTACCAAATGACGTAGGGATCTCTCCACTTACTCCAGAACTGTCTATGTACCTGTGAAGTTGAGAAAGAAAGAATTAAACTCAAGTCCAAATTTTCTTGGTCATTCTTTCATTCTGTCAGTTTTTTCCTTAATCTTCTTATTGAATACTGTAGTGGAATTTGGAGATATAAAAAATGCAATGCATATTTTAATGCATAATTGTGATTGGAAAAACAGCTGATACTTCTTAACTATCATTGATAAGTATGCTCATGCTTGAGACATACTCACATGAAATACAAAGGCTATAAACAAAACAACCAGCAGCAAGTTTTGTTAGGCTATTCACCAACAAAGTTTAAGCCCAACCAAGTATATGCATGCCAAATTTTACCATTATTGCCATTTAACAAGTGGGTTAAGACAATTTCCTCAAGGATTTAAATTGGTACAACAGTTGGCTTGGCAAAGCCTGAATTCCTGAGTACAGGCCTCAAGCACATTAGTACCCTCAAGAGAGATCCGAGATACATAATGCTAGACTCATTGAAAAACCTCACAGTAGGAAATCAGATTCATATTTCTCTTTCTCAAGAATACAACATATGTACATGCACATGATTAATACTTACAATTCTTCAAGTTTGACTAGATTCCCAAGTTGAGAAGGAAGTGCTCCAGAGAAATTATTTGAGCTAAAAGACCTATACAAAACACAATGTTAGCATATAATCATCTCATTTACCAATAAATCTAAGCTCTTTTATTCATCTGTACTTTTTAGCATGGCATATGATCCCACCCAACTCAACCTGATATTGTGCATGTTATATAAATAAGTGTACACTACATATTTACACTAGCATGTACATCTAAACTATATAATCAACCAAGATCCAAACCCATACACAAATGTGTACAAACACAGATATACATTATGCATGTTATGTATATGGATCTTTTTGAAGCTATGTACATTATATTTATATGTTTTATGTAATGAAATCTTTATGTATTTTTCTTTTATTTTGTTTCTAAAAAAGACTAGATCTTTCATGACTGGAAGAAGTGCAAAACATGAGGAAAAGAAATTTCATGCACAACCAACCCAACCAAACCCAACTAATCCCACCCAAATCCAGCCTGATTAATGTTGTATGTGGTTCATGCTGGGCTTGAATTGGCCTATTTGGGATTTGACCTTAGGTAGAACCAAAGTTTGAGGTCATTGAGTTCACCCTGGTTGCTCCTAAATCCAGCACCATGCATTCAAGTTGCAGCTGTAGTCAAATTGGGAACTTTCCTATTCCTAGGTTATCAACTTCAATTGTTTTTTCATTTTTAGTTTTAGAAAACAAACACGTAGATACAGAAAAAAAATATATATATGGGGATAACTTACAGAGAAATCAGGTCCTTGAGGTTTCCGATCGCCTTGGGAATGCTTCCAGATAACGCATTGATTGCAAGTGACCTAGGATAATGAAAAGTAAATATTAAAATAGAAAATGGTATATAACAAACGGAGTATCAGTTATAATTATTTCATAAGCTTGTCCAAGATAACCGTTAATATATAAAAGAATGTTTTATACTAAGTAGTATTTTCATTAAATTAAAAGGAAAAGAGGTTACAAATTTTGTGAAGAGTTTTCACCATAATGAAATGCATTATTACTAACTAGAAAAAGCAAAGCAACTCCCATCCAACATTATGTTCCCATGTTATACATTCTAAGATGCCCATAAGTTAGACCAAAATCCTTCCTCAATTTTTTAAACTCTGAATGTGATAGTGCCCAATCAACAACCATGATCCTATGTTAGAAGCTAGTTTACATCTTGGTCATACTTTATCTTCAAATATCTGTTTGCCCCACTCTCTCCAAAAACCTCATCTAATAGAAAAAGGGAGGTCCTGAAACATCTAGTATTTGTGACCTTCAATTCTATGTGAGATTGCAATTATCTCCTCTGTTGATATGGGTCTTTCTTTTTAACTTTTTATAGTTTTAAGCCCCAGGGTAGTTGGGATCAGCTACCAACACACGGTGCCAACAGCATCCTAACCAGCCATTGCAGCCATACATCGGGAGATGTTCCCATGAATGACAAGGAAGATGTTCCCAATGTGAGGCTGCAGTGGCCAGTTGGGACAGGGTTGGTAGTGTTTTGTTGGTAGCACATCCCTACCCAATGGAGGGTAGCCACCATAAATTTTATTAGTAATAATCCAAAGAGATTCTATACAAGATGAAATTCCAGTTCATATTATAACAAGACAAGTCTGAAATTTCATTAAAAAGAAAAACAAAACAAGATAATTATGTCCGTTAAATATAAGGAATGCCAAGGCCATCAAGGATAATTGCTTGGTTTATTTGGGAAGGCACATCCCCAATGCTTTCGAATAGTTTATTGGCCTCGTGATCACAAGAAAGTTTAGCTAGTATATCTTCCACACCATTCCCTTCTCTAAAATATTGAATAAAAGAATCATACAAACTTTGAAAAGAGTAGAAGTTGCTGATTACAGTTTTAGATGAATGCCTTGTGAAGAAAAGAGAAGAAGTTGAAAGGTTTCAGTAGTAGAGAAGAAGAAAGGAGAAGAAAAGAGAGTGGGATGTCGCCAGAATTGAATAGATCTGGCCACCAACCCCTCTTTGAATTATATACTTAAAATAAAATAATGAAAGATTACAAAAATACCCTTAGTAGGGCGGCTACTTTAAGTAGCTGACCAGTCACAACTTAAAAACATAAACTAATGGGCCTAAAGCCCAATAACTTCCTAACTTAACAACTTAAAAATMAAAAATAAATGACTGGGCCCAATAACTTGAAATCGGCCCAACTCAACACTCCCCCTCAAGTTGAAGTAAATGTCACACATTCCCAACTTGCGTAAATCATGCTCCAGTTTGTTCCTTGCAACACCTTTTATGAGAACATCAGCAAACTGCAAATCAAAAGCAATGTATGGAAGACAAACTTCCCCTAAAGTCACTCTTTCTCTTATGAAATGTCTATCCACTTCAATGTGCTTTGTCCTGTCATGCTGAACTGGGTTGTGGGCAATGTTAATTGCTGCCTGATTATCACAGTACAGAATCATAGGCTCTTCTGCCTCAACACCAATCTCTCCTAACAAGGAGGGGATCCAGAGAAGCTCTGAAACTCCACGTGCCATGGCTCTGTATTCAGCTTCTGCACTTGATCTTGCCACAACTGTCTATTTCTTACTTTTCCACGAGACTAGATTACCCCCAACAAGAGTGCAGACTCCTGATGTAAATCTCCTGTCATCAAGGCATCCTGCCCAATCAGCATCTGTATAAGCCTCTAGCTTCAACTGTCCATAGTCAGCAAATAGTATGCCTCTGCTTGGGTGTCCCTTCAGATAAGCAAGAATCCTATCAACAGTCTCCCAATGTTGGACTCATGGGGCATGCATGTATTGACTCACCACACTCACTGCATAGGAAATATCTGGTCTTGTCATACATAAATATAGTGCAGACTCCTGATGTAAATCTCCTGTCATCAAGGCATCTTGCCCAATCAGCATCTGTATAAGCCTCTAGCTTCAACTGTCCATAGTCAGCAAATAGTATGCCTTTGCTTGGGTGTCCCTTCAGATAAGCAAGAATCCTGTCAACAGTCTCCCAATGTTGGACTCAGGGGGCATGCATGTATTGACTCACCACACTCACTACATAGGAAATATCTGGTCTTGTCATACATAAATATAGCAGTCGCCCCACAAGTCTCTGATATCTCGCAATGTCCTTTACCAGCTCACCTACTGATGCATTAATTCTATGATTCTGATCAAAAGGAGTATTGGCAGCGTTTGTTCCAAGCTTCCCTATTTCTTGTAAAAGGTCCAGAACATACTTCCTCTAAGAAATAAAAATTTCATGTTTTGATCTTGCAACCTCAATGCCCAAGAAGTACCTCAGCTCCCCAAGATCCTTAATTTCAAATTCTCTATGTAGATTCTTCTTCAAACTGTCAATCTCACTTACGTCATTTCCTGTGACAACAATATCATCCACATAAACAATCAGGACTGACACCAAGGGCCCCCTCCGCTTCACAAACAAAGTATAGTCTGATTGAGTCTGAGTGTAGCCAAAAGCAATCATGGCCTTCCTGAACCTGTCAAACCATGCTCTGGGAGACTGTTTTAAACCATAAAGTGACTTCTTCAGTCTGCATACCATCCCTTTTTCAGCATCACTATAGAAACCAACAGAAAGATCCAACATACACTTCTTCTTGCAAATCTCCATTCAGAAAAGCATTTTTTACATCAAGTTGAAACAGGAGCCAAGAGTAGGTGGCAGCAAGAGAGAAAAGGATCTGAACATAGTTCATCTTTGCAACTGGTGCAAAGGTCTCTAAGTAATCAATGCCATAAGTTTGGGTGTACCCTTTGGCAACCAGTCTGGCCTTATACCTTTCTATGCTTCCATCTGCCTTGTATTTAATTGTATAAACACATCTGCATCCAACAATCTCCTTGCCCTCTAGTAGATCCACAATTTCCCATGTTTGATTCTTAATTAAGGCTTCCATCTCTTCCTACATATCTGTCTTCCACTCAGGTTTGGAGAGAGCCTCACTGACACCCTTAGGTATAAACACAGAGTCAAGAGAAGAAAGGAAAGCACGATAGAAAGGAGAAAGTCCACTGTAGGATAGGTAATATGAAATAAATGAGCAGTGCACTTTCTCTCCCCTTTTCTGAGTGCAATAGGCAGGTCCAGGTCATCTGTAATGGGATTAGTAGAATCAATAGGAACTGAAACATTAGAGGGATCAAGAGGAATACCTAAGTCCATATCAGCCGAATCTAGAGTCTTCAAGGAACCGATAGGAAGTGATGTGAGTTCTTCTGCAGTGGAATCAACCTCCCTATGAAGTCGCTATCGTAACGCTGAGAAGCAGGACACAAGGGAGGTGGTAAGATAGGTGACATAGGAGGATCAGACATAGGAACTGGAACTGGAAGAGGAAAAGACTGCTCACTCACTTCCCCAAAACACTCCCCCTGTGAAGGATCCTTTGAGAAAAAGGATGTGGACTCAAAAAAGGTGACATCCATAGTAACATACCGACTCCTAGAGACTGGATCGTAGCAGAAGTACCTTTCTGATTTTCTGTATACCCAAGAAAAACACACTTCTTTGCCTTTGGATCGAGCTTCGAGCGGTGAGGACCAAGAACATGTGCAAAGCAAACACACCCAAACACCTTGAGAGGAATGTGGAACATCTCCCCCTTAGGAAAAAGGAGGCTGAATGGGGTGTTGAATCCAAGTATACGAGAGGGCACCCTATTAATCAGGAAGACTGCTGTGAGAACTGCATCACCCCAAAACCGAATTGGAACAGTAGGTCATCATGCTTCTTGCAATCTCAACAATGTGTTTGTTCTTCCTCTCTGCAACATTCTACTGTGGACTGTAAGAACAACTACTCTGATGGATAAATCCATACTCTAACAGATACGAAGCAAGGTTCTTTTCAAAATATTCCTTGGCATTGTCTGATCTAAATACCTTCACTTGTACCCCAAACTGTGTTAGCACCATCTGATGAAATTGCCAAACCAAGGATGGTACCTCATCACGAGAACTCATTAAGTAAATCCAAGAATACCAAGAAAAATCATCCACAAATAAAAGGAAATATCGATAGCCACCCATAGAAGGATAGTATGGTCCCTACACATCAAAAGCAGATGAACACCTTTTATTACTAGCTTTAAAGGAATGTCTACAATGTTTTCCAAGCTAACAACCTTCACACTCTAAACTGGACAAATTAACAGACTCAAATAGCTTTGGAAATAAGAAACACAAAGAAGAAAAAGACATATGACCCAAACGATTATGCCAAAGCACAATCTGACTCACAGACTCTGACTCAATATCCCTGCTAACATGATGACCCTGATGATGAGGAAGCACATTCAGGAGGTAGATTCCATTCACTTCACGACCACTCCCAATCGTCCTCTTTGAATCCAGATCCTGCAAAACACAATGACCAGGAGAAAAAAATCACTGAGCAATTCAAGTTCTTAGTCAAACTACTAACAGATAACAAGTTAGTACTCAATTTGGGAACATAAAGGGCAGAGGTTAGGGAAATGAAACCAGTAATCTTGACAGACCCCTTTCCAGCAATGGGAACTTGAGATTCATCCGCTATGGAGACTCTGTCTCTACCAGAACAAAGTTGGTAAGAAGAAAAAATAGTAGAACTATGGGTCATGTGCTCTGAGGCTCCAAAATCTATACTCGAAGGAGATCCCTCCTTATCTGTAGTAGAAACATAGTTTGTAGTGGCATGTGAACTACTTGTATGAGCAAAGGAAGTAGAATGTGCTCCACCAGAACCACCTGTACCTATCTGTCCACCCGTTACTGGATTAGGGCTGACTGTATCTCGCTGATTTAGGAACTACCCATACCTCTCAAGTTCGGCCCTCACTACAGCAGCTGCAACAAACTCCAAAGTAGTTGTAGTAGGGGGGCCAGGTATGTCATCAGTGACTGCCATGTTAGCATTTCCCTTCTTGTTTTCAAGTCTATTCGGCACAAAATGAGGGTGAAGCTTCCAGCAAGTATCTCTTATGTGTTTAGGCTTCTTATAGTAATCACAAAGCAAATCCTTATTATCTTCCTTCCTAATTTCACTGCCACCCCGGTCTCCACTCTGTTTAGGTTTCACAATACTGACCACGGCTGATTGTTCAAAACCAGAATTCTTCATCATCACATTCCTCCTACTCTCTTCCCCTGATACAAAGGCATATGCCTGAGAGAGTGTAACATTGTCCCTAGAAAGGATATGTTGCCTTGCAATATCATATTCGGGATTAAGACCAGCAAGAAATCCAAAGACTCTATACTTCTCTAAGAGCTTCTGGTAGGCAACTGCATCCTTGGTGGTTTCCCAAACAACTATCTCCAGTGGTCAATCTCCTGCCACAGGGTTTCAAGGGCTGAAAAATAAACAGCAATAGGTCTATCCCCCTGCCTAGTAGCAATAATCTGATTCCTCAACTGATAGGTCCTAGCAACATTTTCACTCTGTGAGTAAGTTTCTGCAAACCCATCCCATGTTTCCTTGGTTGTATTTGCCCACAAAAAATTTTTACTTATATGAGGCAACATCGAATTACACAACCAAGTCATTACCATATAATTTTCTTGTACCCACCGGGAACTGTTAGTCTCGGGTTTCACTTCCTTACCAGTGATATACCCCAACTTCCCACGATCACCAATGGCCATCTTTGCAAATTGTGACCTTTTTAAATAGTTTGTACCATCTAACTTAACTGTAGTGATGGTCCCAACCCCAAAAAGGTCTCCGACACCTCCTCTCACTGGTCTCATTTCACTCTCGGGTTTGTTTTCAGCTCCTTTACCCTCCATAATTCTCAAAATAGGGTTAGAAGGTCACTTTAAGATGGAAGAATATGAAATAAATCCCTTCAGGTACCACAACACCCTTCTGGTACCCCAGATGATCCTCCCACAAAAGATTCCCTTTCTACAGAACGGGAAAAGAGAGAGAAGAGGCAGCCGCTCTCTCCAAAGACCTCCAAAAAAGGTAGGACTTGAACTACCCTCTTCAGAAAACTCCAAGGAACCCTAAAAAATTAGGGCGCCACTTCCTAGGTCAAAATTGAAGAGTCCTACAAAACCAGGACTCTCCCCCTTTCTCCAGTTCTTCCTAAATTTGATGAAAAACCCTAGACCAACTACAAGGCAAAACAGATCCACCAAAAAATCCAAAAACTGGGCTTACCTGAGATCTTCGATCAACCTCTCAAATCACCATGCAGTCGGCCGATCTAGGGCTGCATGATAGAGCAGCTCAAGAAACCTTCGGCCTGCTCTGATACAAAGTAGAAGTTGCTGATTACAGTTTTAGATGAATGCCTTGTGACGAAAAGAGAAGAAGTTGAAAGGTTTCAATAGTAGAGAAGAAAAGAGAGTGGGATATCGCCAGAATTGAATAGATCTGGCTGCCAACCCCTCTTTGAATCATATACTTAGAGTAAAATAATGAAAGATTACAAGATTGCTCTTAGTAGGGCGGCTACTTTAAGTAGCTGAACAGTCACAACTTAAAAACATAAACTAATGAGCCTAAAGCCCAATAACTTCATAACTTAACAACTTAAAAATAAAAAATAAATGACTGGGCCCAATAACTTGAAATCGACCCAACTCAACAAAAAGCAAATGGTCGGACTCACCCTTAGACAAACTTGTTTTAGCCTTGGTGTCTTGCAACCAAAGAAGAGGGGAGAAAATTTATGGAAGGAAGCCAGGGCAGTGACTATCTGGACACTTTGGGAAGAAAGAAACAAAAGAATTTTTAAGAAAAGGGGCAGGTCCAAGGAAGATATTATTGGAGGGTACAATGTACAGGGTTATCCAATGGATAAAAACAATGGAAGCATTCCAAGGGTTTGAAGTAGATGATATCTAGAGGTGCGAGTTGGGAGGGTTTAGCCGAGTTTATGGTCAACCCAGGCTCGGCCCTAAAATTTGGGCTTAAGGCCCGAGCCCAAGGTCAAGCCTGATCTTCCCAACCCGAGCACAGCCCCCACTATAATTTGATGCACTCAGGTTGGGCATGGGCCCGGGTCGAGCTCAGGTTGGTCAATGAACCCACTCTAAAATTATACACATATATATGTGTTTATGTATATAGGTAAATATGTAAGCAAAATATGTATAGGTATGTATGTATGTATGTAAGCAAAATATGTATGTATGTATGTATGTACTAGTAAACGTGTACGTGCATTTGCACGTGGCAATATCTCTAAGATAAAGCTATTTATAATTTATGATCATTTTTTATAATTTATTTATCCAAAAATTAATTAAGGTATTATGTGGGCAGTTTCTGAACAGTTATAATTCATGGTTCCAATACCCTGGTAGTTTTTGAATGGTTATAAGTGGGTAGTTTCTAAAGTGAGAATAAAGAACATATATACCCTCTTTATACTCGTTATATGCTTAGACAAAAGGGTAAAAACATCAAATAAAAGAAAAAAAGGGCATTCGCTCTTTTATAAGTAGTATAGATATATATATATATATATATATGTATGTACATATGTAAATATGTATGAAAATTTTACATATATATATATATATATATGTATATATGTAAATATGTATGAAAATTTTACATATATACATATGTATGTATGAATGAGTATAGTTGGACCACTGGGCTTGGGCCAGGTTCGGGCTACCTAGGCTTGGGCCCAGCCCAAAAATTAAAAAATCCTGACTTCATGGGCCCATGCCCACCCCGATGACCGAAAATCCAAGCCCAGCCCATGTAAAAAGATTTTATAACTTTATGTATCTTTTATAACTTTTCTCGCCTCTTCAAAGCTCCGAAAACCCCATATTTGCTAATGTTGCTCATTCATCTTAATAAAAGATATTTTTAAAAAGACAATTAAAGTTATAAAATCTTTTTCATAGGGATTAACAATTTAAGACCCTAATATGGACTTGTTTAGGCTTGCATCAAGGGGCTTGATTGGGGGCTCAGGGGTGGACGCCCTGGCCCAGCCGCTAAGCATAAAAAACAGAAAAAAAATTAAAGAAGTCACAAAATTTCGAAAGGCGTGTGCCTGGACTGAAGCGCAAGGTGCACCAGTTGCACACCTTTTGAAAGTGTTGGGACTAGGGGCTAGGTGAAGCGCATACCATAAAATATGCCTCGCCTATGCACCTAGGCACGCCTTTTAAATAACTGATCATTCATATTGCCATATGTTACTAATATGTATGCTAATGGTCTGATACATTCTATTATATACTACATATGTCATTTGTATGTTGTTTTAAAGTTATACTATTCAAATTTAAAAAGATCCAAGGGTTTTAAGGACAAAATAAAAGGGAATAAAGAATATAAGTAAAGGGATTATATACTACAGCAGCTGCTGCAGCTCTACCCTTGTCCTGGATATGTTGATTTGTCATGTTTTGAAAGACTTATAATGTTCTTAAAAAAGAAAATGCTTTTCTTAGTTAATATTCCTGTTGAAAGGTATATAAAACTAGGGAATTAAGAAAAATTTAGTATTTTTATTTTATGAAATTCTTATGGCCTGGGCATCACATAGGTGCCCACCTAGGAGACTAAGCGACTAAGAATCACCTAGATGCCTTGACAACTATGGGTGGTCTGTGTGGCAAAGGTGGTATTGTTAGAGATGGTCATGGAGGTGGTAGTGATGCAGGGGGCTGTTAGAGGTCAAGGCATTGGAGGACGTGGTATAGTGAGTGTGTCCATTCTGGATGTGAAGGACACACAACAAACTTCAGTTATGATTTACATGACCCACCATCTACATGGGCCAATTGTGCTTTAGTTGGAGAGGACTGTCATACAACTAAATCAGGTTAGGTGATTATTTAAATAATCGCGTGACTCGAATGGAAAGGCCTTTGAGTGACCCAACAGGATGTCTCGAGGTTCTGAGCATGTGGCTTAACTGGTTCCGTGTGAAGTATTACATGGCCAAGTGGGTCTCATTAAAGATTGTGATTCACATCTATCACCATCTTCCTTAGTTCAAGGTACTTGCCTAAAGTTTGCATCTCGTCCAATTGGAGTTTCAAATGAAGCTCAAGCTTGCAGCATTGATCTATTTAATGGAAGGAAGAAAAATCAGAGCAGGGAGGATAGATTAACAAGAGAAAGGTCTTAGGTCTTAACAGACCAAATTTCAAAAGAAGTGGGACACTGAATAGAAGTGTTTCGTCTGGAATTAGAAAGAGAAAGGGAGAAAGGTGGATTCGGGTGATCACCAAGTATGATAAGAGCAGTAAGCAGAGGATTATTGGTGGAACAGGTGTGAACCTTGATGACTGCCTAAATGAGTGGTGTTGACTCTGCTTTGAGTAAGAAGAAACAGGAGAACAAAATGAGTGGTCTTGACTCTTATTCTGGTCCGAGTGGGATGATGAAAAATAATGATGGCAATGACACTAGATCAGGGTGTGTGGCTCTCCGGAAATAGGTGGATAGAGAGGTCATGATTGGTAAGAGCCTGGGTTTGTTTTTCTGGGGTGGTGAGGAGTTTGCTAGAAGAGTCTTTGAGGAGTTTGAAAGGAGGAGATGGGAAGAGAAGTTGAACAAAAAAGTTCATCAGGAAGGAGACAAGATTTGGGACAAAGATGATCCAAGCCAGGAGGATGAGCTCATGGAGGAAGATCAAGGCCTCAGTTGTTGTGCAAGGAGGGATTGCGTTTTTTATCAGAGGTTGTGTTGGTTGTATATGCTTTCACGGGGATTCCTCTTGGGTTTTTTCCCTCGTCTTTGCTTGAGGTTGATTGGGTGAATCTTAAAGTTTTGTTACTTAAGTGGTTTTTTGGGTTTTAGTATGGGGCTTTTTGAGGTCTTTGTTGAGTTCTTTGGGTGTGTTTCCTCTTCGGGTGATGTCTTATCACCTTCTTATTGTGTTCTTTTTCCTTTTCTCAGGAAATTTTATTTTTATTCTTCAAAAAAAAATGACTCCTCTGCCTTGAATTCTGGAAAGGAGAAGGAGATGATATCCATTACCCATGAAGAGTATGAAAAACTTCATCTATCTTCACTACCCTAACTAAGTCAAGTATAACTTGTCTTACATCTTCTTCTAGATCTTGGGTTATAAATTCTGGAGCCTCAGTCCATCTGACTGGGTCTACAAATCATTTTGTTTCTCTATCCCCTTCCTCCACTTCCCAAACTGCTACTTTAGCTATTGGTACTACCCCAACCACTAAATTGTAAATGATTTTTTTTCCTTCTCCCACTTGCCAAGGAATAGAAGAATTTTGTATTGCCATTTTTTTACTTTTGTATTGCCATCCCCTTCCACTAGCCATTTGCACCTGGATTTTTGCCTCCAAGATATCTCTTCTTTCCTCAAGATGCCCTCTAATTCTCTCTTAATCTTCCATCTCTCTTTTCTATCCTCCTCTGAAGCACTCAAGGCCTCCTCATCTAATTCCCTTGTCTTTTTCAATTTTTTTAAAACCTGCTTTGATTTGTTATTAATGCATTCCCTAGGTCCATACCCACAAGAAAAAGGTAAACAGGTCTAACCAAGCATAAGAAATAAAGAGAACTAAGCCAGCTTGGGCTATCATGCCTAGCATGCTAAGCCCCAAGGGATAGCAGGTAAGAATTGACCTGTTATCTATTTTAAGACATTAAGTCACACCATGTGAACTTAAAATAAGAGAGTGTAAGAGAGAGAGAGAGAGATAGAGCAAATGAATGAAAAGAATATTATAAAATATTACACAATCAAATAAATGGAACATGACTTAGGTTTGGTTTGGTCCAGCCAGTTATTAGTATCAAATAATAAATGGGATTCAGGGTTGGGAGGGAGGGAGGGAAGAGAGAGAGAGATGTAGGAATAATTTCTTAATACCAAATTGACATAAGGTGGTTGTGGAGTTTAACGAACAAGTTCTCTAGTATCAATTTAATGCAGAACCAAGATGGAAAATTGTCTAAGTATGGTCAAATACAGGTCATAAATAAAAACTATAGAAAATTCACAAAAATTAATGTTTCAAGCAAGGATTTGTGAAAACTTGAAGTTTTTAGTAATGAACAATGTGTAAGGTGATGGAGTGAATGTTGCAGGTAGTGATGAGATTGGAGCTGGAAAGGGTTGAGATCAGAAAAACAACCAGAGGTTCTTAATGTAAGGTGATGAAGTAGCAATGGTCTGTGGAGTTTCTGAAAGTTAGCTGCAGGTAGTGATGAGATTGGATCGGGAGAAAAGGCAGAGACTCCTGATCTGGAGAATGGGGTAGTTAGGGCTTTGCTGAACTGAGAGATAGGGGAGGAGAATGTGATCCTCCTCTGAGAAAGGAAAGTGGTGATGAAGGCTCTGATACTTCTGCAAGTATCTGAGTATTCTTAATATTCTAAGGGTTCGAAGTCAGATACAAACTCTTGCCTCCAAAGTTTCTCAATTAACCCTTTTCTATAGTTGCTCTTCTCCCGCCTTTAGGGTGTCATGAGAAAAGCAAGGACATGATTAGTGTAGGAATATCTTTTGTCAAAAAGGTATTTCAATTAATTATGCCAGATCAGCACAAGTGGGTACAAGAAAGGAACAAGGAAACTTGGTACTGGACCAAGCATCTCTCTCAGGTCCAAGCGTGTTCCCCAACATCAATCCAGCCATATGCTGTTAACTGTAGTACTGTTTCACACATCAGGGTGCATATGAGACTGTTTCACAGGGTGACTGCTTTGCATACCCATTCATGCTAGCCAATGGTGTCAAGCATATCCATGGCTCTTGCACAATGATACCAGGATACCTTAACATAAGTGTCTTATCATGCAAAATACTTAAATTTTCAATGTAGATTTCATATACGAAACCTTTTTCACCCATGTCCTATTTGCATTGGATAGGGATACAACTTGGGTGGGCTTGGGTTGAGTAGTGGTTAAAATATGAATGAACTAGGCCCAATGCAATGTAAATTCTTCTGATCAGGCATCTAACTTGCACCCCTATATCTGGGTAATAGCTTATGAACAAATTTCTAGTCCATTTATAGATTAATCCACTTTTTCCAAGACTTAAAATATCTTCTTTAGGGTGATACGTCTGTAGAAATAAGGAAACTAGAGAGAGGGAATGAGAGCAGAGTGAGAGGAAAAACTAGAACAACTCTGTGTTTACAAATCAGCCACCGAAGTCATGGACTCAAGTACTCAAATTTTATTATCTCAAAGATTAGAGCAGAGAGTATATAAACACTTGGACAGACTAATATCTTCACAAGCAAGTAACATTTGTCAGCTGCTTGTCATCAACTTGTTGACCTCCTTCAGCTGCTTTCCTCAACTTCTATCAGCTTCTTGTTGCCTCCACTCTTCAGTTTCTTCTTAGCTACATAGATTGACCTCAGGTTTAAGTATTTCATAATGACTAGGATCAACCTTTTATCATATCAAAACATCCCTGGGAAAAAAAAAAGTATCTATATACCATTTTAATATGACTCAACTAAGTGAATTCTACAGCTTAAAGCCCACATACAATATGAAACAACCAAATCACCTTGCCACCCCCAGAAAACACAAAAAAGTACATGGTCAACCGTTCAACTTCTCCATTGGGGAGGGAGGAGAGTTATATGAAGAGAAAGCTGAGACTCAAGACATCTACATTACATGACACAACCAAGGATACAGGATTTAGGGGAAGTGATGGGCAGGATCAGAAACCTCGTTTTGTTTCATTTTCTAGTCTTTGATCGAAATCCTAAAGGAAGATTTGAGAAAAAAAATCCGCTAAAGGAATGAACAGGAGTAGTGCTAATGATATTTCTCCGAAATATCCTAAGGCCAAATATATTTTCAAAAAGTATATATTCCACCACTGCTCAAAATTACATATCCAGGTTATCATGTTGAAATTTCCTGGAGATGAAAACCATCAAAATTTTTTGTAAGAGTAAATGAAGATCATGTCTCTTAACCATTATCTTTAAAATGAGAGAAAAAGGAAATGTGGTTACATCTTCAATATTTGAAGCACTTGGAAGCTCACCACACGCATGCTAAATTGAAAAATATGTACTTTAACATCTTTCTTTTAACTCTTTCTAATGTTATAGAGTGAATTTCACCGTGTAAAATTTTCTTCTTAAAAAAATGACTCACAAGTTTTGCATTGCTGATAACTGGCCGAGGAAAGTAGGCATGGATCCTGTGAAGTAGTTCCTATCCAAATTCCTGCAAGAATGGTAACATAGAAGTAGGAACAAAATAAGTGGAGCAAACAGGTATATCATAACATTTAAACCATGTTTGTGAACCTAAGCTTACAGAATTACAAACAAAATATAAGACCAACTATTCTCTCAAAAGGAACAGAAAGAACAAAAGAAAAATGACACACTATGATGCATGGAATTAGCATGATTAGAGAGATCATATACCCTCTTTCAGAACACAAAGGTCCTAAAAAACTAAGGAACCAGACATCTCATGTTTGTGAACCTAAGCTTACAGAATTACAAACAAAATATAAGACCAATTATTCTCTCAAAAGGAACAGAAGAGAACAAAAGAAAAATGACACAATATAATGCATGAAATTTAACATGATTAGAGAGATCATGTACTCTCTTTCAGAACACAAAGGTCCTAAAAACTAACGAACCAGGCATCTCCTAGATGACTAAGTAATAAAGACCAGGAGAAACACAGAGAATCTGATATACCCCTTTACCAAAGACTAATGAACAGAATTCCTAACAGTCCAAAAGGTCCCTGAAAATGGAAGGGGAATCTAGGTTCCCTTGCCCAAACTCTGCCAGATTAAAGAAAAAAGAGGGAAGATCAGAACTGTCCCTCTTTAATTCCAATTTCTTGCTATTCAGCAAAAAAAATTAATTTCTTGCTTACCTAAGTATCAGAACTTTCAGATCCAGAAAGAGATCAAAAAATCCAAGAAAAATATGTATTACATCCCTCAAAATACCTTAGATTAAACATCCATCTGAAACTTGGTTACATACTGATTCAAAACTCCCACAATACCTGGTTCAAGAAGCTGCTGGAGAGAGAAAGAGTAACCAATACAAGAGACTTCTTGTTTTTCAAGTGCAGATGAAATCTTCATGTCTCTGATACCATGTGAATACCCTGTAGAGAAGATGGAGGGTAGTTCTGTAATTTTAATTTTTCTTTATTGTAAACTAGTAAGCATGTACATTAGTGTTCTGTCTTGTACAGCACTGTACATTTATTTCTTTTGTAAGGACAATCTTGTCCATTCACTTCTTAATATAAATTCTTTCTTTCTAGGTTGGTTCGATCATACTAATCAACCCTAACAGATCTGAACTCTTGGCTTTCTCCCTGTATTCTCTCTCTCACACAGATTAACATGGGTTTGAGGGTTTTCTCTGATTCATCTCCTTTTCCTTTGGACTGTTTGAGGTCTCTTCTCTTCTGAGATTGGTTCTGCATTGTTTTGATCAATCCAAGAACCAGTCTTCTTTGTTCTATGCAACCAGCAAGAGAAATCTCATTGGATCTCTCTTGAAAGGCCGCCTTTTGTGGTAAAACTTGAAAGGAAGTGCCACTTGGCCCTTTTCTGCATATTCTAAATGTTTCATCGAGTTCGGAGAAGGATTGACAGAGATCTATACATCTCTTCTAGGCAGCGGCAATCAGTCTTTCCTTTTTTGGATTGTGCTTTCAGATCTCAGTCTTGCTGTGCTTTGGACACCTTCTCTCGACTATAAGAGGTTTCTTCTCTTATTTTTTGACTTTCTTCAATTGGTTCTCAATTTGTATTGCTCACTTTGGCTAGTTTTGCGTTTTGTTTTACTCAACATGGGTCTTGAAAAGAGTGAAATTATCTTAGTCAAATTTGATGGAAGCAACTATGCACTTTGGAAGTTTCACTTCCAATATTTTGTTGAAGGAAAGGGTATGTGGGGCTATATTGATAGTTCCACATCCATACCCAATGCTAGTGACGTCAAAGGACTGAAACAATGGAAAACTGAGAATACACAGGTTGTTTTGTGGACAATGGACAGTTCATCAAATGGATGTCAAGAATGCCTTCCTCCATGGGCATTTACAAGAAACAGTCTATATGAAACCACCTCCTGGATACTGTGAGAATCCTCTTTTGGTGTGTAAACTAAAGAAATCATTATACGGTCTTAAACAAGCTCCACAAGCTTGGTTTGACCGCTTCTGTACAGTGGTGTTGGAGGTTGGTTTTCAGTAAAGTGCTTCAGATTACTCTCTTTTTACCCTCAAGCAAGCACAAGGGTTGACTCTCCTCCTAGTATTTGTTGATGATATCCTTATCACCGGAGATGATATGGATGGTATTAATAACTTGAAGCTCCTTCTCAGCAACTCCTTCAAAATGAAAGACCTTGGGGCAATCACCTATTTTCTTGGCCTTGAAATTCAGTGATGTCCTCAGGTTATTTTGTCAACCACCAGAAATATGCCTCTGATTTAGTTGCACTAGCTCATTTGACTAATAGTGAACAAATGGGTACACCTTTGGAGCTCAACCGTAAGTTGAATAAGGATGAGGGTGAGCTCCTTCCTTATGCTACTTTATATCGATAGCTTGTAGGTAGTTTATCTACTTGACTATGACTAGACTGGATATTTCTTATGCTGTCCAGCTCGTGAGTCAGTTTGTATCTGCTCCACATCAGCCCCATTTTTCTGCAGTTCTCTGGATCATTCGTTATGTCAAAGGAACGTTGTCTCATGGCTTATTTTTCTCATCTTCTTCCTTTACTCAGCTCCGAGCTTATGCATATGCTAATTGGGCAAGTTGCCCTGACACTTGTCGTTCGACTATTGGCTGGTGTATATTTTGTGGTGATTCTCTGATTTTTTGGAAATGCAAGAAACAACAAACGGTTTCCAAGTCATCTACTGAAGTAGAGTATAGAGCAATGTCCTCTGTATGTAGTGAAATAGTTTGGCTCAAGGCTCTACTTCATAATATGGACATTGATCACTCATCCACCATCCCTTTGTTTGCTGACATGAGTGCAATCACATCAAGATTGCATCCAACCAGGTATTTCATGAGCATACTAAACATATTGAGGTGGATTGTCACTTCATTCGTAACCTTCTTCTTGCGGGTCACATCTCTCTCCCACATGTCTCCTCAGGATTGTAGCTTGCAGATCTCTTCAGCAAAGCTATGACCAAAGCCCAGCATAATTTTCTTATGGACAAACTAATGCTTGTTCCCTAACATCAATTTGAGGGAGAGTGTAGAGAAGATAGAGGGTAGTGTTAACAGATGTTATTTTTCATATGTATAGTACCGCAGGGGTACTATTGTACTTTTACTTCTCTTTATGTTTAATTGTTGTCGCCCTAGTATAAATATAACATACTGTGCCGGCATGCAGTATCTTTTAGAGGCTCTCAGTCCTCTTGTCTCTTCTCTCCTCTCTTCTTCCTGTACAACAGGTAGTTCTGTAATTTTAATTTTTCTTTATTGTAAACTAGTAAGCATGTACAGTAGTGTTCTATCTTGTAGAACACTGTACCTTTATTTCTTTTGTAAGAAAAATCTTGTCCATCCACATCTTAATATAAATTCTTTCTTTCTAGGTTGGTTCAATCATATTGATCAACCCTAACAGATCTAAACTCTTGGCTTTCTCCCTGTCTTCTCTCTCTCACATAGATTAACATACCCCACCCCCCAAAGGGCAATGTTTTATTGATTAGGGAAAACATATTTACAACTACAAAAATGCCCTTTATTAAGAGGACAGACCAAATACAAACGTGATGGTAATACCCTACAAACAAGTTTTTTATAACAGGACCAAGAACAAAAAAATAAATAAATGCACCATTGTTAATGGCATTGCAATAAGGGTGGCACATTGGGTTACATCAAGGTTTTTTGAAACTCTCTATTGAAGATATTGTTAAAAGCTAGGTTTGGTGGCAACTTCTCATAAAAAATAAAAAATAAAAAATTCATTTTCCATGCCTAACAGCCTCCACCCATAGAGAGTGCAATGATGATGAACTTTGATAGCTGTAGCAGAGGCAATCCATGACCTTCGGGCATAGAAGGAACCTTTACGGACTCCTATGGGAACATACTAGCGATATTTCTCAAGACCTCCTGGCCAAGGTAATTCCATATTAGTGGAGATAACAGCAATTGTGCAAGGAATTTGTGTGGCTAAAGTTTTTAACCCTAAGAAATTTGGTAAGAGAAGGAGATCCTAATGTGGTGATGTATCATCAAAAAGGTTGTAGGAGATCCTATCATGTTTTGCTTTCAATGATAAAAAACATATGGAAATTAGTGGGGCATCCCCATACTGAGTGGGAAGTCAGATTTGTGATAGCCACTCCCTTGGCTATTAAATGACTCTTTGTCAAACATTTCTCTAATGAAAAATGGAGCAATGCTTTTGAGATTGTGTTCATGTCTATAGAAAATTCCACTGTTTATCACAAAAGAGGAATGAGAGTGGAAAGGTTTCAGCGAACATCACATTGGAGAGCTAGACTGGACATTGAAGTCAAGAGCTTCCTACTAGAAATATGCAAGGAAGGAAGAAGAACCAGTTTGAAGATAAGGGAAAGCAGCTAAGGTACAATCGTTGTTAACGATAGAACTTTGTTATGGTTGCAAAGAGTGGTCGATGGTGCTAGGCAAGTGGATTGGGGAGTGGTGTGGAAAAGTGAAACTAAGCCAGAGGAAGATATGTGACCATGATTGTAGACCTGTGAAGATATACCTTGATGTACACTATTAGAGTAGTCCTTGTTGTACAGTATCGTATTCATATTATTTTATTTGTTCTTTTTATCATTCAGCCCTGTAAGGGCATTCTTGTAACTGTACACATCGTTTATCTCTTTAATATAAAAGAGACTCTTTAGAGTGGGGGTCAACTATTCTAGACACCCCTAATTCTGTTTTCTTCTTGCTCTCAATTTGGTTCACATGGTATTAGAGCAGGCTGCCCTTTGATCTTCTTTCTCTTTGATCCACCTTGTTTTCTTGATCCATTGAGAACTTGCATCTCTGCCAATTGGTCTTGGACTGTTTTGATCTTTCCAGGAACCTTTTTTTCTGTTTTCTGCGCATCCAGAGAGAGAGATTTTATTGGATCTCTCTCGTTTGACATCCGTTTGCAGCAAGATTTGAAAGGAGTTGTCGCCTAGCACTTCTCAACATACTCTGAAAGTTTTACTGAGATCTGTGAAGTTTTGAGAGAGATCTGGACTTTCCTTTTCTGGATTGTGTGTTCAGTTTTCTTCTTCTATTGAATATTGAACAATCTCCAGTGAAAGTAAGGGGTTTCTTTCTTAGTTTTTGACTCTCTTGGATTCGATTACAGCTTATTTCACTCGTTTTTTATCAAGTTTTACTTCAGTCTAGTTCCTTTAAACTTCAACCGAACCCTATTTTGTGCTATTTTCTTGCTGTAATGGCTTCAGACAGAGGTGATATCATTCCTGTGAAGATGAATGGACAGAACTATGGAATGTGGAAGTTCCATTTTGACTTTTATGTTGAAGGGAAAGGTTTAGAAGGATATCTGAATGAAACGGTCACTAAACCAGCTGAGACCGAGGCCAAGGCTTTACAACAATGGAAGTTGGATAATGGTAATGTTTTGGAGCAGCTACAGTAATCCGAACCAGTGAAGAAGGAAGAAGAAGATGAGGAAGAAGACAAGAGAAAGAGAGAACTGGAGGGTTTAGTCGAAACTGATTAGTCACCCAGTYAGTCGACCCCCTAATGTTTATTAGGTTCTAATTACACTTACAAAGACTAAACTGCCCTCACTTAAGTGTGGGGCAGAGYACTCTAATAAAACAGCCACATAAGCAAAGTACTTAACTGACATGAGATTACTAAACTACCCCTATTCGGATCACTCTAACAGGTAAGTTTGTTTCTTGGATTCTGAGTTCTATTGATTATCATATATCTGTACCTATGAGGAGAATGAAAACAACCTATGAGATGTACTTGTATCTGGAAAAAGTTTATCAACAGTCCAACGTATCTAAACGATATCAGATAGAATCAAAAATATTTTCCCACAACCAAGGAGATAGGAGGATACAGGAATATTATTTTGGTTTTCTTGATTTATGGGCTGAATATGAGATTGTTCATATTGAACCCTCGGATCCAGTAAAGTGTGAAATATCTTCAGAAGCACTTTGAGAAGAGAAAGGTGACTCAGTTCTTGATGAGACTTAGACTTGAATATGAGATAACCAAGTCCAACATTCTGAGTAGGGGAACACTTCCAGATATGGATTTTGTTTTAGGGGAACTTCTGAGGGAAGAGACTAGACTTCTCACTACAATCGGGTTTGATGGAAAGATGGCTGAAGATGGGGCTGAAACAGCCTTTGTTGCTCATGGAGGGAAGAAGACAACCTCCAAGGACTTCTCCAAAACCCAGTGTTGTGAGTGTAAGGTTTTGGATGCATTGCATCTCACTATAAGAAGAATGTGTGCACCTATTGCAAGCAACATGGTCACATCATTCCAGACTATCCAGTCCGACCAGCTAAGGGTTCTCAGAAAAAGACTCAGCCCCGGGCCTATCAGTCAATAGATGGACAAGCAACAGACACTGTATCCACCAAGGGTGATTCTTTAGTGAAAGGCGATTCAATAGGTGTCATGGATGAAGAAAAGGTCCGGCAATTGGTATCTTCTACTATTTCCTCTGCTTTCTCTGCCATTGGCTTGTCTGGTAAGTTCTCTGCTTATTGTTCTTCCCCTTCACATGCTTGGATTATAGATTTAGGTGCCACCAACCATATAACAGGAGCCTACCTCAATCACCCAAATCCTTCCACTAAAACTCACCATAAACATATTATTACTGCCAATGGTGAAAAGTTAGACATCATTGGTAGCAATGATTTGTCCCTTAAACTGTCACCATCTAGATTCTTCCCTCTCTCCAAAACCCTCTTAGTACCAAACCTTACTACTAATCTGATTTTTGTTGGCCAACTTGTTAATAAAGGAAATGTTCTCACCTTTTCTCATGATGGTTGCTTGATATAGGACCGGTACACTAGGAAGGTGAAAGGGAAGGTGAAGGGATGAGAAATCCATCGTATGGACACCCATATCTTGCGGAATAAGGGGGCGAATTTCAAAAATTTCTCTCCCTTCAACTGGGAATCGCATTCCCTATTTAGAAAATCATATTTTCAATGATCAATCTTGAACCATAAACTGAACCAGATCTGA
>NW_010729340.1:464912-475469 GCF_000365185.1 Nelumbo nucifera | reverse complement strand
ACTTAATGGGCCAAAATCCCATTTCGAGGTGGGCTGATATGATCACCCATCCATGGGGCGAATTTGAGATTGAAGTTAGTAAAAGGATTGGGCCTTTAGCCTTATCCACTCTTAGAGACCAAATTCAAATCAGATTTGAAGCTAAGGGCATACATAAACTGTCAAACAAGTTCGATCTCGACCTGTGGGAGTGATCAAGAAAGGTTCTTGATATTATCATTTGATAGAAAAGGTAATCTGAAGTCGTGCTCATCAGCCCTCCATCACATTCTTGCTAAAGAATTTAGTTCTTGCTGAAGAACCGTCCTACTGATTCTGCTTCATCCTGCACTGTGTCATCTTCGATGGAAGCAGTCTTTGGATTTCTCCTTGGGCGTGAACACTTTCATTGGGGGTTTATCATTACTCCGTATCAAATATATCCCTCTTCTCCCTTTTGGTTTTAGATCTGGTCTGGTTTGGTTTCAAGATTGATCATTGAAAATACAGTTTTCTAAAATAGATAATGCGATTCCCACATGGGAGAGAGAAAATTTTGAAATTTCGCCCAACCTTCTTGTAGGATTCAGCCATCCATATGATGGATCCCTCATCCCTTCAGTTTTTATAAAAGAAATAAATAATATAAGTGCATATTAGAAAAATGCAATATATATCATGATCCCAACCTATTATCTTATCCAATCTGATCTAAAAATCCAAAGGGGTTAGGGAGGATATCCAAATACAACAAAATAGAATCATATTGGATCATGATCTAATCCATTTGCATCACTACCCAAGCCTAATCCAAGTGCATCAAATTTCAAATAAAATTGGGCTCAGGTTGAACAGTTGGGTGTGACCACAGGCTTGGGCTGGGCTCGAGCCTTAAGCCCAATTCTTAGGGTCAGGCCTGGATCAAAATTAAACCCAACCCAACCCACCTGACTTGCACCCCTCAAGCACCAAAGCTCACTCAACAGTTTCTTTGTGTTGGTCGGCGAACTGCTACCGGTATGTATAATTGATTTGTAGGTTATAGTGGTGGCAATTAAAACTTGCAATTAGAAGCAGTGACTGTTGGCACATAGTCAATTAATGGTAAAGTATCCAACAAAGCACCTCCTCACAAATTCTGTCCTCACACCCACCTCACAACTTTTTGATTTTTTGACGCCATACCTCACAGCTTTTTCGGTTATGTATTAACAACATCTCCCCATGAATTAAAACATATAAGTACGTGTATGGAAATGTTTCCAATGTATGTTGCAAAAGCTATTATGAGAACCAATTTTGTGAGAAGCAAGGACATGGCAGAATTGTGGGCCATTTACAAAGGTCTCCATCAAGCCACAGACCGAGGATATAATAGGATGAATGCATGATTATTGAAGCAGACTTGTGATCTACTATCATGGCTCTTCAATCTCGGAAATGCAATAAATGGCAAGCTGAAATATTGTTTCAATCTTCGATTCAAATGTTGCAAGATCATGGAGCTGTCATCCTTCAACATTGCTTTAGAGAAGCCAATAGTAGCATAGATACTTGAGCCAATTTAGCTACTAGGCAAAGTAGAAGGTTTATCTTTTCTGAAACTCCTCCAAATGAATTATGTTCTATGTTATGAGTGAATATTGCCGGTTACTCTAGTTGGCGTAGTTGTCCTAATAGTGCTATTCTTTTTTGCTAGTTTTCTCTTTTTGTTGGTTTGTTTCTTCATGTTTGTTGTCCTGAATCCTTTGAATAAAAGAAAAACATTATCGCATTCCATGTGATGAAGAAGTCTTGTCTCGGGGTTTGCTTTTCTACTTTCAATTGTGGATAGATTTAAGGGGTTTTTACCATTCAGTTCACCCCTAGTTGGAGCTAAGATTTCACGGGCAGGATGCGGTTTATAGGGGATCGACTTCTATCAGGGAAATCTGTGCCCACACCTTTTTAACAGCTTTTTACAACCTTGCATTGGGAATATCTCCCCATGAAATAAAGCACACAAGTACGGAGATATTCTCAATGCAAGACAATAAAGGCTGCTCGAATGGGCTTTGCCCTGACTAAAGCCAAACTCATTTCTGAGGGGGATTGCAGTCCAAAAATCCCTAAATTCAAATGGGTATAGTGGGCTAGAGTACTATAAAAAGGTAAGACCTAAGAGTATTTATAAGGTACTTTTACCAAAAAGGGGGACCAATAAAGGCTATAGGATTTATGATTAGTTTTTTATCTTTGCTTTTCACATCTCTTTTGTGAAATTGCCTCACAAATCCATACACGTTTAATTTATTATATGTATTTATATTATATTAATCTATAAATAACCCAATCCAATAATATTGGATTGAATTCGGGTATATTGGAATCCAATCCGTTAATTAAGGTGACATTTGGCAAGTCTTTCCGTGCGGTCTTCTGGGCTTATACAAGATCAAAAGACCGAAAATTGGTCTTTTCCATTTGGTAACCAAAAGCTGGAAAGATGAGAAAACACATGTGTTGAAAGACCTAAAAAGTCTGAAAATGCCGAATTTTGGGAAGCTTCAAATGAAACTTTCTAGTCTTTCTATGTGATATATAGCCTCTAAAGACATTTTTAAAAACTTGGTAAATCGAGCCACTTACCAAATGGTCTTTGTCTTTGAAGATAAGACCCCAAAAGCTCAATATGTCTTTTGGGCATCTGGGCTGTTAGAAGATCTTTCTAAAATGACTTGCCAAACAACACCTAAACAAATCCAACTTCTAGATTCTGATTCAATTTGTTAGCACTTAGTAGATATCTGAATCTGATATAAACAAATTGGATTCAGATTGAATCGGTTCAATATACGATTCATTTGAAGCCCTAGAAACCCAAGCTTTCTTCTCTCTTTTCTTGGGGTAAATTATAGATTACCACCCTATACTTTGGGGATAGTGACAACCATCTAAATTTTCATTTGCAGCAAAGACCCCTGAACTTTCAAATTCCAACACTTTGCCACCTCCATTTGTATTTTGTTTGTAAGTCAATGAGGATAAAGATGGGCTTAGAGTCTCGAAAGTGGGGAAGAAGATGTTGTCAAGGAGTTGGGAGTGAAACTTAACTTTAATTGGAGTAAAGACCAGATCCCCTTCATTGAGGATGATCTCCCTTCTTATAGAAGTAAGGAAGCATGACTATGTGCGTGAAGCTAGAATTCCAAAATGTTCCTTAATTTTACTAGTGCCTGGAGATAGATCTCATCTCGTTCTCCCCTCAAAGTCAAGACATGTGAGGTTTGAGGTCTCAAAATGTTCCTCAAAGCCTTACCGTGAATACCTATAAGGTTTTACTTATTTACCCTTAAATGTATACTCACTGTCTTACATTAGCCCCTTGCTTAACAATAAAAGAGTTTGTTTGCTAAGTAGAAAAGTAGATCGAGTAATTTAACCTTTGTTATCGATCATTAGCCCCCATTTGGGTGGTGAAATCTAGAGGATTGACACCTTCTTAATTAGTGTGATTGTTTGAGAATTTTCCTAAAAATTAACCCCTAAATTCTAAAATAACTTAGCTTTAAGTCATGGTTGGTTTGAAAGATTAGCCTTGAAATATCTAAAGAATTTTTAGAAAGAATAGACCCCCAAAATTCTATAAATATTTATTTAAAAGAGTAACCCCCAAACGTTTGAAGAAATTTTTTTTCTAGAAATATTATCCCCTAAAATTCTAAGGAGAATTATTTCAAGAATTTGCCCTCAAATGTTTGAAAAGTTTCTAGAAAGATTAGCCCCAAAAATTTTGAGAAGATTCATTTGAAAGATTAGCTCCCTCAAGTTTGCTTTTGCAAGGCTATTAATGGGAGCATGTATTATTTGTAAGGCTATTGTTTGTAGTTTTATTTGGGCGGGTGAGGCTATAAAGGGCAATGTTGTTTTTGGTGAGGTTGTTTAAATTCATAACTCCCTCGTAAGTGGGAGACATAATATTAATAACTTCCTTGGGAAGTTTCCTTATTTCCAAGATGTTTTTGATAAGAACCACGTGTATAGTTATGTGCATTTTTCACAAATTGATGTTTAGTATTATGATTTCATCTTTGTAACAAATAGATAAAGTGGAGCACGTGAAATGTACCAAAAAATTAAAAAAAAAATGCAGAAAAGTACCAGAAAAATGTAAAAATGCATGAAAATACTTTATGTTACTCTTGTTTTCTTTTCACTTTATAGATAAAATGGGGCACATGAAAAGACTTGTTTTTGTCTCATAGTGTCTTTTCATGGGCCCCATCATACTTGTAGAGCAAGTTAGCCAAGAGTTGCAAAGACTCATTGTTATCTAACATAGTCTAGCATTCCTCTTATGTGTGTGCCTTTGTTGTTGAAAGAAACTTGTCACGTGGCTCTATTTTTGGTTTAGATGAAATACCTTAACCCATTGCTGGGTTAATGGTAAAACCTTGGGTTGGCAAGCATGAGAGTATCGGCTTGAGTCTTAAAGTAGCAACTTTGTGCAAGAAAGTGCCATACATTAGGATTGTATCTTAGTCCACCCCCAAGACCAAAAATAGTTTGGACCAAAATTGGGTAATGACCTTTCATGAAATATCTTGAGCATTTGTAATCTTAAAGAAATGATAATAGGTCTACCTTTTAATAAAGGGGCATGGATGTAATCTAGGTTAATATTTGAAATTGTAGAGGATAAGACCCCAATAGTKTTTTTTTTTTTTTTTTTYTTTTTGTAAGCAGATGAAATAATCTTGTGTATTTGTGATGTTAAATAATTGAATCTAGCCTAGTATTTGAAATTGTAGGAGGATAAGACCTAAAAGTGACTTGTGCTGCATAAGACACAAGTCCCTTCATCTACCCGCTCCCTTGCAAGGGGAAAATAAAAAGAAAACATAAAGGAAGATACTTTAAACCTGGTTTCCATAATCGTTTTCATCCACTTCTAGTTCAACCCACTAACAAAAGATATCATCATCATCAAAGCCTTTTACCAATTATATGGGCTAATCTATAGTACATGAAATCTTGTTATGCCATTCTATTTTGTTTAGTGCCACATCCATATATATATCCATTTTTAGATGCTAAAGATAAATAATGACCTATATTGTAGATGTTCTCTTATTGTAGGAAGTCGTCCCCCATATTTTACAGTTGGGGAAAGTTGGGAAAGGACCAAGGTTGTGTATACAAGATTGCTATAGAGCCTGGAAGTCCCCCATATTTTACAATTGTAGCGAGGATGGTTTCTTCTAGCACACATGTCAGATACATACTGTCAAGTCCTAATTCTTTCATGAAAACGGTCCCATTAGATTTATGGAGCCCTAACTTTGTTTTGCAGTTTGATCTGAGAAGCCACTCTACTACCAAGCTTTTCTGGTGCTCTTCCTTCATTGAAAACCAAACACTTCACACAAAAATAGAATTAAATTCCATCATGATTGATCAAGAAACCTAAATTATTTCACCATTGGTAGTTCTGATGAATATGCAAGTGTTTATGACATCCAAAACTACCAATTGGATGTGTTAAGTAATTCAGATAGACTTGTAAATACCTTATGTCCCCATCATCTAATTGGCTACAATGGTGTTCACATCACTAGGCACTACAAGAAATTGGGGTTTGGATGACAAAATTTTTTGGTGGTTTTTTAAATTTGTCGTTAGATGTAGCATTCTCCCGACAGTTTATACATATCTGTCAGCAATGGAACTAAAGGCGATGAAACTAAAGACTAAGCCAACGGTTCATAGAGCCGTCATTATAAATAAATATTAGACCAGTGATTTTTCACTTTAAGCCAGTAGTTCAGTGAACTGCCGATTATAGCCTATTCACATTTTCAATCAAGAATCAAACGGGAGGGAGGGAAAAATGGTGCGACCTTGCGAGGGAGGAAATTTGAGCGGAAATCTATGAGCTTGGTTTTGAGATTCGAAGAATCCAAATGAGAGAGATAGAGGGAAAAATGCGAGAGAAATGCTACAAGATATAATCTCAAGCGGAAATCTCTGAGTTTCCCCACCTATTCGCAGTTTTTGATAAAAGGAAAGAGGGGAAATAGGACAGGGATGCGGATGGAATCTCGAACGGAAATCTCTGAGCTTCCACCTTCCAACAAGTTTAGTCCGTTTTGTATTTATCAACAAGAAAACGACCTTCCTTTTTCTCATTTCTCCAAATAAGGGTTTGAAAGAAATCATCAAGAAAAAAGAACACAACTCTTTATTCTAGTAATATTCTTCTTATTCTAGTCATTCTTTTTTTTTAAGTCGTAATTTTTAATTTTTTTGATAGTAGAATAACATGAATGACAACACTCTAACACGTTCCAGCATATATGTTGTAGATTTTCAACAAATCTAGTGTGTTCTTTGATCAGAGATCGTTTATAGAGCATTCAAATAGCATCAAGTTCTATTAGCAGTTATGTTTTTTTCTGAACAAAAGACATTTTCCACTTGAATAGTGGTTGAAGTGGTTAGTTCAAGTAACGTATTTCTGCTCTGATGGTTAGTTCAAGTAAAGCATTTTTTGAGGTAATTCATGAGTTGTTTGCCAATGATGATAGAGATGTGATTAGTGAAAATATAGTGATTAGGGTATTTCTTTTCTTTCCTCCATCTATCAATAGATGTTTTTATATTCTTTTCTTTATTTCATGATTGAAGAATAGTCATCTCTATCTTAAGTGGGATCCATTTAATGTTGGGTCTGAAAATATTAATCCGTAGCCATGTAGCGTCTATCAAGTAGTTAGTGTTTGACCAGAAAATTGCACTTGACCATTTGCCATATGGTTACCCGAAAGGCCAAAATTAACCAAAAAATTGCACTTGGAGCAACTTGTTATGCCAACAACAAAACTATTCAAGTGGCTGATCCTATTAGATAGACATTGGCTAATGATTGGGAATTAGGCCTTTCAGGTATAACCAATTCTTATATAAAAAGACAGAAAAAAAAGAAAAAAAAGGAAAGGAAAGAAAAGGAAAAGAAAAGAAAGGGAAGGGAAAGAAAAAGAAAGAGAAGAAAAAAAGAGAAAAGAAAACAAAAGAAAAAGAAAGGGAAGAGAAGAGAAGAGAAAAAAAGATAAGGGAAAAGAAAGTGGTTTGCCCCTGCCCCTTTGGCTGGGGGCTTTGCCCCCTAGACCCCCACCCCCTTTTTGATGTAGCCTAATTTGTTTTTTTTTTTTTTTTTCTTTGAGTTAGGGGGTCTTTCTCCGCTCACCTCCCCTTCGATAAGACCCCCCTTTCAACTAATGTTATGCATCTATATTCTTCTTAATATAAAAGATTTTTTTATTAAAATTAAAGAAAAAATGAGATCCCCCCTTCCTCTTCATCCTCCTCCTAACCCTCCTCCTCTTAAGGAGGCTTACACATCCTTGTGTTCAGGAGGCTTATGCCTCTTGCATTCTGAACTACACCTCACGCCTCTAGGTAGCGGAATGCCTCGCATTATGCCTTTGTGTTTTAAAACATTGGATCCAACTAAATGACAAGTTTATCATTAGTGGCACCCTTCCATAGTATTATGTGATCATGACATGCTAAATCACCATTGAACTGAAGGGTAAATTATGAAAAAGACGTGCTTTTGAAGTTGGATAGTGAACAATTAGGGGGACAAGATGTCTATAGAATGAGAATCCCTGAAATAAGCATATTGAGATGGACAAGTGGCACGAGTGAAAAGGCAAGTCAATTTAAAGCAAATCCCAGATTATTTATTAAGGGGATCACCAAGTTGTTTACACATGACACCATTTAGTGATGAAGAATGTATGACTGATTTGGTGAAGGGGCCATTACTTGGTGCAATTGTAAAATCTGAGGCTAACAATTGTGTAAGGGTTCAAGTTTGAGGGCATCTACCTTGTGTAAAAAGAATAGGTCCATATAGAAACCACCCTTCCCAATATTTTGGGATAGTCAGAGTTACTTTGGGTAATGGCCCTTCAATGGCAGATTTGATGAAGAACAACTTAGAAATAGCTGAAGTTTTTTACAAGATATGAAAAAGTCCAGTAACATGGTTCAAGTAGTGGGGAAATTTTGAAGACTTGTATTTTGAGAAAAGATATGATGCATGGAACAAAATGGAAGGAAATTATATTCTTTGCTGAGTTCAAACAATTTGGATGGACTGCAAGGAATATAAAAGGGGATAAGGTTCTACTGTTGTTACCACTATTACTACTGCTGATGGTAATAATATGCAAATTGTATTTTTTTGTGCCAATATGAAAGAGTATAATGCTTCTTGGTTCTTGTGAAGCCTTAAGGAATCTGTGAAGATTAGCAATTGATAAAGGTGTAATCATGTCATGAACTTTGTCACATGCAAGTTGTTGGTCTATGGTCCATCTAAACTTATGCAAGTTAATTCTATTGCTAATAGCCTGCCTAGATTGGATGTAGAAAGACCTTTTTGAAATTAAGAACTATATACCTTTATGAGGTATTTATGGATGAGGGGTGGTTCTATATGGCTATACTTTTTTATAATTTTGATGGTGTATATCTTCTCATGTGCACCCTCTTTATAATGATATGTAGTTCTTTCTAAAAAAAATGTTTATGATACTGGTTGATTAATCACAGATTTTTCGGATATGATGCATTTTTTTTCTTGATGAATAATAGAAAATTTTCTTAATGATTAAAACCAAATGATACACCAAGGGTAGCCTCGGTTGCCCCTAAAAGTACAAAATAAGAAATACCCAACTTTACTTTAGTAATTACATCTGAGCCTAGAAACAACTTTCCTTGTGTACCCCCTGTTTTGGTAACTGATCTGCCATGTTGTTAGCCAATCTTGACATCCATTGAAAGTCCACTTGCATACCTTCTATAAATCTTTTAATTTTCTTGAACTCTTTCCTAAAAAACCACAGAGCTTGTTCTTTCTGTTGCCTTTTGTAGTCCAAATACTATTGCTGTCAGTTTAGCTGTAATTGAATCCCCTTGTCCACATGGACCTAAATATATTCCCACCACTTCCCTCCTCGCATTTCTAAACACCCCTCCTATACTAGAAGGGCCTAAGGCTGCTTCCATCAAAACTAATTTTAATAGCACCATTTTTCGGGGGGAGTCTAGTCCCTTATAGTTTTTTACTTGGGAAATTTTGTGACATGTGTCCCATAAAAATACTTTAGGGCTGAAACTTGAACTAAATACTGTAAACTGAGTAAGCGATTTAATTTCTAATGAACAGGTTCTAGAGAACGCATACATTGAAAGACTTGTTCAATGTATCTACAAAATTGGAATTGTAAAAATAAACCTGTCAAGTGTCAACTAGGCCATAGGAGGACCTCCTTGTTTGAATAGTACATTGAAAAGGAAATTTTTTATTTTAAATCATTCTATGTCCAATAAAAGCGTGGATGAGGTGAAATTAGTAGCAAGAATAGGAGACCTATCTTGGAAAGACTATTCATTGGGCTGCCATCTGGAATCTCAAAGTTAAACAAAAGAAAAAAATGTACATTTAATTTGTGGAATGCTTGTAATAATATAGTGGGTTCAACTATGATACTGGAAAAACTTGTACTCAATCAACCAACATCATAAAACTGGTATCCAATCAGATGATATTTATCAAAATTCATGGGGGGGTTTGACTGGTCAAAGGTCTTCTGATATCATGTCTTTCTGACAGCAAAGATTTTCCCTAATATAATTCCAATTATGACAGCTAACTTACCATCTCATGTTTTTATTTTTTCTTAAGTTTTTTTTCAACATTTCATTCTCACCTGAACTTCATTGATGAAAAAAGGATTTATCCCCTCAAAAAATATGAATAAATGCACCTTTATCCATCTAACATCCGAAAGGGTGCCAAAGGCCAATATGCAGTTTTGAAAAGCTACAAATGTCAACTGAGTACCTGCTTTTATTAGTGCAGGGGGTAGGAAGGTGTTCCAGTCATCCTAGGGTTAGCTGGTGGTCCATTGGTTATTTTAGTTGTTATTTATTTCAGTTTTCTTTTGTTCTATTTGTTATGTAAATACTAAGGGTAGATCTGTCCTTTCCATGTAATGAGCATAATCTATAAATACTAAATAAAGTGGTGGTGGCAGAACATTAAGATTATGCTCCTCCTTTCAACTCTTGTGTTCTACTGCTTTCTCTTCTCTTTCTCCTCTCTTCTCTATACCTTTTCTTCTATTTCCGAACCTGAAATCCATTAGGGTTCAAGATTGATAGCAGTCCTGAACGTCTACTTGGTATCGGAGCTAGGGTTTCTCATGTGAGTTTAGTCTAGCCGACCACATGAGAACCATCTAAGGCTGGAAGCTGAGAAAGTAAAGTTCGTTGACTGATTCTTGGAGATCGCCAGAGGGTTTAGCAGCTGTTTGAAGATTTGCCACGGTTGTAGAGTGTTGGTGATCAGGAAGAATCAGAGAAGGCTAGGGTTCGGGTAACCTTGGAAGGCAACAAACAACATTCTCTTGTAAGTTTTTATTTTCTGAGAGAAGTACTATCAGAGAAGATAGGTTGGACCTATCTAGAAAGGGCGGCCGAACCACTCTAGGGTTTTCTTTCTTCTATTCTCTAGGGTTTTGT
>NW_010729340.1:436493-452036 GCF_000365185.1 Nelumbo nucifera | reverse complement strand
CAGACCTCAAAGCTCTAGAGTGTTAGGGAATTGAGATAAGATTTGATGTATGGGCTATTATGATAAGGGTGATTAGGAGTTCTCACTAAGATAGAGTTTGTTATGATAGGATAGAGCTTGAGATAGATTAAGTTTGATGTTTGGTTTTAGTCTATAATGTAATTACAACTCTCATCAATGCATTGTTTTCCAGCCTTCTTTTATTTCTATCATGGTATCAGAACCAAAGGCAGGATTGACCATTGAATGGTTCTCAACATATTAAAAATCATGAGTGCACTAAACAATCAATCCACTTAGGTGGCATTTAACCATCTGATTTCTTCATTAGTTGTGGAACTAATTTTTTGCCTCCAGGAGCCTGATTTCTATCCCAGCTAATTAAGTAGGGCCTATTTGATGGTGGGATCTGCTGCTTGGAATGAGAAASGTGGGTGTGTCTCCAGACCTCAAAGCTCTAGAGTGTTAGGGAATTGAGATAAGATTTGATGTATGGGCTATTATGATAAGGGTGATTAGGAGTTCTCACTAAGATAGAATTTGTTATGATAGGATAGAGCTTGAGATAGATTAAGTTTGATGTTTGGTTTTAGTCTATAATGTAATTACAACTCTCATCAATGCATTTCTTTCCAGCCTTCTTTTATTTCTATCACGGTATCAGAACCAAAGGCCTGAACCTAGAGACTCACACCGTGTTTCTTGCATTTCTGGCGGGTGGCTGGAATCCTAGCCACCCATCGGGTCCCCGATTTCCTGTTTACTTTTCTACTTCCAACTCTACGTTTTTCATCTCATTTTATCAAAACAAAAGAAGGTAGCAAAGATGAGGTCACCCTCCTATTCTATTCTTAACTTCCTGAGCATGATGTGCCTATGGAACCCACCTTCCGTCCCGTCGTCCATGGCTTTAGCAAAATCATTAGAAGCAGAGCTCAAAGAGAACGAGTTCGGGTTTTTGCCGACAACAGCAGCCAACCTTGTTTCAAGGAAATGATATCAGCTCCTTGGAAATCACCATGGTTCAACGTGTCCTTGGTAGAGGCACTAACAAACTCCCGATTGTTGCTGTTGATACTTTTGATGAGCATGATCCATGGTTGAGTCCCACAGCGCATTCAAAGAGAACCAAACTAGCCAACATATAATGGGTTAAGTAAGCAGTACGACTTAATAGGCCTAAAGCCCATTTCGAACTGGGCTTAAATGATTTAATTAAATTGGGCCATTCTGGTTTTATAATCTGATTGGGATTAGCAGTTGGATAAGATAAGTCTTATCAACTTGAGAGTCCAGATCTAAATACAAGATTTAGATTAGGAAATCTCATTCCTAATCAGATTAGAAAACTGATCCTGAGGGGATTATAAATAGGGGCGAATTCTACAAAACAAGACATAGTTCATTTCTGTAGTCTTTTCTCCCCCCAGCTCTTGGCATTATCCCAATTCAATCTCCACCTGCTGGAGTGATAAAAAAGTGTTCTTGGTATTGTTTCTTGGTGAAGAAACAATCAGAAATCGTGCTTACACCACCCTACTCGATTCTTGGTGAAGAATCTCAGGTTCTTGCTGATCCTGCCTCAAAATACGCTGTGTCAACTTCAGTGGAGGCGGATTTGGTATTCTCTTTGGGCATGAACACCTACGTTGGGAGTTCCTTTTACTTCATAACAGGTATATCCCTTACTTCCCTTTTGGTTTCAGGTCTGGTCCGGTTTTGATTCAAGAACGAACCTTGAAAGTGTAATTTTATAAATTAGGGAATACGATTCCCGGATGAGAGAAATTTTTGAAATTTCACCCAACCTTCTTGCAGGGTTCAACCATCCATATGATAAATCTCCAATTTCTTCAGTGGTATCAGAGCCAGGTTCACATGCTTGAACCAAATCGGACTTTATTGAAACCTACGCAAATAGGCAGAATCGTTTTATCTTATTTGCGCAAATTAGAACTTCTCTGGGAATTGGTTCCTAGATTTTAGGCGAACGATATGAAAATTAAATATTTATTTATCTGCAATATTTATAGAAATTTCTATTTATATTTCTTGGATTATGGGCTATTCGTATGGTGGAGATCGAAGTCTTTTATTGGCACTAAGAATTTGTGCCCCTGTTGTATTATTCTATTCATTCTTGGTTTGTAAATAATTTTTTTTAGACGGAATATATAGGATTTAATTCTAATGTAATTAATAGAAGATTAGGCTTTTCTATTTTTTTCATTGGAAGAAATGCTGGAAGCGCATGGAGGCGAAGTGTTGTAGAATCGAGTTTAGCCATCTACATTTTGCATATTTGGAACCTGCAATTTGCGAACTAACCTTTGTTTTGCAAGGTTGTAGCCTTACGAACAACCCCCTGATTGTTGTTTGTTGATTCTTGATTGTCTTGTTTTCAGCCTTTTAATTTTTACATCATCTTCTTGAATTAATCTTGCATTAGATACCAAACCCTATGCCCATTTGACACAGATTGGATCGAATCTGTGGTTCAATAGGGACTGTTTTTAGCCCTAGAACTTTTATTATGGACTAGGGGTTTGATGGCCCATTACAAGATATAATTCGGCCCTACTTGTAAAGCCACAAGTTAATTAAGTTAAATCTACATCAGCCCTAATTCAACATAAGAGCTATATGGGCCGAACTGCCCTTTGTAATTCAACCCATATACCTAGATAATATTATATGATAATGTTATGGGCTTTAATGGGTTGATACTAATTTAACATAATTAATTTTAGGGTTTTACAGATAATTAAAATTGATTGGATCAATTGTGGTTTTATTTCATGCATGTGATGTATGATGTGTGATGTGCTACATACATGGACCATGTTAATTCGATAGTGGCTCTTTCGCACACCATGGCTGAATGCACATCATTGCCATGGTGTCCTTAAGATCATTGGATGACATCCCTTCTTAATGGGCCCCACATTAGTTTCCTCCCCAAGAGGAACCGTGCGGAACCCTAGCCGTTTAGGGCCCATTTGAATGACTTTAAGAAAGTCAGTGGGAAACACTTTGGTTTAACCTAAATAAAACTAGGGCGTAATTATTCGTTTTCTTCAGTAAAATATAAGTGCATGAGATAGGGAGATTCATATGATGAACTCTCTGAAGGCTTTTCATCATTAGCATGAAGATGGATCCTTCAATAATGAGGAGATGCACCATAAAATTGGGTTATCCATTTGCTGTTGGATATGTTGGATTGTTTCATAAGATGATAGGAGCGTCATAGACCAATGTGGGAGGAGCCTATCCTAAAATGGAAGACTCTTGCATGGTACTTTGGCGTTCATGAATATGATGGGTAAGCACTTATTGGACAGAAAGGTTTAATCTAAAATGGCAATGAACCTTGTCTGATAGAGGCCAAAGGGAAAGCTCATAAGATGAGTGGATATGATCCTTCACAGAAGGTGGTGGGGTTATGTAGCTGAAACAGTTGGCTCCATGCATTGTATGTGGTTTCTCACATTTTTAGAGACATACTTCGCAGTCTCCGTCACTAAAAGATTGGAGGAAGAACTTTGAGATGAATAAATGGAAATGAAATATAGATTAAAAGCCATATCTATGTAATAAACATGAATCGATTTAGGTTATGGATTAATAATCTGCATTGCCTTTTATCAAAACTGGCAAACGAACAATTCGCCAAGTTGTTGGACGATAACAAACTGAAGGGCCCAAATTATGTTGACTGGTTCCATAATCTTATGCTGGTATTAACGTCTGAGAAATTAGACAAGGTTGCTAAGACCCTGTTCCAGATCATTTGGGTGATAGGGCTTCTGAGGCATGTAGGAGAGAGTATCAAGAATGGGAAGAGAAGAACTCTCTTGCCCGGTGCTACATCATAGCCTTCCTCGACAATTCGATTAGATCGAAGTGTCCAAGGATATCCTGGATAGTCTAAGGACAATGTATGAAGAGCATAATCATTCTACTCGTCAGAAGGTCTTGAAACTATTCATGACCGCTAAAATGATCGAGAGTCAGATGGTTCATGACCATTGTCTTAAGATGATGGGTTACATTAATGAACTAGAGACACTCAGGTCAGGACTAGATCATGTCTCCAAGGTTGATGCCATTCTAAATTCCTTGCCTCCCTCATTCAATCAGTTTATCATGAACTATAACATGAATAAGCTAAATGTTAGCTTTCAGGAACTCAACAATATGTTGTAGAGGGCTGAAAAACTGATTAAGAGGGATAAACCGATAGCCATGCTTGTTGAAGGTGGCAATTCGGGTAAGAAGAAGAGGAGGGCAAAGAAAAAGCCTCAAAAGAAGACTAACAAACTGAAAAAGTAGAAGAAGGACAAAGTATCAGATGCCTGTCAATTTTGCAAATAGACCGACCACTGCAAGAGGAATTGTCCTCAATATCTGGAGACTAAGAAGCAAGGTAATTTCAAATCTTTTATCATAGACAACAATTTGTTGGTCACTTCTGCTTCCTGGTGTATTGACTTCAAGGCTTCAACTCATGCATGTAATACATTGCAGGAGTTCAAGACAAGCAGAAGACTGAGTGACGGAGAAGTAACGTGGTTACTTGGGGATTTCTGCAACAGTTGCAGTTACAACTATAGGAACTGTAAAACTAATTTTCAAAGATGGAACAATTGTACTTAAAAATTATCTTTTCGTACTTAATTTAAGAAGAAATTTGATTTCTGTCTCAAAATTATGTTTGGATGGTTATTCTATCTTATTTAGTAATATGTATACTTTTAAACGGAATAACAAATTTCTCGCATATGAAAAACTTGAGAACAATCACTACGTCGGAAATAATCCCCAATAAGAGAACTCGTGATACAATTAATCCCACGTGCTTGTGGCATTACCGACTTGGCCACATTAATATAGATCATATCACAAGGTTGGTAAAGGATGACCCTTTGGATTTTCTAACTGTAAAAGATCTTCTAACTTGTGAACCTTGCCTTCAGGGTAAGATGACGAAGCGGCCATTTACGGGAAAGTCTGAAAGATCTATAGGCACATTTGACCTTATACATACTGATGCATACGTAACCAGCACATTTATTTTATATTTACCGATGATTTTTCACAGTATGATTACATGTACCTAATGAGACATAAGTCTGAATCATTTGAAAAGTTCAAAGAGTTCAGACAAGAGGTCAAAAATAGTTAGGGAGAGAAATTAAGACCTTTTGATCAGATCGACGCAACGAGTATCTCTCTGATGAATTCAGAGACTACTAAAGGAAAGCGGGATTGTATCATAACTGGCTCCTCCTACTACACCATAATTAAACGGTGTATCAGAGAGGAGAAATTGGACTCTATTAGATATTGTTCGTTCACTTCTCATCCACTTAGGGTTACCTACATCCTTTTAGGGTTTCACATTAGAGACTACAATTTACGTGCTGAATTTGGTTATAACCAAATCCGTTACTAAGACTCTCTATGAGATTTGGACCGGTAAGAAACCAAGTGAGACACTTGAATATTTGGGGTTGTTCAACACATGTTAAAAGAACTAGTGCTGACAAATTGGAACCCAAGACCAGCTGTTGCCTATTTGTAGGTTACCCCAAAGGCTCTATAGGTTACTTATTCTATGATCCAAAATGCCAAAAGGTGTTTTGCTGTCGAAATGCCTATTTCGTAGAGGAAGATTACATCCTGGATAATCTTCATCAAGAAGTTGTTCTTGATAAGGAGAGCCCAGGGGTAGTGGGAGATGTCCCACCAGCTCCAAAAAATAACCAACCTAGAAGATCTACCCAGGTTTCTAGACCTCTGGTTCGTTATGGCTATAACCAAGAAAGTTACTTGGTGGAAGCTACGACCAGTGAGGAGGATCCCGTGACTTATACAGAAGCTATGTTGGATATAGATTCCTTGAAGTGGGTAGATGCCATGAGAGTTGAGATGGACTCAATGGAGACCAATGGAGTCTGGACTCTAGTAGATCCGCCCCCTGGGGTAAAAGCAATTGGTTGAAAATGGATCTATAAGAGGGAGAAGGGCCCCGATGGTAAGGTTGAGACCTACAAGGCTTATCTTGTGGTGAAAGGGTACACTCAGAAAGAGGGAATCGATGATCTTACTAAAGATATCTACATGCAGTAACTGCAAGGATTCATTGCTGCAGGTTAGGAACACATGGTATATAAACTTAATCGATCCATATATGGACTTAAGCAAGCTTCTAGGAGCTGGAACATTCAATTTGACTCTACCGTCAAATAGTTTAACCTTTAGCAGAATCCGGATGAGCCTTGTGTTTATAGGAAGACAGTGGAAGATAAGGTTATGTTCCTGGTTCTGTATGTAGATGACATCCTACTTATTGGAAATGATGTAGTGATATTAACTACGGTGAAAGTGTGGCTTTCACAACAATTCTCCATGAAAGATCTTGGAGAAGCCCCCTACATCTTGGGTCTTCGACTCTATAGAGATTGATCGAAGAGTATAATAGGATTATCCCAGTCTACTTACATTAACAAGATTGTCAAAAGATAAAATATGGAGAACTCCAAGAAAGGAAATATTCATTTCAGGCACGGAGTCACTCTTTTCAAAGGTATGCCTCCCAGGACTCCCGGGGAGATTGAGGGGATGAGAGAGGCTCCCTATGCTTCAGCCGTAGGGTGCATCATGTATGCCATGATATGCACTCGACCCGACATTGCTCAGGTAGTGAGCGTGGTAAGTAGGTTTCAGTCTAATCTGGGTCAGGAGCATTGGACCGTAGTGAAAAACATATTGAAATACCTTCGAAGGAGAAAAGAGTTTTATCTAGTATTCGATGGTAGTTTACTATATATCTAAGGGTATATTGGTGCCGATTTCCAGTCAGACCCAGATGATAGAAAGTCTACACCTGGTTACATCTTTACGATGGGGTCTGATGTAGTCAACTGAAAGAGCAACAAGCAAGGGTCCATAACAGATTCTACAATCGAATCCGAGTACATCGCCGCAAGTGAAGTTGCCAAAGAAGTTGTTTGGATGAAGAAGTTCATTCAAGAATTAGGAGTAGTTCTATCTAGTACATCACCCATTCCACTATTGTGTGACAACACTGGAGCAATTTCTTAGGCTAAGGAGCCACGAGCCCACTCAAAGTCAATGCATATCGAGAGGAAGTACTATATACTACGGGAGATAGTTGGTAGTGGGGACATCTTGATTCAGAAGGTAGCATCAGTGGAAAATGTAGCAGGCCCATTAGCTAAGCCATTGACACAAAAAGCGTTTGAAAAACACGTGGAAAGTATGGAACTCTGGCTTGTACCTAATTGGACCTAAGTGCAAGTAGGAGCTGTTAGACAGTGTATGCCCTTAGCTCCAATCAGATTGATGTACTTTTTGTCATTTATTGTAAATGAATAAAGTGCATAATTGATTCATGTTATTATGGTGCGTTTCTGTGTAATACCCTTAAACTGGACGCTTATGAAACTCATGTTAGTTTAGAATCTTCACAGTCGTTGGATAGATTTGGAGAGATTTATCCTGTTAAGGTTGACACTAATGTGCTACCAAGTTGGTTTGGGTGGCTTGTCTCAGCTACCGGGGTGAAACCTGAGGTGCATGTAGTGTGGGTTTTTTTTCAAAACCCTAAACCATACCAAAGTCCAATATTGCCCTAGACCTTGGAGATAAATGGGCAAAACTAAAATGTTACTCCTGACCCCTATACTCGATTATGGTACTACGCTAGGTGTCGGATTGAGCTGTCTTTGATATGACAATGAGTGAGATCCTTTATCGGGTCAAAACTTGGGTATGTATTGGCAGTCTGAGAAATTACTTGAGTGGGTGATCATAGTGACAGGATCAGCCCCTTTGTCGGACAAAGGGAATGATCAGGGAATGCATTATCTTTGATGGAAACCTAAACTGCCGATAGTGGAGATATACTTATATATTATGGTTTCAAATTGTTTGCAAAAAAGATTTAATTCCCAGGATCCATGTGAGTTGAGAGTGCAGCACTGTACCTTTCAGCCGAGGGAGATGTCTTCTCTTTTCAGGCAGTGTTTGATCATTAAGGGATGAGAGGTTAAGTGTAAGGCCATTAAGGGTAATACTTGATGGGATAATCTTGCATCTACTCACAATCCTTGGGTTTTCATAAGATGACTCAACTCAAGGACCATTTAGTGTAAATGTTGGGTCCATTAAGAGCCCATGGTGATGGACTCAGGGGTTTACTGTGACTTATAGTGAATTCGGCCAAGTCTTGTAACCAAGGTTGGGCTGAACCCATGTGGCTGATGTATAGATCAATGCTAGGGTCCCACGCCATACAAAGAGAACCAAATTAGTCAGCATATAATGGGTTAAGGTAGTAGTATGATTTAATTGGTCTAAAGCCCATTTCGAACTGGGCTTAAATGGTTTAATTAAATTAGGCCATTCTGGTTTTATAATCTGATTGGGATTAGTAGTTGGATAAGATAAGTTTTATCAACTTGAGAGTCCAGATCTAAATATAAGATTTAGATTAGGAAATCACATTCCTAATCAGATTTGGAAGCTGGTCCTGAAGGGATTATAAATAGGGGGGCGAATTCCACTGAACAAGACACAATTCCTTTCTACAGTCTTTTTTCCCCCTTAGCTCTTGGCACCATCCTAGTTCGATCTCCACCTACTGGAGTGATCAAGAAGTGTTCTTGGTATTGTTTCTTGGTGAACAGACAATCAGAATTCATGCTCACATCACCCTACTCGATTTTTGGTGAAGAATCTCAGGTTCTTGCTGAAGAACCGTTCTTGTTAATCCTGCCTCACATACGTTGTGTCATCTTTAGTGGAGGCAGATTTGGTATCCTCTTTAGGCGTGAACAATTACGTTGGGAGTTCCTTTTACTTTGTATCAGGTATATCCCTTACTTCCCTTTTGGTTTTAGATCTGGTTCGATTTTGATTCAAAAACGAACATTGAAAATGCAGTTTTCTAAATTAGAGAATACGATTCCTGGATGGAAGAGAAAAGAATTTTTGAAATTTCTTCCAACTTTCTTGTAGGGTTCGGCCATCCATATGATGGATCTCCCATTTCTTCAATAAATTGTACAGGGATCCTCTATTCTTTATTTTTGATTCTTGAGTCTTGACTAATGTTGAGGAATATTGGGTAATGAGGAGGTAGGTTTCTGAATTATGACAGTAGATAGTAGACAATAGAAACCCTGCATTGAATTAAGCTAGCTGCTAGATCTACTTTGATAACACGGACACACAGTTAACTTTGTTGATGTAAGCATTTGTTTCTTTTCCTTGCTGTCAGACTAACTAATAACAAAAATAGAGTTGTAAGCCTTGTAATCACATCACATGGGGTGGGGCCGCCCAGTTTTTTGGGGACTGGGGATGTGATATGAGCCTTTACAGGAGCCCTAGGGTTACAAATCACTTATAAACCTGCTGACGTGGCCATCATCCTAATCGTCATATAGAATGAATATCAAAGGCTGCAAACTGTTATAACAGTCATTACAGTAATCATCGTTGCAGTTGTAACGATGATTACTGTAACAACTTCCCATATATAATCAATCAATACTGAAATAAAGGCATTGGACATTTTTTTTGAAAGTTATTCTTTAGAATTAATAATTGGTATAAATGAAATTATTTATTTACAATATTATTTATTTATTGAAATAATATCATTATTTAAATTTTAAAATATTAATTACTTTTTGAATTTAATAATCCATAAAATTATAATACTATTAATACATAACTTTGTTATTTTAACTATTTAAAATTTATTATTAATTGATTTAAAATATTAATTTTAATATTTTTGTTATTTAAGATATTTAGTTATTGAAATATTTAAATAATGTTTCATTTTTAATGTTAGATTTTTATTATTTAAATAACATTTAGATTGAATAATCTAGAAAATCATAATTTATATTGTTTGTACATAATTTCATGATGAATTTTGTAAAAATATATAATTAATAATAATATGAATATTATTAAATCAATTATACTTATTTTTTTTTCTTTTTAATAAATATTTTAATGTTATTATATATATTTGTTAGAATATTTAAACAATTTTTAATTGAAACTTTCTTTAGATAGATGTAGATAAAAAGTGGGGGAGAGGATAAATAAGAATTAGAGATAATTTAGTAGAGAAACTGTCTACTAATTTAGAGATAATTTGGAAGAAAGTTGGGGATAGTGGGGGAGATTGTTTAGAAGAAATTTTAGGATATTAGATTATTTAGGTTATTGGAATTTGTAAGGAGAGAGAGAGATTTTAGGAAGATTATTTTGGGGAAAGTAGAGTTTCTAATTGGTAGTTTCGAAAATGACATGGATTAAAAAAATAAAAAATTCAGAAAAAAGGAGAAAATTTCTAGACTTGTTTTAATATATACTAGTGGGGACCTGTGCGACTAATGGGATTTATTAAGCGAAAGCTAAACAATAGAAATGATCACTTACTAAAATATCCATTATAGTTTTATGGATTTACTAAAATCTACCTTATAGTTAGCATTTTACTAAAATACCACTTATAATTTGCAACGGATTTAATCAATTTTCCATTAGATGATAGTGGAAAATGATAGTGTTGACCCTAATGTTCGTTTAAATAAATTTAATCAAAAGAAAATAAAAATAAAAATACATTTTTTGCCCTTAATAAAACACGGGCAAACACTCTATTAGCTATATTTTGTCACTTTTATTTTCTATACAAAAAAAAGTGTTAGGGTATTTTTTGAATAAAAAATCATAGGCCTAATGATAAAACAAACACTCCTTAATGAAATGTTGATTAAGTAAATAAGTTGTAAAATATATGGGATATTTTAGTAAAACGAAAACTATAAGGTAGGTTTAAGTAAGTATGTAAAACTATAAGGTGTGTAGGAATGGCAACGGGGCGAGGATCATATTCCCCTACCTCGATTCTGAAATTAACCCCATTCCCGTGGGGACCCGAATCCCCAAAATGTTTTCAAATAATAGTAATTTTTTAAATAAATTTATTTAAAATAAATAAAAATTTTAAATTATAAATAATGTTTTAATTATGTTTTGATATATAATATAAATAATATAATAGTATATTTAATATAAATAAATTTTAATATATATAATTAGGGTGAGGGTGGGGCGGGGACCTCAATCCCCATCATTGACCCCGATCGAGGATTCCTATTAATCCCCGTCCTCGCCCCCGTCCTGCTAAAACAATCCCCACCCCAAGCCCCATCGGGTCAGGGAAGTTAGGTCATCGTTGGGGACGGGGAAACACACAAGAGTATACAATTGTTTTATAATTTCAACTTTTTAAATAATTAATAATTATTCATATTTTATATACTACTTTAAATAAAATTTTTATAATACAAAAATAACAATAATTAATTTCAGTTAGGTTTATTCATCAAACTGATGAAACCGACCAATTTGATTAACTCGACCCAAGTTGGTCGGTTTTCTAGTATTTTAGGTTGGCTTTGGTTCAAAAATTTACCAATTCGACCAAATTGGATCAGTTTCACTTTGACCATTTGTAAACCGACCTAACCATTGATATATATTAATATTTTATATTTTAAATATAATTTTTAATATGAAAAAGTGGGAAATTTCCCATAGTTCTTAGTCTAAAATGTTTTATATCATAAATCTAAATTTTAAATTTATTTTTTAACAGTTGCATTGTAATTTTTAAAATTAAATTTATTTTTTAAGTTTAAATCTTTTGAACCGACTGACCAAACCAAAAAATCGACCTAAACCGATACAACTTGAGTGGGTTGGTTTTCACAAAAAGGTTAGTTGGTTTCAGTTGACCAATTCCCTAACCTAACCAAGTCAATTTGGTTGGCCAAGTAGCCTACGACCGAACTGAACCAACTCATGAACACTCATAATTTCAACTAAATTAATAGTTTCATCTCTGATAAATAACAATAGTTTAATCTCCAATAATTATTGAAAATTTATAGCAGAAACACACTATTATTGAAAATATATTAACAATAAAGAATACAATAATTATAGAAATTACAAAAATACAATAAGTACTAAAAATATATTAACTTAGTCAATAAATAATTTAATTTGAAATAATAGTTTAATCTCTAATAAATATTAGGATAAATTATAAAGACCCCCCATACTATGGGGTCTGTGACAAAGACCCCCCTGTACTTTGTTTTGCAACAAAGACCCCCCCTGTATTATGACTGTGAGACAAAGACCCCCTTCCGTTAACTTTCTGTTGAAATCAGTCGTTATAATATTTTTTAATCCCCATACTACCCTTGTAATAATTATTCTTACAATTGGAAGAAAAACACTGTTGATCTTCCCCGACCTAGGATACATGAACAGCGGCTCCCACTTTCCTCAGTTTTTCCGCTACTCTCGGCCATAACTGCCACAACTTATTTTTATTTTGACAAGTGAAATATTTAAACCAACATTTAGTGAGTGCGTGCATGACTCCACCACCTCGATGGTAGCTTCTCTCGTGACTCGTGCACCCACCACCTCAGCTCTAACACAACAGACATCAACTGGGTTGTTGTTTTTTCTCCTCCCCCTCCTCGGAAATCAGTTCCTTGTTATTCTATTTTTGGTTTGGTTGTTCTTGACTTTCTTTCTCCCCCTCCCTGTGCTCTGTCAAACAACTAATAAGGACAAAGTTTAACACCAGGAATTTCAGAAACCTAGAACCCCAATTCTTGAGATGCAAAGACTGAATAGAGAACGAAGACAATGATTGATAAAAAAAAAGGAGAAAAAAACGCATTAACCCATATTTGAAACATTGGATGGAAAAGTTCTTGGGTGGGTCAAGAGTCAAACAAGACAACTGGAAGGGAAAAAGAGTCATCGTGGTCTTTGTTCCTACGCAGTTGCTTGTGAATTTTGTGGTGGTTGGGTAGGCGGTAATAAATGGTAGTTTAATGCTTTATAGAAAGAGGAGTAGGAGAAGCACATGGTTCTTCTGTTGCTTGCAAACCACAATGGTAAATGAGGATTTAATTTTGGAGATTATAATTAAATTGGTTCTCACATGCTCTCTTTCTCTCTTCCTTCTCTAGCAACGCACATCTAGCTGGCAATAGTGACCTTGAACTGGTGTCTCTTCTGGTTGAAGACTTGAGAGCTCTGGCTTGGCTTGGATTCTCTCCTCCCTCTCTCTCTCTCTCTCTTCCCCTCTCAAACCAGCCTCTTGAAGCTCTGAAAGTTGGAATCTATCTTGATTCCTCAATTCAGCTTTGAACAAGGAAAAAAAAGTTGCCGGATCTTTGTTCTTTCTTTCTTCTTTCTCACAGATCCAAGAAGATTCTCTACCATTGCAGGTTGTCAGCTTTGTGCCAATCAAAGGTTTAGTTTCTGCGCTCGGAAAATGCCACACTTCAGAGGTAAGGAGAGAGAGCCTTGATGGGTTCCTGTGATTTTCCACTTTTAGTTCGAAATACAAACCCGAATGACTTTAAAAATATACAGTATCCTGGAAGATAAGCCTTTCTTTAGAAACAAGTGAAAATAACAATTTCATTTATAAAAAAAAACCCAGGAAATAAGCTGGCAGTTGTAAATCGTAAGGAGTAATGGTAATAAACAACTTTCGACGACTCTTTTATAGTTTTATTATTTTCCCTACACTAAGATGACCATAAAAAAGCATGCCGGACTTTACCTTATTACTGTGTATGGTGTTTTGGGTTTTACACAACCAAGTTTAAAGCACTGTTTTCAAAACCAGACCGGATTGGACGATTGGACCGAAAAATTAGGAATCGGTCACCTGACCGGTTCCGTTTTCCGCCAAAACCGCTTTTTTTCCCAAAACCATTGATTTTGGTAAGCAAACCGCTGAACCGTCAGGTTAACCGTTCGAATGGTTTTGATCGTTTTCCAATTTTTTAATTTTTTTAAAATTTTTTAATTTTTTTGTCAGAACGGGCCGACCATTTGGGTTGAACGGTCAGACCATTCAAACTGGTAACCGGACCCCTAACCAGTTCGGTCGCCGGTTTGTTTTTAAAAACCATGGTTTAAAGTGTAAACAAAGTTGAGTTGGACTTTATTTTTCTCCTACCATGTTCGGACCAATGCATTAATCGGAAAATTTTCGGTTGCTTTTAAGAGAAATAGGATTTAAGAGAAAAAAAGGCAACAAAAAGAAAATAGAAAATGTTTAGTCGGGTAATTTGGTAATTTAGCGCTTTCTGTCATCTGTCTTAATGGCCAAGGGGGGTCTTTGTTGCAAAAAAAGTATAGGGGGAACTTTGTCACTGATCCCATGGTACAAGGGGGTCTTTGTAATTTACCCTAAATATTAATCAATAACTTATAACAAAAATACAATAAGTACAATAAATTAAATTAAAAATTTCAATAATAGTAATTTAATCTCCAATAATTATTAAAAGTTTTCTGTTAAATAGAAAAACAAAATAAGTTTATACATAATTATTGAAAATACATTTATCACAAAAAAAAAATAATTACTGAAATACAATAAATATTAATTTTAGCATATATAATTATATAATAAATACATATGAAGTGTTCAAATTATTATTAATAAATATTAATTTTTTTGAAAGTTATTTTCTYGRMWTATTAMKTGATATAMGTKAAATTAWTTATTTACAATATTATGTAAAAATATTAAATTATTTTTAATTTCAATATTATGTTTTAATTATTTTTTCTACTTTTTAGAATTTTTTTAAATTTATTACATAATTTCTTTTTGTTAACTTTTTAAAATCTAGTTATGTTAAATATTGCGTTATTTAAAACAAATAGTTATTTAAATACTTAAATATTATGTAAAATGTTTAAATTTTAAAATATTAATTATTTATTGAATTTATTTATCCAAAAAATCATAATTTATACTATTATGTAACATTCCAGTTTTGCCCATCTATCTCTTAGGTACAGGGCAATTTGGTCCGTTTCCGGGTTTCAAGAAAACCCTCATTGCATATACCTCAGGTCTCACCTTGGCAGTTGAGATAAGCCACCCTAACCAACTTGGCGGTTCATTAATGTCAACCTTGGCAGGATAAATCTCACCTTCAAGTGTCTCACACTTGGTTTCTTACTGGTCGAAAGCTCATAGGGAGTGATGTGTGGCTCATTGTGACACTAGCAAGTGCACTAGCCGTTCAAGTAGTAAAGTAGTGAATACAGTATCGTTCCCACGGGATTTAGGTAACAAGTATTAATATTAAATTGAGTAATTCTTATCTGATTAACAAATAAATCAAAACTTTAATGAAAGCTAAAAATCCTAAACTGAAATCTATCTAAATCATTGGCCCAATTGCCTTCAAATCAGGTTAGAAGAGTAAACAGTAAATGGCAATCTCAGAATTCAGCAATCTATCAATTTGGATCATTCGAATAAATCATGATTGAGCCTTGGTTTGGTGAAACCCCAAGGTCATGAATAGCCTCTCTCAAGTGCATGTTCATGAAGGGATGGGATATCCATCACATGGACGCCCA
>NW_010729340.1:373911-415313 GCF_000365185.1 Nelumbo nucifera | reverse complement strand
AATATTGTATTCTAAATTTAGGGAATATGATTCCCAGTTGGAAAAAGTAGGAAAATTTTTTAAATTCACCCACCCATTCCACAACCTTTTTGGCGTCCATACGATGGATCCTACCATTCTTTCAATCTGGTCACACAGATAGACGCCATTCTTAACTTCTTGCCTCCGTCCTTTAATCCGTTCATTATGAACTATAATATGAACAAGCTGAATGTCAGCATTCAAGAGCTCAACAACATGTTGCGATGGACCGAGGAACTGATAAGAAAGGATGAGCCGATAGCCATGCTTGTTGAACCTGGCAAATCTGGCAAGAAGAGGAGGGCAAAGAGGAAACCCTAGAAAAAGGCCACTAAGTCTAAGAAACAAAGAAAGACAAGGCATCCGATGCCTGTCACTTCTGTAAGCAGGCCGACCACTGGAAGAGGAACTGTCCTGCCTACTTGGAATCGAAGAAAGTACTTTTGAAACTTGTGTCATTGAGACTAATTTGTTAGTCACTTCTGTGTCCTGGTGTGTTGACTCCGGGGTTTCAACTCATGCGTGTAATTCACTGAAGGGGTTCAAAGTAAGCAGAAGGCTGAGTGAAGAGGAAGTGACACTTTTCTTGGGAACGACTGCAAGTGTTGCAGTTGCGGCAATTGGAACCGTAGAACTAGATTTTAGAGAAGGAATTCTTGTACTTAAAGATTGTCTTTATGTACAGAACTTAAGAAGAAATTTGATTTCTATTTCTAAACTGTGTGCTGATGGATATACTGTTTATTTTAGTAATGTGATTACTGTTAAACAGAACAATAAATTCATCGCATGCGGAGAACTGGAGAACGGTCTTTATGTTCTACATTCTTCTCTAGAAGCTAACTTAACTGAAACCACATCGGTCGAAACCCCCAAGAAAATGACTCATGATATAGTTAGTCCTACGTGCCTGTGGCATTACCGACTTGGCCATATCGGTATTTACTGAATCACAAGATTGGTAAAGGATGGTCCTTTAGATTTTCTAACTGTAGAAGATCTTCCCACTTGTGAGCCTTGCCTCCGAGGCAAGATGACAAAACGGCCATTTAACGGTAAGCCTGAAAGTTGTACAAGCACACTTGACCTTATACATACTAATGTATGTGGTCCCCTGAGTGTTAGGACTCGTAACCAACACGTGTATTTCATCACCCTCACAGATGATTTTTCACGATATGGTTACGTGTACTTAATGAGACAGAAGTTTGAATCCTTTGAAAAGTTCAAGGAGTTCAGACAAAAAGTCAAGAAGCAGTTAGGGAGAGAAATTAAGACCCTTCAATCTGATTGAAGTGGCGAGTATATCTCTCTGATGAATTCAAGGACTACTTGAAGGCCAACGGGATAATATCACAGTTAGCTCCTTCTACAACACCACAACTTAACGGTGTTTGAGAATGTGGCAGACCCATTAACCAAGCCACTGACACAGAAGGTGTTTGAGAAACACGTGGAAAGTATGGGACTCCAGCTTGTACCAGATTGAACCTAAGTGCATGTGGGAGTTGTTAGACAATTTTGTATGCCCTTATCTCCAATAAGTTTTGATGTACTTTTGATATTTAGTGTAAATAAATAAAGTACATGTTTGATTCATGTTGTGTGGTATGTTTCTGTGTAAGACCCTTAAATTGGACACTTAATGAGACTCGTGTTAGTTTTAAATGTTCACAGCCATTGGATAAGCCTAGGGAGATTTATCCTACCAAGGCGGATACTGGTGTGCCGCCAAGTGTTGGGGTGAGACTCAAGGCACACGCAGTATATGATTACTTGAATCCTTGAACCGTACCAGATTTCCAGTATTGCCCTAGACCTTGGAGATTGATGGGCAAAACTAGAATGTTACACCTGACCCCTGGACCCGATTATGGTACTGCACTAGGTGTCGGATTGGACTGTCTTTGATATGCCAATCAGTGAGATCCTTAGCTGGGGTCAAAACCTGGGTATGTTGGGATAGTCTGAGAATTCATCTGAGTGGGTGATCATAGTGACGAGATCAGCCTCTTTGTTGGACAAAGGTAATGATAAGGGAGGCACTATCTCTGATGGAAACCAAACTGCCGGTAGTTGATTTCAATCGATGGAATTTGTTTTGAAAATTTATATATATGATATATACTTATATATGCTTTCAAAATGTTTGCAAATGGTTTTAATTCCCGTGATCCATGTGAGTGGAGAGTGCAACACTGTTCCTTGCAGCTGAGGGAGAGGTGCTTTCTTGTCGGGCAGTGCTTGATCATTATGGGCTGAGAGGTTAAGTGTAAGGCCATTTAGGGTAATACCTGATGGGGGCTAATCTTGCATCTGCCCACAGTCCCTGGGATTTTATAAGATGGCTTGGCCCAGGGACCACTTAGTGTAAGTGTTGGGCTCGTAGGGTCCTTGTGATGGGCTCAAGGGGTTCACTGGGTTTTCTAGTGAATTCGGCTAGGCCTTGTAACAGAGGTTGGGCCGAACCCATGTGGCTGATGTGTAGATCAATGATTGGGTCTCACGCCATACAAAGAAGCCCAACTGGGCAGTAGTTTGGAAGACTATTGAGCACTTAATACATATTGGGCCTAAAGCCCATTTCGATCTGGGCTGATTTGATCAGTCACTTAATGGGGCAGATCTGAGATTAGGTTAAGCCCAAAAGCTTATCTAATCTGCAAATAGGATTAAGTGGAGTCCTAATTCAAATACGGATTTGGATTAGGGCAACTCTTAATATGATTAGGAGGTTTCTTAATCACCAAGAAAGAGGAGGAAACCCTAATTCGAATTACTTGAATTCGTACCCTAAGGGTTTTAGTAGATGACTCTGCACTCTTGAGATAGGATCTCAGATAACCCTAGAGAAGAATATATCAGTTTGCCACCTTCTTCTCTAGCTTTCTCCTCCAGTAGCCGCCACCTCCTTTTCTTCCAATTCGAGTTCTCAGTTAGAGAAGATCAAGAAAGGTTCTTGATTGTTCGTGTGGTGCTCTCAGTTTTCCATCAAGTTCTTCAGAAGAACCTGGTTTGTAGGCGAAACACTGTTGGTTTGGCTCCATCATCACTGTGTCTCATTCAGTGGGAGTTGATCTTGGGATCTTTTTTGGGCGTGAACACCAATGTTGGGAGATACTGCTTCTCCGGATCAGGTATAATCCCACCCTTCTCTTTTGGTTCAGATTTGGTCTGGTTTGGTTCAAGTAGGATCCTTGAATTATGATTCTAAAATTAGGGAATATGATTCCTAATTGGAAGAAAGGTAGGAAATTTTTGAAATTCTTCCACCCATTCCGCAACCTTTTTGGCGTCCATTCGATGGATCCTACCATTCTTTCAAGGTGAAGCTGGAGTTTGCTCTCCAGTTTGGATTCGAGGCATCGAACAACGAGGCAGAGTATGAAGCACTGATCGTTGGGCTAAACTTAGCAAAGGAAATGAGAGAAAAGCACCTTATCGTATGCAGCGATTCACAACTGGTGGTCAACTCAGTCACTGGCAACTATGAAGCCCGCGACCCAACTATGGCAGCTTACCTGGCCAAAGTCAGAGAGATCCTGCATAGCTTCATCTCTTGCTTTATCAAGCAAATTCCAAGGTCCTAAAACGCTGAGGCCGATGCCTTATGACGTCTAGCAAGCACGAGTGACAACACTATGCGAACTGTGTACATAGAGGACTTACCTCGGCCCAGCATTCTCAGGGAAAGGGGGGCAGAAGAGGTTGCTCCTGTGTTGCAAGTAGAACTGAGCTAGATAAACCCGCTCGCCGATTACCTGCTCCATGGGACCCTACTTACAGAACGCAATGCAGCTCGGAGGGTAGAGCATCAATCAGCCAAGTACATCCTCGTAGACGAACGGTTGTACAAGAGATCCTTCATGCTCCCATACCTGCATTGCTTGTGACCCTCAGAAGCTGAGCTCGTATTTTGCAACACCCATGAAGGCTTGTGTGGTGGACACCTGGGGGGCTGAGCCATTGCACAGAAAGTGTTAAGGCGGGGCTACTATTGGCCCACAATGAAGGCAGACACACTTGAGCTCGTCAAGAAGTGTGACAGATGTTAGAGGCATGCCAATATTCACCATTAACCTGCTGTTGATTTGAAGTACCTTACCAGCCCGTGGCCCTTTGCACAGTGGGGAATCGACATCCTCGGTCCTTTCCCGCCGGCAACTGGGCAAAGGATGATCCTAGTTGTGGCAGTAGATTAGTTTACGAAGTGGGTAAAAGCCAAGCCCTAAGTAACCATCACAGTTCGTAACATACGGAGTTTCTTCTAGAGGTGCATAGTATGCTGCTTCGGACTTCCCCGAGTGTTGATATCGGACAATGGGAAGCAGTTTGAAGATATTAAGTTCCAAAACTGGTGTGCCGAGATGGACATTGAGGAAAACTTCACCTCGGTGGCACACCCTCAAGTGAACAGACAAGCAGAAGTAACTAACAGGGCGATACTTTGCGGATTGAAAGCTCACCTAGCTCGAGCAAAGGGATTGTGGGTGGATGAGCTGCCTAGTTTCCTTTGGGCCTACTGAACTACTATCAAGACCGCGACAGGTGAGACCCTCTTCAACCTCAGGTATGGTACAGAGGCGGTGATCCTAGCAGAGATCGAGGTACCCACATTGTGACTTCGGCATAGGCAGACAAGTCCCAGTCGCCTCTTTGGCATAGGCAGATAAGTCCTAATCGCCTCCTCGACATAGGTAGACAAGTCCCAGTCACTTCTTTGGCATGGGCAGATAAGTCCTAACCACCTCCTCGGCATAGGCGCGACAAGTTCCAATCGCCTCTTCGGCTTGGGCAAGTGAGTAGCCTGTGCATAGACAAGTTAGGTACATACCCTACAGTGTCCATCCACCTCAGTGTACATCAATACTAGGTTATTCCTACTTGGAGTCCAGCTTGTTATCTTGACACTTTAGGATAACCAACACTTAGAAAACATTTTGGTTATTTCTACTTGGAGTCCGGTTCGTTAGCTTGACATTTCGGGATAACTAACACTTAGGAAAAATTTTGTACACAATAGGATCTTTGAATCACTATGCTTCATTAACAAAAAGTTCTGAGTACATGGAAAAAAGAAAAAAAAAAAACAACTATAACTGAGCTCAAAGACCCAGGACGTACACTATGTATGGGGAGTCCAAGAAAAGAGGCAAGAGGTATCAATCAATTCGAGGCTCTTCATCCCTAGTAGCAGCGTTGGTTGGCTGATCAGTCTCCATGTGATTGGCGCCGGCGCCGGCGGCATCACCTCCCTCATCCCCTTCCACAATCTCCTCACCGAGGAGGTCGTCGCTCTCCTCCTCCTCGGAGTTGGGGTCCTTAGCTGCCTCAAGGGCCATCTTCTCGATGATCTTTGATGTTGTGATGGCACCGAGGTTGAGGTGAGGAAACTCACATCGGGTCAACCACTTGCTGAGCTTGAAGCCTTTGTGGTAGCCCACCGTTCCAGTCTTGAAAAGCATTTCATGTTGTTCCGCTGAAGAATTATACTCCTCGATGGCCTTAATCTTCACCTCCTTCATCGAGCAAAGCAGGACGTTAGTCCTCTCCTTCACTAGCTCCTCGAGGTTCTGGACCTCTCTCTTAAGGGCTGCCTTGCACTTCTTCAGCTCCTTCTCTGCCATCAGAATGGTCAATAATTCTTTTTGAGCTCGTGCATCCCTCAATAATTTATTGTTCTCGCTACGAGCTAGGTTCAGATCGGAGTGAGCCTTGTGAGATGATTCCTCGGCCTCGAGAGCCTGCTTCAAGTTCATCTCAGACTGGTAGACTAGGGTGTGGATCGAAGAGTTCACCTAACAAGAGGAGAAACAGGACATAAGTACTGAGAAAAAATCTAAGTATAGAAGGGTTGAAGGTTGGGTACATACCACCATGCAGTGTGTCGCCGCTCTTCCCCCAAGCTGAGCAGCCGGTAGTTCGGCCCGTCGAGTAACCTCTTCAAGGAAGACTACATCTTTGCTCTTGAGGAGACCAAGCTTCGTGCTCAAGACGCTCCGAGTTGGGACATTGCTGCCCGATGGGATGGCCTCCTAAGCTTGTTGGGCCTCGGAGGATGTAGTTTCCTCGGGCAATTAAAGTGGGGAAGCCCTATCCTGGTCCTCCTCGACCAGGTCAATTACTAGGGGTTGTTCAGTGTCAGCTGGGGGTTTGGAGGAGGTGGCACCAATGCCTGAAGTGGGAACCTCCTCTTGAATGTGGGCCTTCTTAGAGGCCCTCTTCTTCTTCTTTCCTTTCTGCATGCCTTTGAAGAGCTCGTCGGTAGAGAAGTCGGCCATGATGACTACAAGAAAGCAATGAATAGAGTCAAATGTAATATCATCAAAGTAAAACAAAATAAGAAAAAGAGCACAATAGTTAGCAACCTACCAGGATGACTTAGGCCGGCCTATGCGAGCTTCTCTTCGGTCACGAAGTTCTCAAACTTCAAGCCTAGCTTCGCCCAAAACCGGACTTCCTCCGGCACTTTTTTATCCAACCTAACACTGGGGTCATGGATGGCAGGTCTCTGGTGGGTTGGAAAAGGCCACCCTTCCATGTTAAGAACTACGAAGTAACGCCTCTTCCAGGCCGGGACTTTGTTTGGGAGCTCGTGTAACAACTTGTACCCGGGGCAAGGAGACATGTAGTAACTACGCCTATGCTCGGGTAGAACATAGGCAGAATTCTTTTTGATGGAGAGGATTGAGGAAAAAATGGTGAGGTCAAGAGGTCGGCCATAGTCATGAAAAAGGGAGATGGTACCTACAATGTTGCAAATTGAGTTCGAGTGGAGCTGGTTTATAGCAATGCCAAAGAATTTGACGATCTCAATTATGAAAGGGTGGAGTGGAAAACGAAGACCAGCAATGAGCTATTCCTCGAAGACTACAATCTTGTGATGATTGTGATCCCAAGGAAAATTGCCTAAGGGGATACTATAAATGAGATCGTTAGGAAGTCTATAGCGATCAACCAAGGCTAGGAGCTTGTTTGCTGTCATTGTAGATGGACCAAAGTTGTCTAGAAGATGACCTCAGTGTGAGGGGGAGGCCGATTTTCCAGAAGTGTCTCGCTCTCGCCAAAGTGCCCACCACAGTGTCAAAGTGCCCACCACAGTAGGATGAGGCTCCGCAGTCCATGCCGAGGTACCCACCTTGGCCTCAGCGGACTGACCGCTCCCATCAATAAGGCTATCTAAACTAAGACTAGACATAATGAATAAGAAAGGAAACAAGTGAACTCACCGAAAGACAAAAAAGGAAGCGAACTACCCCAGACACAAGATGTGAGCTGAAGAACGGATGCGTGACCTCAACTCTTGAATGCACTTAGAGGGACAAAGGAAAGGGGACTTGGGTCCCCCCTATTTATAGCCACCATATCCAGGAACTGACTGTTCAGATCGACGTGATCCAACTGCTCTCGTGAAAACCAGTTGCACTCTCTCCGAGGAGAGATTTCGGTTTAGCGCGATTTTTGGAATCCGCGTCGTGTCCACGCGTCCTTGACATGCAACCTGGTTTTTTCATTGAGCCACATGGGTTACATCGGTCTGACCATAAAACCGGGAGGTGAGCTAAGAAGAAACCGGGGCAACTTGCTTGCACTGCTCGTAAACCCCCCGCACCAGGGTTACAACCCCTGGTATGGGGAGTGGGGGCAATTGATGAGGGGTAAGTTGGCCTGACCTAGCGACCGAGGTACACGCGGATGCGATCAGCCACTTGGGTGACAACTCAGCAAGGGAGCCTTGCCAGCAGCTCGGGAGCTCGGGGCCTTGAGCACCTCACCATAAAGGCACCTCGACACCTAATTCTGTTCGGCACCAAAGAATTGAGGTTCCAGTTCGGAGCCAAAGAATTGAGGTGCTAGTTCAGGACCAAAGAGCCGAAGCACCACATAATCGACTCCAGAAGCTTCCCCAACGGATTCCAAATCTCCTGGGATCACGACGTCTAATAACAGGGCTCATTCTCACCCTATCCGAATCGGAGGAAAGTGATAAACCTTATCAACTGGCTCATTGCTCTCCTTCGAAAACGGAACAGATCTTATCTATGCAACCCAGGGATCCTGGAGCCTTTTCGTAAGGATCACAACTATTCAACTATATAAAGGCATCAATCCTCAAGGCGAAGGGATGCACGACTACTCACATTCATGTGTCCCAGACATGCAACCAGGTTTTTTCATTGAGCCACATGGGTTACATCGGTCTAACCATAAATCCGGGGGATGAGCCAAGAAGAAACCGGGCTAACTTGCTTGCGCTGCCCGTAAACCCCCTGCACCAGGGTTACAACCCCTGGTATGGGGAGTGGGGGCAATTGATGAGGGGTAAGTTGGCCCGACCTAGCGACCGAGGTACATGTGGATGCGATCAGCCACTTGGGTGACAACTCAGCAAGGGAGCCTTGCCAGCAGCTCGGGAGCTCGGGGCCTTGAGCACCTCGCCATAAAGGCACCTCGGCACCTAATTTTGTTTGGCACCAAAGAATTGAGGTTCCAATTCGGAGCCAAAGAATCGAGGTGCCAATTCAGGACCAAAGAGTTGAAGCACCACATAATCGACTCCAAAAGCTTCCCTAACAGATTCCGAATCTCCTGGGATCATGACGTCTAATAACAGGGCTCATCCTCACCCTGTCCGAATTGGAGGAAAGTGATAAACCTTATCAACTGGGGGCTCATCCTCACCCTGTCCGAATCGGAAGAAAGTGATAAACCTTATCAACTGGCGCATTGCTCTCCTTCGAAAACGGAACATATCTTATCTATGCAACCCAGGGATCCTGGAGCCTTTTTGTAAGGATCACGACTATTCAACTATATAAAGGCATTGATCCTCAAGGCAAAGGTATGCGCGACAACTCACTTTCAAGCTCTCTAGCATTCATACTTAGCTTGTAAACACACAGTATACTGACTTAAGCATTGGAGCGACCTCACCGGGTCTTCCACCCCGGTCCCTCTGAGCATTGTTTTGCAGATTGATCCGGCTCACCACACGAGTACATCCAGGTAGTTCTCTAGCTAGGAGCGATTCTACTACCCTCAAACAATCACCATTTTGAAGGGTCAGGTTGGTTGGTCGATGGAGGCAAAAGATACATTTAGTCGAGCTTCCAGTCCTTCCCCGGATGATAGCAACTCCCAACGTTAACCAGAGGATCTCTACTCTGTTTGCACTATGGAACTGATGCCGAACGAGATCAGTGATCGAGTGGGACTGAAAGCATGTAAGAGGGGATGGAGAGGGAAATACTACATTGAAAGGGATGAGGATTTAAGCTAGAACTGAGGTGAAACCAATGAGAATACATGGGAGTTTCACCATTACAACTCCCCTGTTATTCACCGAAGACGATAAACGGTGATAACAAGAGAAAGAAAAGAAAAAAAAAACAATGGTGAATGAGATGGGGTGAGAGCTACAGCGAAATCCGAGAGAAGGGAAGAAGAAGAAGAAAGAGATATGTATGGGGGAGGTTTGCTGCCGCTGTTCATCGAAGAAGACGATGAACAGTGGCTGTGACAGTAAGAGTGAGAAAAATTATAAGAAGAGAGAGAGAAAGGAGAAGAAGAAGAAGAAAAAGAGGGAAAGAGGAAAAAAGAGAGAGAGATGGAGAGAATGGCCAGGAGGGGGTTTCACTGCCGCAGTGGTTCTTTGTTTGAAGCGAAGGTGAAGGTGAACATTGTAGTAGGGTTAGGGAAGCTAACGACGTTTTCGTAATTTTTGGAAAATTTAAAGGCAATTTTGTTATTTTATAAATTCGGGTTACAAACGTTCAGGGGGTTAGAACGGGGGCATAGCTCAATGATGGGTGGTTGCGAGTTAAAAAATGGAGGGTTGAGATGGGTCTAACCACATAAAGTAGGTTTGTGTGTGTGGACCCATGAGATTGGCCGAAATTGAATCATTTCAGACGAAAGGGTAAATGAGGGTATTTTTGACTGAAGTTTGATAGGGTGGGGTTTTTTGACGTTTTGGGTTGATTGGTGGGGACGGATTGGGCCAACTAGGCCCAGATCGGGCAAATTTAGAAAAGTATTAAACAGGTCAATCTTAGGCTTTGAAATGGACTCTTGGTCCGATGGAGGGGTAAACATAGGTAGTTTTGGGTGAAATTTCATAGGGTAGGGTTTTTGGATAGTCTATGGTGATTGGTAAGGTTAGATTGGGCCATCTTGGCCTAGATCGAAAGAATTTGGAATCCGGTCAATTTGGAGTCTTGAAACAGAATCTTGGTGTAATGGAGGGGTAAACAAAGATGTTTTGGGCTAAAATTTTATAGGTGGGTATTTTGAGGTGTTCAGAATCTGATGGTGACGTCTGATTTGTCTTGGGGGGTCAAAATCGTAGGAATTTGGGTTAACAAGATGATTCGAAACAAAATCTTGGTTTGATGAAAGGGCAAATGGGGGAATCTAGGGTTGGGACTTTATGGGCAGGTGTTTTGGTGTATCCAGAGTTCAATGTTGTGGTTTGATCAGTTCGAATTTGTTAAGATCAAGAGAGTCTGGGTTCCGAGTGTTCAAGCTAACAATAGATATTTGAACAGAATCTTGGTTTGGTGGAAGGGTAAACTAAGGAATTTTAAGTTAAAATTTGCTGGATAGGTATTTTGGGAGGTCTTGACTTTAATGATGGTGTCTGATATGAGGATTGAAGTGTAAATGGGGTTTGATTGGGGCCATTAGATTGGTATTGGATGGGTTTAACGGTGGATTTTGGGTTTTTGGGTCAAAAGTTGGGTTTTTTGGGTTTTTGGGTGCTTTAAAGGAATCGAAAGGGCTTAATCGGGTGTTTGAGGTCAATTGGAGGTTCAAGCGATTGGCCGCATAAAAATTAGGTGTTAACAATTGCCCCTCTTTGTTATGAGGTAGGAAACTATGAAACAACAAAGACCAAAAGCATACGAAGATTTTTGTAAAGGGTAGGCTTGGAAGAGGGGGTGAGACGAGGAAGGAGTATTGAGATGAAGAAGAGTAGTTCTTGTGTAGCATCATTCTATCATGTACATGCCATTTTATTCTTGGAAAAGTGATCCCTCCTAGGTACAATTTCTATAAAGAAAAACATAGAGAACAAATCCAAAAACAACTAAATGTACGAAATCATCCAACAAGTATGGATGATCTCGTGGATTGATGTTAGCTATTTGCCGTGAGGTGAGAAAGCATAAAATTGAAAACAATAATGTGTCATGCAGCAATGAAAACAACAAATAAAGCCTTGATTAAAATTGTAATGTGATAGCGCGGTGGAAAATACCCATGTGCAATAGAGTGAAAAAATTCTGATCTACGATGTGCCAAAGGCAAAAAATCCATGTGCTATAGAGTGAAAAATACTGGTTGTGATGTGCAAAAGGTGGAAAACATGTGTGCTATTAAGTGGAAAATTCTGATTTGTAATGTGCCGAATGGAAAAAAAACTTGTATGCTATAGAACAAAAGATACTGATTGGTAATGTGCCAAAGGGCAAAAAAACGTGTGTGCTATAGAGCAGAAAATTCTAATTGGTAATGTGCCAAAGGCAGAGAAATTTCTATGCTATAGAGCGGAAAACTCTAATTGGTAATGTGTCAAAGGCGGAGAATCCATGTGCTATAGAGCAAAAATCATGTACTATAAAACAGAGAAATATGTGATAGTATCGGAAAACACTGATTTGTGATGTGCCAAAGGGGGATCCATGTGCTATGCAATAGAAAACACATGTATTCTATAGAGTGGAGAAAAATGTGCTAGTAGTAGAAAACAATAATTTGTGATGTGCCAAAGGCAAAAAAACCATGTACCGTGTAGCAAAAAACTCATTTGTGCTATAAAGTGGAGAAAAATGTGCTAGTAGTAGAAAACATTGATTTGTGATGTGCCAAAGGCGAAAAAAAACCATGTGCTATGTAGCGGAAAACTAATTTGTGATGTGTCTGAAAGGAATGGTAGGATCCATCGTATGGACACCAAAACTGTTGTGGAATGGGTGGGCAAATTTCAAAAATTTCCTACCTTTCTTCCAACTGGGAATCACATTCCCTGATTTTAGAATCAAGATTCAAGGATCCTACTTGAACCAAACCAGACCAGATTTGAACCAAAAGAGAAGGGAGGGATTATACATGATCCAGAGAAGTAGTATCTCCCAACGTTGGTTTTCACATCCAAAGAAGATCCCAAGATCAGCTCCCACTAAAAATGACACAGTGATGATGGAGTCGAACCAGCAGTGTTCGTCCCACGAACCAGGTTCTTCTGAAGAACTCGATGGAAGACTGTGAGCACCACACGAACAATCAAGAACGTTTCTTGATTTTCTCTAACTAAGAACTCGAACTGGCAGAAAAGGTGGCGGCGGCTGCTGGAGGAGAATGCTAGAGAAGGTGGCGAACTACTATTTTCTTCTCTAGGGTTATCTGAGATCTTATCTCAAGAATGCAGAGTGTTCTGCTCAAAACCCTTAGGGTTCGAATTCAAGTAATTCAAATTAGGGTTTTTCTCCTCTTTCTTAGTGATTAAGAAAAACTTCCTAATCATATTAGGAGTTGCCCTTATCCAAATCTGTATTTGGATTAGGACTCCTCTTAATCTTATCTATAGATCAGATCAGCTTTTGGGCTTAACCTAATCTCAGATCTACCCCCTTAAGTGATTGATCAAATCAGCCCATATCGAAATGGGATTTAGGCCCAATATGTATTAAGTGCTCAATAGTCTTCCAAACTGTTGTCCAGTTAGGCTTCTTTGTATGGCATGGGACCCAAGCATTGATCTACACATCTGCCACATGTGTTCGGCCCAGCCTCTGTTACAAGGCCTATCCAAATTCATTGGAAAGCCCAGTGAACCCCCTAAGCCCATCACATGGACCCAACACTTACATTAAGTGGTCCCTAGGCCAAGCCATCTTATAAAAACCCAGGGATTGTGGGCAGTGCAAGATTAGCCCATCAGGTATTATCCTAAATGGCCTTACACTTAACCTCTTAGCCCATAATGATCAAGCATTGCCCGACAAGAGATGACCTCTCCCTCGGCTGCAAGGAACAATGATGCACTCTCCACTCACATGTATCCCAGAAATTAAAACCATTTGCAAACATTTTGAAACCAAATATAAGTATATATCATATATATAAATTTTGCAAAACAAAATTCCATTGATTGAAATCAATTGCCGGCAGTTTGGTCTCCATCAGAGAGAGTGCATCCCCGATCATTACCTTTGTTCGACAAAGGGGTTGATCTTGTAACTTTGATCACCCACTCAGATGAATTCTCAGACTGTCCCAACATACCCAGGTTTTGATCCCCGCTAAGGATCTCAGTAATTGGCATATCAAAGACAACCCAATCCGACACCTAGTGCAGTACCATAATCGGGTGTAGGGGTCAGATGTAACTTTCCAGTTTTGCCCATCAATCTCCAAGGTCCAGGGCAATACTGGAAATCTGGTCCGGTTCAAGGGTTTAAGTAATCTGACATTGCGTGTGCCTTGGGTCTCACCCTGGCAGCTGAGACAAGCCACCCCAACAGTTGGCAGCACACCAGTGTCAGCCTAGGCAGGATAAATCTCCCCAGACTTATCCAACGGCTGTGAACATTTAAAACTTACACAAGTCTCATTAAGGGTCCAGTTTTAGGATCTTACATAGAAACATACCACACAACATGAATCAAACGTGTACTTTATTTATTTACATTAAATATCAAAAGTACATCAAAACTGATTGAAGCTAAGGGCATACAAAAATTTCTAACAGCTCCCACTTGCACTTAGGTCCAATCTGGTACAAGCTGGAGTCCCATACTTTCCACGTGTTTCTCAAACACCTTCTGTGTGAGTGGCTTAGTTAATGGGTCTGCCACATTATCCGCTGATGCTACCTTCTGAATCAATACGTCCCCTCTACCAACGATCTCTCGTAGTACATGGTACTTCCTCTTGATGTGCTTTGACTTTGAGTGGACCCGAGGCTCCTTGGCATGGGCGATTACTCCATTGGTGTCACACAACAATGGGATGGGTGATGTGCTGGACGGAACCACTCCTAATTCGTGAACAAACTTCTTCATCCACATGGCTTCTTTGGCAGCTTCACTTGTGGCAATGTACTCGGCTTCAGTTGTGGAGTCTGCCGTGGACCCCTGTTTGCTGCTTTTTCAGCAAACAATACATGATCCTATCGTGAAAACATACCCAGATGTAGACTTTCTATCATCTGGATTGGACTGAAAATCGGCATCAGTATACCCCAGAATTTGTAGTGAACTACCATCGAATACCAGACAAAATTCTTTTGTCCTTCGAAGGTAATTTGAGTATGTTCTTCACAGTAGTCCATCGAATACTAGACAAAACTCATCTCAACAGATTTAGTTTAGCTTAATCATCATTTCTCATTTGATTATTCTCCTTGCTGGGATTCATTTTTACCATAATTTGCGCTTTTCTTTTTATTACTTTTCTCTTTTTTATTTTTTATTTTTTATTTTTCTGGTGCACACTAAACAACTGAATTCCTTTTTAAAACACTTTTGCAGTGGTGTGACTTGAGCTTCTTCTTTGAGACACATCCGCATTCGATTTGGATGCCAAACTCCTTAGGATGACCTCATTTTATCTCTCCATCTTCTTTTCTTTTTCTTCTCTTTCTTTTGTTCTTGTAACTTCCAAAGCAGAAAGGCAGTGCAAAAGTTCAAACGGAAAGGAAACTAAAATTTTCTTCTTTTATTACACACTTTTAGAGGCTATGAGATCGAAACAAGAGATACCACTAGTATTGATTCAGGATAAAACAATTATATCCAACGGAACCCGCATCGCACCTTAGTAAGAGATAAAATAGTTTCCCCTATCTTTGAAAGAGCTAATCGAAACCAAAACAATTATAAAGGCATGTGCATCAAAGGTGTGAGGGAGACAATTATAGATTCGGTTTGGGAAAAAGCCCAGGTTTTATGGAAAACTACCCCAATACTTGGTTAATAGGAGGATTTGTGATGAAAGAGATGCTTGATTGAAGAAGGTTCAAAACAAAATCCCTTTATCACCAACCAGTAGGTCTATCTTGTGCTGAATTACCAATTTCTAAAGTATTGAGGAAGACTTAGCGAGTGGGACGAAATGTGGTTTAGGATAAGGGGATCTAAAATGAAGGGTGAAAGGCTCAAAAACTTATTTACAATGAAGGGTAAGGGGTAAAAGGCTCAAAAACTTAGTGCAGGGCTGTTATTTTTTCTTCATCATCATTTTTTGTTTATATTCTCTTATTCCTTTTACTTGTTCTTCTCTTTTCTTCTTATTCTTCCTTTACATACTCTTCACATCTTCAAATATGAACCACGTTACTTTATTGATCATAAAGGACTTCACATGTTAGAGAATCGACAAACAAATACTCAAACTAACTAATTCTAGAATGATTGGAACATATATCTGCCCTAGTTTTTTCTTTTGCACCATTTCTTTCTTTTTAAGCCTTCTATAAATATTTATCTATCATTATCTCCCACTTTTCATCTTCCCTAGATTCTCTACTTTGATTTTCCTTGACTCCCATCTCCTTAAAGCTTTCCAATTTTTCCAATCTTCTTCGACCATTCTTTCATATTAAGTTGCTCCAGTTTTTTCTTCATTGCCCTTCTTTTCTTTTTTTTTTCTTTTTTTTTGCCTTTTTATTTATTCTCTTCTTTTTTTGGACCTACAAAAGCTACACTGAGAATTTAACTAGTTCAGCAAGGAAAAGGTATTTATGCATGGCTCAACCAGCCTAACTAGCGGATTTTGAGAGATAGTAAGTCACTTGAGAATTAAGACGGCCAGAGGTGGCCTATAGTCCTTTCCTTTATCAATTGGTGAAGCACTAGGTCATGATGATACTTTTGCTCTGTATTGACTCTAGGAAATTAGTAGGATACATACTTAAATTGCCAAAACTGCCTCAGTTTAGAATATTTGGATGCTCCTAGAAAATGATTAAGATTTATGCTCAAGGCTATTTGAAATGTCCAATGAAGTGGGTAGGGGTGGGAATCAATGCTTTTTATTCATTGTAATATTCCTTTTTGTTGAGTATTTCCATATGCAAGTCAATGATTGCCAACTAGCCTTTTATGAAGACATATCTTTATGATTCATTGCAAATTCACAATTATCTTAGGTTTCGATTATACAACTTTCTTAGAAAGGGGAATCTTCACTTCTTCTAAGGGTAATAGGGCTCAATAGGATTTATTGTTCAGTCATGATTATGCATTTTAGGCCAAAGGACATAGCAAAAAAAAATAATTGGAAAAACTAGTATTTTATTGATAGAAGAGGTCGGACCCGTGAGATGGGTTATTCTACATACCCCTTTAAAAGGGATCATGCTGAACGTAGTTCAGTGTGTGTCCTTGAATGACACGAAAATAGGAAAGGGATAATGACGATGTACAATGATGGAAAGATGCTCTTGGTGAATGTGGAAGTAGGGTAGAGAGAATTGTCACCCTACTTCGAAAGCTACACTTAAACTGATGAAGGAGCCCCAATATCAGGGTGACATCTGAAATATCAAATAAAATATTTTTAGCTCTTGACAGAACATCCGAATTGATCACAGAGGTGTCCTCCTATGTAGGCTTTCAATAACACATTCTTTAGATTGCGCAAATGTCATGTCTTCAATTACCGACGATAACTCAAAATTGGAATTTGTGACTTTGGTTGTTTGATGTTGAATCAACATAAAAATTTTCACCATATAATGATTACCTCCTCTTAAAGTTGGTGGAGAATTAATGGTATGCTTTGGTTGAGGCTGAGAGGTCCAAATGGCTAATGATTTGGCTTTAGGAGGTCGGGCCACCAATTGAGTTCTAACAAGAGTAATAAAAATTCTAGGATCACAAAATGCCTTCCCTCTCTCAGAAAATTGATGGAAGTGTCGATTTTTTCCTTAGAACAGGCAATCGGTTCTTGTTGACTTTTGTAAAATGCTGCATTTGCACAAGGTCCTGGTAAGTAAGAATGTTGCCATCAATCAAATTTTGAATTGCAAACTTCAATTTCCAATAATGGTCGGTGGTGTGATCAGGTCCTTGATGATAATCACAATGAGCATTCTCATCATAATTTCTAGGTTTAGGCTTCCGTGGAGGGTTTCATGTAAGCAATTGCCAAAATCTGCTTTGAACTAAAGTACGGAGTAGTTGAGAATGAGGACATGGCAAAGGGGAAAGCTTTCTTCTTTATTTTTGAGGAAACTGCTGAGTGATTGGGGTTATGGAGGGCAGATGATATGTTTGTGTTTGTGTAGGTGAGGGATAATATGTTTGCTTGGGGGCAATCCAACTAGTCAGAGAAGATATGGGATAAGCTACAACTTTGAAACTTTTTGGATAATGGGCTTAGGTTATACAAGATTCAAAAGCATAAATAACTTGCACTTTAATCCCTTCATTATACTTTGGAGAGAACTTCCCAACTGATGATTAATTTCTGTGGATCATCACCAAGTTGATTCAACCTTGCTTAAGAGCCTTTTCCATTCTAACAGCTCCCTTCACGACATCACTAAAATCCTTCAAAGGTTGTGTAATCAACAATGTATGATATGGATTTTTTAATGTCATAATAAACAACCACACCATCTCTTCCTTTGGCATTGGGTGTCGTAATTTAGCTGCCATTTCACGCCACCAATATATACAATCCAAGAAACTTTCTCTTGAGTTTTATATCATAAACTCGAGATCTGCTTGATCAGGTGCTAACTCCATGTTGTAAGAAAACTAGTCTAAAAATGCCTCTGCAATACCTTTCCAAGTCTTTTTCTTTTCATTCCCTAGATTTGCAAACCAAGTCCTAGCATTCCCTATAAGACTCTTCTGAAACATCTGAATGGGTAACTTCTCATTTAAGCCATATTAAAATATATCACCTCAAAAAGATTTTCAGATGGGTTTGTGGACATCCCTTCCCATCATATTTTTCAAGGCCTGGAATCTTAAACTTAATAGGCAATTATGCGTCAAGGTATAAGCACAACTCTCTGAAATATGTAACTCCTAGGTTTTGAGCTTCTTTCAGCCTCTTCAGCTCATTCTTCATCTACTCTAATTCAATCTTAAAGGAATCTTGGAGTGGCAACTACACGACAATCATATTCAAATTCTTTCCTCTCAAGGATGCAACAATGGGTTAAGGTATGGTTGAATTCTCAAAATTATGTGTGGGAAATGTCCTCGACTAATGAGCCTGTTTGATTCTCCTAGTAAAGACAAAGGAAGGTGACAGTATGTTGCTCCTTGCATAAGTGTAAGGTTTTGGAATGAGGAGGGTCCAAAGACATAGGATACAAGAGGGAAAGATGATTGGGTTTCCCTTGTGGGAACAGATTGAGTAATTTGGGATTACTTGACTTCCAATTTGGCCAATTTAATAGACATCTCATTCAATCTTTCTTGGAGATGGAGATAATCACTATAAGGAACATGAGTCGGCACTGTTGTCTCTGTGTTTAGTGTGACCTTCGCTTGAGAGATGCAATCAGTCTTAGAAGGGACTTCAAACATGGTAAATAATATGGGTTGAACCACAATGTTTTCTGAATTCTGGATCTTCAAGAACATGAGTCGGCACTTGTATACTATTATCTCATATTCTACTTATTTTCTATAACCTACTTTCGATACCTACCTTTTCTCTCTTTTTTCTTTTCTCTCTCATTTTTTTTCTTTTGTATTTTTCTTTTTATTTTCTCTCTCTTCTCTCTTTTTTGTCCCTTTTTTTCATCATTTTTACTATTTTTATTGCTTTTGGATTTTCTTTATTTATGAATTTTCACTATTTAATTATTATTTATCTCTTTTTTTTTTTACTTTTTGGATTTTTAATTCTTGATTAACTTGATCTAATTTTTTATTTTCTATTTTTTTTTACTTTTAGATTTATGGTTTTTATTATTTTTTTACTTTTTTATATTTTTTATTTCTAATTGATTTTTTAATTAATTTTCATTAATTTTTTCATTTTTGGTATAATTAGTTTTCCAAAAGAAATATAGTTAATCTTTCCCATTTAAATGATTTGATTTCCTTTTCCTCATTTTTCCTCTTTTTAATTATTATTTTTTCATTCATTATTTCTTATTTACCTTCATTTTTCTCAATTTTTCTTTTTCTCTTTATTATATTTTCTATTTTTGTTTTGTTTGAATTTTCATTATGACTTTCTTATTTTATTATTTATTATTTTTATTTTTCATATATTTGTATATATTATTATTTTTTTAATTGTTATATCTTTTTGGCTTTTTTGTTTACCTTTTATCTTTTTTTATCAATATTTTTTATTTTTGATTTATTTTTATTTTTTTGGGAATTTTGGTTATTTCATCTTTTAATTTATGTTTTATTTTTTCTTTCTTTTTACTTTACATTACTTTTTCTTCTTTTCCTATTTTTATTTTTCTTTTCTAATTTTCTCTTTTTCATGTTTATTTCTATTTTTTTAATTTCCATTTTATTATTTTGATTTTCACATATTATATTTTTTATTTCCCATTATATATATATATATATGCTTTTGTTTGGTTTTGTGTATTATTTCTTGACACTTTATTGTTTGGACTTTTAATTTTTTTAATTTTTCTATTATTATTCTTTTTACCTTTTCATCTTTTGTTTTATTTACATTTTTAGATTTCATTATATTTTTCTTTTTCTTTTTCTTCATTCCTATTCCTTTTTCTTTTTCTTTTTCTTTTTCTTTTTATTCTTGTATTTCTATTTTTTTTGATTTTTTAATTTCTTATTTTATTATATATTTTTTTTTATTTTCATTTTTCATATATTTGTAATTTTTAATTTCAATTGTTTTATTATAACTTTTTTGCTTTTCATTTTGTTTTGTTAACTTCTTGTTGACACTTTACTTTTTTTAGAAATTTGTTATCTTATTATTATTTTTATTTTTTACCCTTTTTTCTTTAAATTATTATTATTATTATTATTATTATTATTATTATTATTATTATTATTATTATTATTATTATTATTATTATTACTACTACTACTACTACTTTAATAAAAACTTCATCTTTAATTTTTTCTCGCTTTTGATTTTTTGGATTTATTTTTTATATTTTCTTGGCTTTCTATTGGATTTAATTTTTTTTAGGAATTTTTATTATTTTATATGTTTGATATATTATTTATCTTCATTTATTTTTTTAATGTTTTTATATTTTTTATTTTCATTCTTTTGATTTTTCTTTTGAATTTTTATTATTTTTTAATTAATTTTTTTATTTTATTGTATGTGTACTTGTGCCTAACCTTCCTACCCTTCTTTTTATTTTTTTATTTTTTTTTCTTTATTTTTTATTTTTTATTATTTATTTATTTAGTTTAGTTTTTATCTATATATATTTTATCCTATTATTCTATTTCTACTTTTGTTTTATTTGACTCTTGACATTTTATCTATTTTTCGTTTTGCTTTTATATTTTTTTATTTTATGTTATTATTTTAATGTGGGCCCCACAAGGGTATGCAAGCAAACTAATTTGGGTGGCTGATATCCTAAATGACTAAGTTGATACGTGGAGTGTGATGCATGAGGGGAGGGTTAACACTTAGACTTAAACGACTCCAACAAGGTTGTTAGCGTTCAAACCTTCACCCATCAGACAGATGGGCTTCTCAGGTTGGTGGCTTGTTGAAAACCATCAGCTCGGTCAATAGGTACTTAGATCCCGTGTCTTAGGCTTTTGGCCTTCTCCTATAGGACGATAGAATCCTAGATCTAATGTAGGATGATGTATAGAATGTGCATAAGCAGATAGAGAATTAATAGAAATAGAGCAATAAAGAACTATCTAACAAGCATAAGGAGATAATAGTTATTATTCTAACAGAGATAAGCATGCCAAATATAAAAAAATAGCAATAAAGTCAAATGGGCCCTATGTGGGCCCCACCTATGGTCCAAGAACTTCCTAGTGGAGCCGCTAGATTGTGAGCATCGGGAAACGGCTTACTTGGGTTGGATTTGGAGTTTCCATCCATCAAAGTAGGAAATGGAGGTGATGAGACCTCCAAGAATGGTATCAAAATCATTTTGGTTTAATAGTGACTCTAGTAGCCCGAGGCACCGGCTAACTAGTTCGGGTCAGACCCAGATGGGAGAGGGAAGGGGTTAGGCACCCCTCTCCCGGGTCCAATAGGTGGAGCCCACATGGTATCACAAAAAAGCAATTATTCAAGCAGAATAATAATAAAGAAAGCAAATCCAAGAATATACCAACACCAAAGAAAAAGAAAAAAACTACCTATTTATGTTATTATCTATATTTATTAGTTATTAGTTTTTATTGTTATTATTATTTAGCTTTTTTTACGTATCTCTTTTTATTTTTATTTTTATCTATTTCATTTTATTTAGTTTTTTTTGTGTTATTTTCTTAAGGGATCCTATTTGTTTATTTGTTCATTGATGACTCACTCACCTTTCTCTCCTCTACCCCCTCATTATTTCTTATGCTTATTATAATTTTATTTTGTTTAGTATTTATTTTTCTTTTTCAACCAACATTCCAAATTGGTAGCTTACTCTATCTCTCCCCTGATCCACACTCAGAAACATCAATTCGAATACCCTCTGCTAGTTCACTCACTTTTCCCTTTTCCTTGTAAGCATTTACCCCTTGTTACCACCTTATCATTTCTTATTTCATTTATTTCAGATTTCCCTTGATGGATCGAGTTTCTCCAAACCTAGCATCTTTCATTACAAATGACAAATCCAAACAACCATTCAAATTGATCACAAGAATAGGAGTAACAAAAATCCATATCTAATAACAAGAGAAGGAAAATAGCACAAATTCTAAATCCTTATCATAACAAGAAGAAATCAATGGTTGGGTCAATAAGAAGGCATTAGAACAAGATTAAGTTGGTGTTGGAGGGTTAGGAGCTGGCTCAGCGGTAGCCTCACCACCAACAAGATTAATCCCTTTCAGATCACGACCACTTAGAAAACATTAAAAAAAAAAAAAAGAATATAAAGAAAGAAAACGAAAGAAGAAAGCAAAACATTAAAGAAGGATGATAAGGTTACGGAGGAAAGGAAAACTTATAGGAGTTGATTCACCAGTTCCCTTGGTCCAGGGGGGTCAGACTGGGGGTTTGTTTCAATGATGGATGGTTTTGGGTCAAAAAATGGAGGGTTGAGATAGGTCTGACCACAAAGAGTGAATTTGTGTGTGTGGACCCACAAAATTTGTCGAAATAAAATCTTTTCTGATTAAGGGGTAAATGGGGGTATTTTTTACTGAAATTTGGTTGGGTGGTTTTTGAACGTTCTGCGTTGATTAGTGAGGTTGGACTGGGACAAATAGGCCTGAATTAGACAAATCTAGAAAAGCACTGGTTTGGTCAATCTTGGGCTTCAAAATGGAACCTTAGTCAGATGGAGGGGTAAACATAAGTAGTTTTGGGTGAAATTTCACAAGGTAGGGTTTTTGGATAATCTGAGGTGATTGGTAAGGTTAGATTGGGCCATCTAGGCCCAGATAGAAAGGACTTAGAATCCAATCAATCTGGAGTCTCAAAATGGAATCTAGGTGCGATGAAGGGGTAAACAAAGATGTTTTGGGCTACAGTTTTACAGGTGGATATTTGGAGGTGTCTAGGATTTGATGGTGATGTCTGATTAGTCTTGGGGGGTAAAGATTGTAGGAATTTGGGTCAACGAGATGATCTAAAACAAAATCTTGATTTGATGAAAGGGAAAATGGGGTTAAAACTTTATGGGTAAGTGTTTTGGTGTATCTAGAGTTTAATGGTGTGGTATGATTGGTTCGGATGTGTTAAGATCAATGGAATCTAAGTTCTGAGTGTTCAGACTAACTAGAGATGTCAGAATGGAATATTGGTTTGATGGAAGGGTAAACAGAGGAATTGTGAGTTAAAATTTGCTAGGTAGGTATTTTGGGAGGTCTTGAGTTTAATGGTGGCATTTGATATGTGGATTGAGGTGTAAATGGGGGTTGATTAGGGCCATTGGATTGGTATTATATGTGTTTAACAATGGATTTTTGGTTTTTTGGGCTGAAAGTTGGGTTTATTGGGATTTTAGATGGTTTGGAGGAAATAAAAAGGCTTGATCAGGTGTTTGAGGTGAATTGGATGTTTAGGTGATGGGATGAGCAAAAATCGGGTACTAATACAAAGGTCCCCAAAATTCCGTAGCTAAAATCTAGAACCATTGGGTAGTTCACTAAAGGACAACTTCCAAGCGACTGTGGTTATAAGGTTGGTGTGCTTTCCTTGGCGCATTTTTTTAGCGGAAGTCTTGAACATCTTCAATGGCAATTGTGACTACCGCTAATTCTTTCTGATTTTCCACCATGCTACGTCTATACTATCTATAAAAGAATGAATGAGGGCACAATGACTTCTGGAATTTTCATTGGACTAAGAATACCCCTAATTTAAACTTTGAGGGGAAATGATATAAAGGGCGAAGATGTCTTTTTCCAATATCTTCTTTATGAAGAGAAGAGACAGGTTTATACAGAGAGCTTTCCTGGGTTATTGCAAAACCAAAATTTTGGAGCAGGTTCTTGCATTCTTGAGCTGCAGTAAAATCAAATAATCATTTTGTTGTAACCGAAGCAGAAGATTTTGTAGCATTCAAAGAGAGCAATCATTAAAGAGAATGCATTGAAGGGAAGATTCTGCAGCCATTCCATTATTACAACCGTTGAAGAGAAGATTTTGCTGCGATATTTCGAAAAAGAGCAATGTTCAACCTTGATGATTTTGATTTTATTTTAGTTTGCTTGGATGCCAGACTATTGACAATATGTGAAGTAGGGTTCCTACGTTCTTGCAAAACTGAAAATTTTTCAAGAGAGGAACTGTTCCATTCTATCATTGATACCATCAGGTTTGTCTGTACATTGTGGAGGTATAAGAGTACTTTAATATGGAAGAACAGTCGGAAAAGTTTCCATCAGAGCATGCCAAAATTTACTATCTTCAAGAAGAGAGTCTAGAGGTGTTTGTGCTTGACTGTTGAACTGAAACCGTTCCAGAAGACTTGTCTAGCAAATGCCCCTATAAATCATTTGTCGACTACAAGATTGAATTCACAACAAGAACAACGATTGGAAGAAGATAGAGTTGATGGCTTTCCTGCTTGTAGTACTTACTACGCATCTAAGGTGTCTTTGTCTACGCATCTAAGCTATCTTTGTCTCTTCTGAGGTGAGAGCTCTTGGTGGATAGATTTTCTACTTATGAGTACGTTTTTGTGGTTGCATATTTTTTCAACTTATGTGTTTTGGTTGCATATTTTTTGTGGTACATAGGCCTTCTTGAATGCTTGATTTGGTTTACTTGTTTGCCATAAACGTAGGCCTTCTTGAATGCTTGATTTGGTTTACTTGTTTTCCATAAATGTAGGCCTTCTTGAATGCTTGACTTGGTCTACATAGTTGAATATCTCTTCACTGCAACCTTGGCTTAGGTAGTGGTCTTACAACAATTCCAACCCATAACACAAAATGTTAGAGAGAGATTGAAAATTATTTATGCTCTGATAGATGGAGTTTACTATGTAGTTTCTATGGTCTTAGGGCTTCCTCATGTTATTGTCATGTCATAGGTCCCTTTTCTTTTATACAACTTCCTGATTTGGAGATTAACATGATAATGCGGTTTTGAACTTAAGCCTATGTTAGAGGTGCCAGCTTGCCAGCTGGTTGTAGCAGAGACCTGGACTCCTACCTCCATCAGGATTAAAGGGATAGAGATTTTAATTTCACCCATTTCAGGGTTGCACTAATTTCTTTGTAACTATTATCATATAAAAAAGTTCAACTTTGATTACTTGTTTATTTATTTGTTGTAGAAATTATGGTAGGAAGGAATGAATATTCAGTTTCCTTTTAAAATGTCCTTAATGAATTGAGTTTGAGAATGGGCTTGCTACCTGCAAGAGTTGTAGTTGAGTTTGTATAGCGGGAATTTAGAGCCGTAATTACTCTTAGTATTGGTGGAGACACTTGGAAGTTATTTTGGAAAATTAGCAAGTTCAAAGAAAGAGACCGAACAAGATGCAGATTAATTCAGTATAACAATAAAGGATGCCAACTTTGAAGACTTGGAATATTTACGTTGGAAGTGTAAAAGTCTTGAAACTGAAAATCAAATTTTGCAGAATGAAATTTCTAAAATAGAGAAGAAGCTGAATAAGGTTGTCCCAACAAATGTGAGCGATGAAGATGAAGATCTCGAAGAGGAAAACTGCTCCGTTGGAGAAAATTAGATTTTTTGTCTGATGACCATGAAGAATAAATACATTTAGTAGGAAGGATTTGCAATTTTTGTTCTCTTTCTCTTTTTCTTCTTTTTGTTCCATAAATATGTGATTAATGAGATGAGTAGTGATTTGGTCTCTGCTTTCTTTGATTTTATTAGTCTTTTTGTTATTGAGCACACAATGTAATCAGTACCCAAAAGATTGTATTCTGCTTTCTGTGTAGTCCCTTATGCAAAATTACAATGTGTAAGTAAACAATTCACAGTTTCTGAGTATCCATTGCAAAACACACTGTTTGTGCTATTTAGATACATACATTCCTATCTTCATTAGATTTTCTCTGGTGAGGATTTTGTGTAAGAATGAAGTCCACACACAATGAATACAATTTTGAAAGGGATGCTCTCTACCATGTTAAAGTCAAACCATAACAAAAAATGCTTTTATTAGAGAGACACCATTGTATGAACTGAGTTCAACTAAGTTAATCAAAACCCATCTGGGATGAGCTACAAGGACCATACAATCTGTTAGATTATATGCTCTGAAGTCTTTTAGCACATGCATCAACTTCCATACTGGCTTACCCCATGTTCTTTTTGGGAAAGGCCCACTATATTCTCTTTCAGGCCCTTAAATCAAATAAGAGAAAGATGTCAATATGGCAAGAAAAACTTAGAGTGACTATGCACTTAATGGAATCCAGAAGTTGCTTACTTTCCGAAAGTTATTTAGAAGCATACAGAAAATCTTGGTAGGTATCGAAGTATTCTGAGGGAATTTCTGTTGTGGTATAGTATTCTGTTACAGCTTAGATGCCAGGGACAGCTATAATTCATGAGAACAAAGAAATCAAGATAAATAAATTAAAAAGATGATTACAGTAGATCTGGTTTTGTACCGTTTAAATTTTACCTTGCCGAGTAGTTCAATCGGGGGATGATGCTGAAGCCTCTTGGCAGTTGAAAAACTTTAGTAGCCCACCTTATCAGATTTGTTTTTAGAAAGTGAGGATGCAATAGCAGAAGAATTCTGCATAGCCCTTTCTAATGTCTTTAAATGAAACTCCTAAGAAGGAATGTGAAAATAACTCAATAATCATAGAATATATGTGATAATTATTACTTATATTTAACAAGTTTTATGGAGCAAGTATGAAATTCAATTAACAAGTGCTAGGTTTGAGGATCGCCTATAATGACAAAAGCGGTAGCTTCCAAAAATCAGAAATAGACAATTATATGGATTGGAAAATAAGGCATTAAGTTGCTACAGATTAACCATTACTTTATTTATTTACTATGCATCCTAAATTGGTGAAGGACCAATCAATGTTCAATAATACCATAAAAATATTCTTTACAATATTGATAGGATAAAGCTTTAGAAACTCCTAGTTTGGACCCATATCAATTGGTCAACCTAAAATTGTGATGGTTAACTCTTACAAAAGATGTAAGCCTCTTGATTTTCTATGAAGCTTTCCATTTTGAGGAAACAAATGATATTCAAGGTTAGCACTTCAACGAAGAGCCAAAATGAAAACTGATGCTCTGGTCTCCTTCATTCCTTCTTTCCAATAATCTTATTTGAATGCCCAACCATTTCTTCTACTTGGCAGACCCTTTTAGTTTTCTCTCTTTCCCTCCCTCCCTTTTAAGTTATTGACCAAGCCTTCCTTGATTGTCATCAGATCAGCAATTTAAATCCATTTTTTTTTAACCATTTCATCAATCAAAAGCCCTCACAATGTAAATCCACTTCTCCTTCAACAAAAGTACACCCTGATCAGAATACCTCTATTTCATCGCTTGCCTTCCCTCTTTTCTGGAGATCAAAAGCCCACATTTTAACAGTTCTTGAATCCGAATTTACCAAATAATAGATCTGTTATTGGGCCCGGGAATTGTCTTATTCCTATTATTGATCTACTAAGCAGTTACATGTGTTTCAAGTAAAATTATTGACCAATCATGTGGAACCTCCATTTGTAGCACTGCTGAAGTTTGTTTTCGTATTACATGCATCTATATGAAGAATAGAACTGATCATCAACATTAAAGGTCTCATTAAGGATTTATTAAGATCAAAATCAAAATAAGGTATAACAGTAATAAGCAGTTCAGTCTCCATAAATGAATATACAAGTACATTGTTCATTATATGAACATAGTGAGAAAGGTACTTGGTAAGCATCAAATCCATATCTTCATGAGATGGGATTCCTACAGTTTGTGAAAATAGTTTGTGAAAATTGTACTCGATATTTGATAAGCATCAAATTATCTGCAAATGAGCTTCAAACCTCAAAGGGAGTTGAATTACTTCCCTATGGAATAATTGATGGTGATTGCACAAACCTTATGGAGGTAGTTCAGAGAGACAAGTAGTAGACCAACACTATTTTACAATGATCCTCATGTAAAACTGCTAAGAAACACCTTAATTATACATGATTACTTTGTCGTCTATCTCATGAAACAAAATTGACTACTTATGTAAGTTGCAGGTTATAACTAACTATACTTCTAGGAGTTGTTGATTTACTTCAACTATTAACATCTGCCCACTTCCAGAAACATCAATTATATTAATCACAAATTAATAAATTAGTCATTATTCATTATTCATTTTCAATAAATTACAGGAAATAAGTTACTATTTTTGTTTACTATGATGTATGATTTCATAGAAAAATTTATGGCAATTAACACAGGCTTCAATTGAAAAAACAAATTATCTTTTCTTTTTCAGATTTTGATATTTTTAATCAATACATTTTCAGCTTTTAATAAGAACAATGTATCCCCTGAAGGGTTACAATCTTGCATCCAGTGGATTAAGTCCAACCCAAGTACATCACAAAAGAAAAGGATTGATCTTTCTATTGTAGCTTGCCCATTTTGGAGTTCTAGGGTTAGGTTAGCATAAGATTCTAAAGGTATCTTACTCATTCCCCTTAAATTGCTAGATCTTGATAACATTCATTTTATTCCTATTAGTTTCTTGGTTATTCAAGTCTACTATTCAATCAAGGTATGCAAAATTTGGGAAGCCTCAGAAATCATTCCACTAGGTAGGTACTGATCTAATATCAGCGAGTACTTGAGAGCAATCTGAAGATCTTATTGACTAAGATTGCATGAGAAGAAGTTTCTCCACTCCCTTGACCTTCCTTCCATGAAAAAACCACATAACAGAGTCACAGAGGTAAGAGTCCAAAAGGCATACCTTTTCTTTTCCTTTTCCTTTTCGAGAAAAGGCAAGGTAAAATTTATTCAGATATAAATAGTAGTACAAAGGGACTCCAAGGAAAAACTCCTTAGTAGGAGAAACAACCCATTCAAAACAAGGTTGCAAATGCCATAAGCTCCTAGTATTCAAACTAGCCCCCACCTAAGAAGCATGAAGCCCCTTCGAAGTCAAGACCCAAGAAATCAGCTTTCCAAAAGAAATGGATATAAGATCCTCTGAGTCATTGTGGATGTTTTGGAAAAGCCTTTTGTTCCTTTCTGCCCAAATGGTGCTGATAACTGCAGCTGGAATGGACATCCACACAGCAAAAGCAAGCTTTGACAGCTCTTGTAACACCTAACTCCCCAACATCTCCTTCACTGAGGATGGCATAGCCCAAGCAAGACCCAACAAAGAGAGAATGATTCCAAATTCTAGCTGAGATAGGGGCAGAGATAGATGGCTGTTATCTTCCACTTCTTGACCACAAAATACACAGCTCTGATCCTGAAGTTGAATCCCTCTCTTAAATCGGTGGGCTTTAGTTAAACACCTATTTAAAGCTACAGCCTTTACTGGAGCATTAATTTTTGAGGGAGAGATTGGGTTCCAGATTCTGGAAGCAAGCATGTCTTCCAAGTTGCTTGTTGCTAGGTGAGTAGCAACGGACTTGACTGAGAAAAGACCATTTGTGCTCCAAGTCCTACTCCAACTGTCTTCTTTGAGCAGATCCAGGGGCTGGACCGTTGGAGGGAGATCAGCTCAAGTAGATCAGCAATGTTTGCAATTTCCTAATCCTGAAAGTTCCTTTTGAATGAAGGACACCATACCACAAAAAGGTCCTTGACCTTTCAAATGGTGAGAGAGTACTTAGATAATGATGATCAAAGCATGATGATGAAAGTATAGTAGACTAATATTGTTTCTTCTTAAATGTTTAATGGCATTTTGTATTTTACATATATTATCTTTCCAGTTTTCTTTTTCATCTTATTCTTATGGATCTTTAATCATATTTTGCATTCATCTCCCAATTATTCAATTTTAAGTTTTATCATCTTGGAATGATCATTTCTTCATTAAATTATATTCTTATTTCCACAGAATATCACTGACAAACACTTCTGCCTTCATTGCTGATAATTACTAAGAGGTGGAGTGCTCATGACTTTTCCGTTTTTATTTCTACTCCACAAAATTGAGAATATCTACTCTCGAGATGAATGTTGATGTCCTTAAACTGTGTTCCAGAGAACTTCATTTACTTCATATTCTTACTAACCTTCTTTCCAAGTTTAATTTATTTATTTTAAGAGGAAAGAAATTAAATTTTTATTGACATATTAATATTTCTCTACAATTTTTTGTGTTTATGACCTATTCATCCTATTGACCTTCATTAGTTTATGTTTTACATGCACATAGTTCAAGTAATATGTTATTGGTCAAAAAGTGCCTATTGTATACCTTTTGATTTTTGGTTCCAGTAATATCTTATTCATCCTTTGACTATTCAGCTTCCTTATTTAAATTCTTCTACATGTGTCTTCTACTATCTTCTCTCCTACCTCCACTTGTGACCTAACCCACCACCTTACCATCATCTTCAACCTTGGACCTTCCTTCCTACTATGTGCTTCTACTTTGGGTGCTACTGACATGTCAGTACAAATACTATCTGAGAAGAGATCACTACAATCAATGAAGAAATTTTGGCTTCATTACTAAAATCCTCAAACTTGCAGCATGAATATCAAGAGCATTATAAGCTTTAAGAACACCTCCCAAGGAGAAGTAGAGTAGGTGAAAATTTCAGCCAGCCAAGGGATACATTAGGTGCAGGCAGGCATCTAAAGCCAAGATTTGTCACCTTTAGGCTTTGTTTGGTTTGAAAGAATAGGAAGGGGAAAGGTAAGGAAACCTAGTTCAGGGTGTAGATAGGCTTATCTAGGCCAGCATTAGAGGCCCAAGCTATTCATATACATAAAAAAAAAGAACAATACATAACTTTGAAAGTTAAACTTGAATATACAACATATTTTTCAACCTTGGGCCTTTTAGAGCTTTCAACTTGCAAAACCAGACCTTTCCAACAAATTCAGGAATTCATTTTCAAAGCACATGATAAGCTGATGACTCCCCATTAACTTGTTACCTACTTTTGCAGCTCATCCATATGTGCATCATGTTGGTATATCTATCAATGCATTTATGTTTTTAGAAACATTGAGAACTGGAAGTGACTTGGACTTAGATGTGTAGGCTATTATGGCTATTTAAGTCTTCTGAGGGGATTTGTTTTTTTTTCATGTTAATTGGAGTTGGATGCCTTTAGATTTTCTCTAGTTAGAATTTTGTTTAAGAATGAAGTCCACACACAAAGAATGCAACTTTGGAATGGATTCTCTTATTCCAGATTATTTTGCTAGGAACTTCTTGATTATTGGATTTAGCCAGATAGCTGCATACAGAGCTAATTGAGTATTTGTTAGTCTTTTCCCAAAACCATACTCATTTGGGTCTGCTATGTTAACCTGGCTGCCATAAAGGAGCTACAATAATTCTGTCATAGGATCTAATTCCCAATCATTAACATTCCATCTAAACTAAGGTTTCCATACAATGCTCCCATTTTGAAGCACACCAACAATCCATCCAAGACCTTATCTTTTCCCCATTCCCAACATCAAAACTCCCTCAAACCTTTACTAAACATGTTATACACCAATTATATTCACTTCCAAATGGAACAGCCATAAGTTTGAAAAGCAGCTCTAGGCTCCCAACCCATATTTCTCACACCATGCTTAAACTGAATTATCCTCATCCATTGTTCATCCTACTGTTAACAAAACCATATAGAACAAGTATCACTATGAGCTTCATAAGGTCAATTGAATTTTGCTATAGAACTTTGTAGTTTCCAAAACTTTCAACTATTAAACTACCAAATCTCTCCTTGCAACATTCCAAATAAAAACATACCTATTGGATAAATTAGTTAGAGCTTTGCATATATAACTGATTTATTTTTAATTTAAGATGGATGAATGTGAACCTCTTTAGCTTCAGACAACTCAATCAGTTCAGTGATCTTATATGAATTTGGGGTTACTTCATTATCACTTAATAACTACTGAGGTAGTAAGAAGAAAAGACTACTACTTTTCATGCATAGCAGAGCAAGCCTCCTGTTTGATAATCTACCAAGTTAACATATATAATTTAATTTTTAGGCATGACTCAACTATAAACCATGTCAAATTTTAATTAAGGCAAAACAAACATTGGTGGGTTCAGTTAAGTGTAGGCTTGCAAGAAAATCCAAGGATTGCCCCCTTTAGGCTGTGTTTCATTTGAAAGAAAAGGTAGGGAAAGGAAAGGGAAACAAGCATTAGAGGCCCAGGCTAGCTTGATTAGTGTTGGAACCAAGACTTTCTATACCAATCAAATAAGCTTCTATCTATGAGTTTTCAGGCCATGTGAACGAGCTACCCCAAACCCCTGCCCTGCATGCACTTGTTTGTATTTGGACTTGCTTCAAGGAGCCTTCTGAAGGCTGAAGACCAATTTCCTATGATCATGAATGCAAGATGTTTAACATCAGACTACCAAACTGCTTGAAGCAATTATATTATGTTACTTCACAATAATCATAGAGTATATGTGATAATTATTACTTATATTTAACAAGTTTTATGAAGAAAGTATGAAATTCAATTAACAAGTGCTAGGTTTGAGGACCACCTATAATGACAAAAGCGGTAGCTTCCAAAATTCAGAAACAGACAATTATATGGATTGGAAAATAAGACATTAAGTTGCTACGAATTAATCATTACTTTATTTATTTATTAAGGGTCCTAACTTGGTGAAGAACCAATCAGTGTTCAATAACAACATAAAAATGTTCTGTACAATATTGATAGGATAAAGCTTTAGTAGCCCACCTTATCAGATTTGTTTTTAGAAAAATTATCAAACTATTAAATTCTAACACATGCCCCCACTATAAAGTTCCAACCCATGAAAGAGTCCATGGAACACTGTTTCAACATACTAAAACTAAGAGGCTGGAAAACATAAGGCAAGATGTTGAAGTTCTAGACATCTATTTGTGATTTTGTGCATACTGTCCAAGGCCATGACTAAAATATGAAAAGATATTATAACTTTATGATCCTTCTAGCATCAATTGAAGCCAAAGTTTTATCTCAAAAATAGGGAACATTGTATCTATACGAAAGCTTTGGACAACATGGACAAAAAAGATAGCCCAAGCATTGAAAAGAAACCATTGAAGTTAATATCAAAACAGACAGAAAGATAAGCAAATTGCAGATGTGTAGGGGGTGTTTAAATTAATAACTTCTTGATTTAATTGTTTAGAGTTTCATGTTATTAGAAAGAAGGGTTTAGCCTTTATTTTCCAAGACCCACATAGGCCTTTTTTTATAGGTAACTAAAAACTTTAATAACTAAAATAAATTATATGTAGATGTGTATTTACATAAAAAATAAACTTTGAACTCCAAATTTTATATAATAGTCCTTCCCATACACCTTCTCCCTTATAAACTAGAATTTCTGAGTTTAAGTACTACCCTGACTTAGCTTATGCCTTAGCTAAACAAGGAGTTCGTAGGAGTATAAGCTACACATACCACGGGAGTTCAAGTACTACCCTGCCTTAGCTAAACAAGTACTTGTGGAAAGAAGTACTTGTAAATGATAGGGCTGATGCTTTAAACAAGTGGTGTGAACAACACTATTTTACAGTTGATGGTGATTGCACAAAACTTATGGAGGCAGTTCAGAGAGACAAGTAGTAGACCAACACTAGTTTACAGTGATCCTCATGTAAAACTACTAAGAAACCCCTTAATTATACATGATTACTTTGTCCTCTGCCTCATGAAACAAAATTGACTACTTATGTAAGTTGCAAGTTATAGCTAATTATACTTATAGGAGTTATTGATTTACTTCAACCATTAACATCAGCCCACTTGCAGAAACATCAATTATATTAATCACTAATTAATAAATTAATCATTATTCATTTTCAACTGAAAAAACAAATTATCTTTTATTTTTCAGATTTTGATATTTTTAATCAATACATTTTCAGCTTTTAATCAGAACAATGCATCCCCTGAAGGGTTACAATCTTGCATCCAGTGGATTAAGTCCAACCCAAGTACATCACAAAAGCAAAGGATTGATCTTTCTACTATAGCTTGCCCATCTTGTGAGTTCTAGGGTTAGGTTAGCCGAAGATTCTAAAGGGACTAGATAGGACAATTCACATTTTACTCATTCTCCTTAAATTGCTAGATCTTGATAGCATTCATTTCATATTTATTAGTTTCTTGGTTATTTAAGTCTACTATTCAATCAAGGTATGCAAAATTTGGGAAGCCTCAGAAATCATTCCACTAGGTAGGTATTGATCTAATATCAGCGAGTACTTGAGAGCAATCTGAAGATCCTATTGACTAAGATTGCATGAGAAGAAGTTTCTCCACTCCCTTGACCTTCCTTTCATGCAAAAACCACATAACAGAGCCACAAAGGTAAGAGCCCAAAAGGCATACCTTTTCTTTTCCTTTTTTTTTTTTTTTTTCAGAAAAGGCAAGGTAAAATTTATTTAGATATAAATAGTAGTACAAAGGGACCCCAAGGAAAATCTCTTTAGTAGGAGAAACAACCCATTCAAAACAAGGTTGCAAATGCCATAAGCTCCTAGAATTCAAACTAGCCCCCAACTAAGAAGCCTGAAGCCCCTTTGAAGTTGAGACCCAAGAAATCAACTTTCCAAAAGAAATGGATATAAGATCCTTTGAGTCATTGTGGATGTTTTGGAGAAGCCTTTTGTTCCTTTCTGCCCAAATGGTGCTAATAACTACAGCTGGAATGGACATCCGCGCAGCAGAAGCAAGCTTTGACAGCCCTTGTAACACCCAGCTCCACAACATCTCCTTCATTGAGGCTGGCATAGCCCAAGCAAGACCCAACAAAGAGAGATAATGATTCCACATTCTAGTTGAGATAGGGTAGTGCAGAAACAGATGGCAGTTATCTTCCACTTCTTGACCACACAACACACAACTCTGATCCTAGAGTTGAATCCCTCTCTTAAATAGGTGGGCTTTAGTTAAACACCTGTCTAAAGATGCATCCCACACTGGAGCATTATTTTTTGAGGGAGAGGTTGGGTTCCAGATTCTGGAAGCAGGCATGTCTTCCAAGTTGCTTGCTGCAGGTGAGTGGCAAAGGACTTGACTGAGAAAAGACCATCTATGCTCCATGTCCAGGTCCAACTGCCTTCTTTGAGTAGATCCAGGGACTGGACCGTTGGAGGGAGATCAGCTCAAGTAGATCAGCTAGGTTTGCAATTTCCCAATCCTGAAAGTACCTTTTGAAAGGACACCATACCACAAAATTCCAAATAGCCTCGAAAGAATTAACAATAACTGCATCTTGATGATCAGCTAACTGAAATAACTGTCGAAATAACTCTGATAAAGGAGTGTTTTCACACCAACGATCTTTCTAAAAGGACAGGCTATCACCCTTCCCTAGGTTGGGACTTAAACCTCCACTAAAACTAGGAAGAATGTGCATTATTTTCCTCCATATGGAGCAGCCTAAAGAGGGGAGAGAAGAAGTGGTAATCTAGTCTCCTTTATTCGTGTTGTATTTAGATGCCACTAAATTCCTCCATCCGTGTTGTAAAGTTCCAACCCATGAAAGAGTCCATGGAACACTGTTTCAACATACTAAGACTAAGTAGGAAAACTTAAGGCAAGTGATGAACACAATTTACCTATAATTTATGAGGTCTTTGCATAGTGTTTGATGCCGGTTTAATTAAATTTCGCCCTATTTTACATTGATTGCAAGAAAGATTTCAGGGGCAACCAACTCGAGGAAAAGAAGGCAAAAAGCAAGAAAAGAAAACCAAAATTTTATCAAATTCAGCCCAACCCAACCATAAGAGAAAGGGAGTATCATTCGGTCCAAGTAGTGCAAGCTAAATCTTTGGAAAAACCCAAGGAAATAAGCCTAGCAAGAAGGAAATTTTGGCCCAGCAAAGGGGAGGCCCATTTTTAGCCCAAAGAACAGCCTAGAATGCAGCCAACATGTGCTCAAAAGCAAGCTAAGTTGCAGCCCAAAGGGATCTAGGGGCGGCAACTCCTAGAAGTTTCTTGAAGAGAAGGAGGGAGCACTCTAGAAGGTTCAAGAGAAGTGTAATACACCCAATTTTAGAGGCTTCAAGAAGAGGAAAGAACTTCCTTGAAAGCCTATATAAGGAGGCCTCTAGAAGGGGGAGAGTGTTCATTTGCCCAAGTTCAAGGCTCTCCATTCCTTTGGGGTTCGAATTCCTTGAAGAGAAGAAGAGAGAAGGAGCTAGGTGCAAGAAGGAGAAGGGCTGAAGAGATCCAAGCAAGGAAGAAGAGAAGGTGAGTACGAATTTGGGGAAAATTTGATAGAGAGTTCCTTTGTTCTATTTCTACTTAGTTTTTTTTTTTCTTGAGTTCGAATTCAGCTTCTATCTATGTAATTTTCTCTTCCTCTTTTTCATTCATTCTTGTTGTAATCAATGTTGTAAAATTTCATATTGAGTAATCAAATTTCTTTTTCATTCGAGTATATCAGATCTCTTCTTGTTGTTTCTTGAATAGAGTGTGAATTCTAGATCAGATTGGCCGATTTTATCTCTCACAAACTCAAATCTGAAATCTCAGATCTGAGATTTGTAAGATCTGAATTGCTTGAGAAAGAATTCAGATCTTCAATTCTCAGGTTGGCCAATTTGATTTAATACTTGGAATTTCTAAAGTGCTTGAGAGAGACTCTAGGAATTCTGATCTACTATTCAAGAACTGAATTGCATGCAAGGTTAGAGATAACTTGCACAATTCAGTTGGTGATCAATTCGGATTTGAATTGCTGCCCTTGATGTGTTTGAATTAATGCATGCATGAATGATTAGATACTTGATAGAGATATAAGGATCATCATTCATGCATAGGATGAACATGCTCTTGAAAAAGGTTGTTCATGACCTTGGGGTTTCACCAAACCAAGGCTAAATCATGGCTTATTCGAATGAGTTAAGTAGTTTGTTTGTTGAATCATGAAATTGGATTTTCTTGCTTACTCTTTTAACTTGAACAGAAGGTATTTGAGCCAATGCTTTTTAGTTAGATTGTAGCTTAGGAATTTTAATTTTTGAATAAAGTTATGATGTTTTGTTGATCAAATAAGATTTGGCCAATTTAGTATTAGTAGTTGTTTCCTAAATCCTCGTGGGAACGATATTCTATTCACCTCTTTATTACTTGAATGGCTAGTGCACTTGCTATTGCCACAATGATCCGGTCAGCAAGACTTTGAAGCTCTAGACATCTCTTTGTGGTTTTTTGCATACTTTTCAAGGTCATGATTAAAATATCAAAAGATATTTTAATTGAACTCCAAATAGGCCCATGTCTCACATAGGCCTTTTTTTATAGGTAATTAAAAACTTATTAACTATAATAAATTATATGTAGGTGTGTATTTACATAAAAAAATAAACTTTGTACTCCAAATTGTATATAATTTCCTTCCCATACACCTCCCCTCTAAGCTAGTTGATGCCTTAGCTAAACAAGGAATTCATAGGAGTATGTGCTACACATATCATGGGAGTTCATGTATTACCCTGTCTTAGCTAAACAAGTACTATCCTAACTAGGAATTCTAGAACTACAAACCATAAATTGCTCACTAGGCTATCATAAATTGCTCAACATTAAGCAACATAGCTGTTTTCAAGGCTGTATTGCCTATCATTATTTAGTCCAAATACCAACAGCAACCCCTACCAGTAATATGATGCAAGTGACTAAAGCATTGCATCAAGTTTATTTGCATGACTACTGATTAGTTGCATACTTGACAAAGTGTCTTATGGGAATCATCATCTGAACATGAAAGGTCCAAACTAAGCAAATTGCAAGAGACATTGAGCTCATCCCTAGCTAGCCTAGCATTAGAGGCCCAAACTAGCTTGGTTAGTGTTGGGACCAAGACTTTCTCTGTCAACCAAATAAGCTTCTATCTATGAGTTTCTAGGCCATGTGAACGAGCTTCCAGTTCTTAAAACCCTTTCTATACAAATGTTTAACTTCTTTTGCACTTTGTCACCTGTTTGCAAGAATTATAATCTTCTATTTATCTTTCATATCTTATATATGCAAAGAGGATAATTTTGTTGAAGATATTATATTAAGTATCAATGGTATTAACAGAAGGTGTACATCCTACCCAACAATTGCAATGATCTATCTCCATCACGATGAAATTTTCAAAGATTACCCGGGCCTGTCGGCCAAGGCTATAGACTCGTTGAATACATCAGTGTAGCGCGCGTGCGGCCCAGAACATCTAAGGGCATCACAGACCTGTTATTGCCTACATTTATATGATATTTATGTTTGTTGGTATTTAATAGTTGTTCATATAGAATACAATTTTAGCTAAAGTAACATTTCAGAAGAAAAATGTGCAAGAAAATGCGAATATGAATGAAAAAGGTATGAGTGCTTATAAAAAAAAAAAAAACAAAGCAACAATGTGAAACAACACCTCCCTGCTGAAATAATGGAAGAAAATGACGAAGGTAGCATTGTTGATGGTTCTAATACTCATGATCTTATATTCCATTAAAACTTTTACACATACAACAAGCATGTTCATGTTTAAAAAATGATATGTAGGTGAAATTAATCATCTCTCAACTACATCTTCCATACATGAATTAAAGAAAGTCCTTTCATGTCAGTTTTGTGGTGCCAAAAGATTCCAATATGAGCCTTCCACTTTTTGCTGCTACAATGGACAACTTATTCTAGTATCCAATCCAGTGCCAGATGAATTATATAGGTTATACACCTTAGATGATGATGATGCTGTTAAATTCCGATCAAATATCAAAGCTTACAATAACATGTTTTCCTTTAAATCATTTAGTGTAAAGCTTGATAAAGAATTGGCCACTTTCAATAAAGGTATTTTTACACTTCGAGCTTAAGGTTAAAAATACCATGATCTTCCATCACTTACACCTTCAGATAATGGACTATGCTTCTTGCAATTATACTTTTATGACATAGAAAATGAAGTCCAAAATAGAATGAGTAAAGTGGGTGACAAGGAATTAAACCGAGGAATTGTGAAGAGCCTCATCAAAATTCTTTCTATTAATCCATATTCTCAGTTCTTTCGAAATCTCAAAGATCTAATTCTTTAGAAGAGTATCATATTTGCATCAAAAGCGATGTTAAGCTAGATCAAAGGGTTTATAATGTACCATCAACAGATCAAATTGCAATAATATGGATTAAGGGAAGCAATCCAAGTGGTCAAGAAGAAAAAGACATTGTTGTTCATGCACGTTTATGAAGTAGACATAGAGTGAAGCATTACTATGGATGTTATGATCCCCTACAATATCCTTTATTATTCCCAAGGGGAGAAGTTGGATGGCACCCAAATATCTCAAAAAAGATCCCGTTACAAGATTTGGGGTACACCCATTACAAAATTCCACAATACAGAATTTTACATCTATCGAAGATATTTTCAATCAAGAAGGTCACAAACTATTTCTATTGAAATGAAAGAACATTTACAATAAATTCCAAAAAAAAAATTCCTAACAACAATATGTACAATTTTTATGCACTGATACTATCATAGGAGATAAAGGGACAACTATGTCATGTCGACAATTTTATAGTAATCTCCTACAAATTAAGATAAATGATCGCTCAATAATCTTGTTAGCTTAGAGGTTTCTGCATCGATTTGTTGTTGATATGTACATTAAGCTTGAAAGTACAATGCTTGACTACTATCGTCAAAAGCAATAAAAAATTCATACAAAATTGAACCAAGGAATAGTAGATAGTGTGTTATCTGGTGAGACAAATGGTAGTAGAATTGGAAGAAGAATAGTACTACCTACATCATTTATTGGAGGACCACAAAACATGCGGTGTAGATATAATGATTTAATGGAATTAGTTAGGCGGTTTGGAAAACCTGATTTTTTCACACAATGCCATGTAACCCTAAATGGAAGAAGATTCAAGATGAATGCTCCCATGACAAGTTCCACAAGATAGGCCAGATTCGACAACAAGGGTATTTAGAGCAAAATTGCAGGACCTAAAAGACCAACTTTTTAAGAAACATGTTTTCGGAAAAGTGGCAGCACATGTGCATGTCTTAGAGTTTTAGAAGAGAGGACTTCCATATATGACAAATTTGTTTTGTAGAAATACCTGACCAAGAAAGACAACCAATACTCTATGAATTGGTTAGAAAACATATGATGCATGGGCTTTTTGGAGTATATAATCAGAAAAATTCATGCACGATTGATAATGAATGCAAATATCATTACTCCTGAAAGTTTTGTGAGCATACCATGCAAGAAAAAGACTCATAACACATATATAAAAGAAATGATGGACGTAGAGTATTTGTTCGAAACCATCATTTAAACAACCAATGGGTCATTCCTTACAATCCGTATTTGTTGACAAGATGTAATTGTCATATCAATGTTGAAATATGCTTAGGAATTAAATCAGTTAAGTATCTATACAAGTACATATACAAGGGGCATGATCGAGTTGCTATCTTTATAGCACATAATGAAGGGGGCAATGTAATTGATGAGATTCAACAATTTTAGGATGCACGCTGGGTTTCAACTCGAGAAGAATTATGGAGAATTTTTCAATTTGAACTTAATGAAATATACCTAATCGTCATAAACATGCAATTGCACCTTCCAAATCAACAATGTGTATGTTATTGGGAAAATCAGAATTTAAATCATTTGATTAATTTAGAAAACACAAGCAAGACAATGCTAACAGAGTATTTTGCGACATACTTTACAGATGAAAATGCATGAAAATACTCATATAGATAGTTCCTAGAACATTACTGATGAACCTACAATTTATCTATATTTTATGAGGTCTTTGCATGAAATTTTATGCCGGTTTAATTAAATTTTGCCCTAGTTTTAGCTTAATTGTAATAAAGATTTCAGGGGCAGCCAATTCGAGAAAAAGAAGGCAAAAGCAAGAAAATAAAGCCCAAAATTTATCAAGTTCAGCCTAGCCCAGCCTTGAGAGCAAGGGAGTTTTCATTCGGCCCAAGCAGTGCAAATTAACTCTTTAAAAAACTCAAGGGAAGAAGCCTAGCAAGAAGGAAATTTCGGCCCAGTCTAGTTTCAGCCCAAAGAATAGCCTAGAGTGCAGCCTACATGTGCTCAAAAGCAAGCTAAGTTGCAGCCCAAAGGGAGCTAGGGGCGGCAACTCCTAGAAGTTTCTTGAAGAGAAGGAGGGAACACTCTATAAGGTTTATGAGGGGTGTAATACACCCAATTCTAGAGACTTCAAGAAGAGACAAGAGCTTCTTTGAAAGCCTATATAACGAGGCCTCTAGAGGGGGAAAAAGGGTCCAACATCTGATTTCAAACTCTCATTGAGCTCTTGTTCTAAGAGAAAAAAAGAGAGAGAGAGATAGGCRCAAGAGAGGAGAAGAGAGGAGGAACAAGCAACTTCAAGAGAAGAAGAAGCTGAATTCGAAGGGGGAGAAAGCAATTGGAGATCAAGGTTTCATCCTCACTTGATTTCTACACAAATTGGTAATCGAATTTAGCTAAGATTTATGTAATTTCTCCATCAAATTTTCCTTTCTTGCTATAATCAAAGCATGTATTATGCAAATTCAATTCTGTAATTTGTTTTCTAAGTTCATT
>NW_010729340.1:346068-365936 GCF_000365185.1 Nelumbo nucifera | reverse complement strand
GAGAACTAGTTGCTGAATTTATTTTTCTATGCATCTTTAGTTTGTCTCCTCACTTGCATACAAGGTGTTTGGTCCAATGTGTTAGAAATAACTTTGTAGTTAGAATTTCAGATTTTCATTASTTTTACATTTCGGCTGATCAGATAACAGTAGACTGATTTATTACTAATAGTTGCTACATAAGTCATCGTGGGAACGATACTCTACTAATTACTCTATTACTTGAACGGTTAGTGCACTTGCTAGTGTCACAATGAGCCACACATCAATTACATATGGAACAAGCAAGCAAAGAAGTGGATACCACAAAAGAAAAGAGAAGTCATTGGTCGTGTAATTGCAACAAACCCTTCAAAAGGAGACAGATATTACTTGAGACTCTTGTTAAACAATCTACCAGGGCCAACATCTTTTGAAGACTTATTATGTGAAGATGGAATCATGTGCCCTACATTTAAGGAGGCTACTGAAAAACGACGGTTGTTGGAGTCAGATCAAAACTTATCAGAATGTTTGCAAGAAGCATCAATGTTCCACATGACGACAGCTATGCAATGGTTGTTTACTACAATAATAGTTTTTTGTGAACCAACTGATGTAAAGAAGTTATGGGCCAACTACTATGATTCGTTGTCTGATGATTTTAGGAAAATCAATGAACACTCCCTTGAATATCAAGTTACAAGTACATTGAACAATATAAATTACTTTTTGGAAAATATGGGGAAAAATATCAATGATTATGACCTACAAAAAATTTATAATCCCCAAAATCATATGAATAGTCCTTCTACAAAGGAAATTGATGAAGAAATGACAATAATAACACCTGAAGAAGATTTCCTTGCACCAAATTGTCTAAACCTATAACATGAAATTGCATATAGAACAATATTATAACGTATAGATATGAAAACTTCAGGTGCATTCTTTATTGATGGCTCGGGGGGATAGAAAAAACATTTTTATATCGTGCTTTACTTGCTACAATCAGATCAAGGAACTGGATTGCTTTAGCCGCTACAACTCATGTGTTGTTGCAACAATAATGACAGGTGGACGAATTACATATTCAAGACTCAAAATTCCCATTAATGCAAATGAGTCAAATATGTGTAACATATCCAAATAAAGTGAAACTGCACCACTCCTATGACAGGCATGACTAATCATTTGGGGTGAAGCACCAATGGCAAAGTGAACAACAATTGAAACATTGGATAAAACTCTTAAAGATATCATGGGCAATAAATTGCCATTTGGTGGAAAAGTTATTGTTTCCGAAGGAGATCTCCGACAAGCCTGGTTAAATCATATCTTTAACCAAAACTAGAGCTATTTATACTCACTATCAATATGAGGGTCATATCTGATTCACCATTCAGTGATTTTCATATGAGAGTTGGAAACGGAACAGAACCTACAATCCAAGGAGACATGGTTGCAATCCCATAAACAATGCTCATCAAATATGAAGACAATGAACAATCACAGAATGAATTAATCAACCTTTTTACATCATTGGAAGAAATTTTTTCTTTACCTGATTATATAACAAAGTGTGCAATCTTAACTACGAAGAATGAATTTGTTGATGCATTTAATGAGAAGTTGATTACACGCTTTCCAAGAAAATTAGTGACTTATTATAGTTATGGTTCTGCAATCAATGACATGGAAAATTATTATCCAATATAGTTTTTAAACTCCTTGACACCTAATGGTCTCCCACTACATAGGCTCATTCTCAAGATCAATTTTCCTATCATATTGTGAAATTTATCCATCTAATGGACTATGCAATGGAAGCAGAATGATTTGTAAAGGTTTCGAAAACAATGTCATACTTGCAGAAATTGTTGCTAGACAACATGTCGGGAAGAAGGTTCTACTTCAATGAATACCACTCTTACCATTAGAAGATGAAGGTTATCCATTCAACCTTAAGCGTAAGCAATTTCCTATTCATTTGATCTTTGCAATGACAATAAATAAACCTCAAGGGCAAACCATTCTACATGTGGGGATATATATTTTAAAACATGTCTTCTAACATGGTCGAATTATAAACTCATCATTACAATTTGTTTCATGAAATTAATTTAACCAAGACACATCTTACAAAAAAAAATTACTATAGATGTTATATTTAGATTAATACCATTTCTTAAATTGTATTTAATTTATTTCATAAAACCAGTGCATACTAATTTCTTTTATTACGATCTTACAGAATTTAAGTAATTATCTAACATGCAAGAAAAAGAAAAATTTGTGTACATCAATTGCTTAAACACAGAAGAAGTTGAATGGACTATAAACGTATTAGTATTACATCGAGGGAACATTGAAACTTAAAATAACCATTGGGGAAGTGGAAAAAGACTAAATTTTATACTACTTGATGATGAGGTATGCAAAAATCATTACTCCTCTGTTATCTTGAATATAACATATTTTCAACCAATAATTATTATTTTATATTGCAGGGAACACAAATTCTAGAAGTATTATTCTACTCAGTGGTAGATAAGTTTATAGACAAGCTACTCCCTCAAAGAACATATTTCATTAGTAATGGTCAATTGAAAATCATCAATCCGTTGTACAAAAATGTACATAAAAGTTATGAACTTTGCATTAATAAGTCAACAATTATAGAAGCAGAAGTTAAAGTGAGTATATCCAAGATAAATTATAAATTCAATGAGCTTAAGGACATAAATAAGTACATTAATACTAAGGAATCAATTGGAAAGTCAACATTAATATCATCATAATATTATCAAAGAAACTAAATAAAAATATACCTTCTTATTAACCTCATATTTTTTTTGTTTCTATGAAGTGAGAAATCACTATAGCCAATGTTTTGTACCATTTAAAAAAGTTTTAAATCATATTATCATTTAAAAAAAATAAATCACTAACTAATATTCTTTAAACATTTTTTATAGTTCAACTTTTGTGATGTTGACTTTATGGGGAGATTATGCAAAAGACCAAGGTGACCAACTTAAGGAAGTACTTCCACAAAAGCCAATAATAGCATTTACATCTTTGATTGCAATACAATATGTAGGTATTATATCAACTCATTTATACTAAAATATTTTTAAATATATTGTATTAATATTAATAACTTTCAACTTCAACAAAGGTGGCTCACTTTCCACAATATTAGTTACAACAGTGCAAATCAATCCATCTATTCTTGAAGCAAATGAAATAAAAAAATTGTAAGTACTCATAATTTTTAAAAAAATGCATAAATTAATTCTATAATTTAAAATAAATATTGAAAATTTGTAGGTTTCAAAACATATATGCTACTCAAAATACTAGTTTTTCATTTGAAAAAACAATTTTACTCAAGCAATCTGAGAAAGTGGAGATAAAAGATATGATAGAACGACCATCATTCAAGGTAAGCAAAATAGTAGCTTCTAATCATCATTATAACATATTACTTTAATATACCATTTTCACATAAATATATTACTTTTAATATCTTTCATTCATTTGCAGACTACCTACTATTCAATTAAAGTGATTATTACAAATATTTTAAATGTAGATGGACCATGGAATAATGCATACAATGATTGCAACAAGAAAGTTGACCTGACAGCAAGATGAGCATATTGTGGCAAATGCAAGAATGACAATGCAAAATATTCTAAAAAGTAAGCAATATAACAAAAAAATCAACTTCAAACAATGTCATCATAAATCATTTACTAAAACTTTTTATAAATATATCACACAGATATATGCTTAGAATGAACATATTGCATGACATTGGAAAGGCGACGGTCACATTATTTGAGGCAACTAAGGACATAATTGGGTACCCCAGTTGATGAGTATGTCAAGCTTAAAGACAAGTAAGAATTATAAATAAATTATGTATTACCAAAATTTTAATTTTAACATACATATGTAAACTAATGTGACTTGTACAATATACAAAGTTAAAAGGAAAAGTCAATGTCTTCCTTATTTGGGTTGACAAAAGAAGTAATCACACATGCCACTTTGGCAAGATGTAGATTCGACAAAGGAGAGCAAGATTGAACAAGAAGATTAGCACATGATGACTTTAGTGCCTTTTTTAATATACTAAAACTTTTTTTCCACCAATTTTTACACTTCTAAATTTATATTTCTTTACAAATTCTAAAATTTCTTTATAACTTACATATATCAACTTCAATCTTTTTCTATCACATAGTTGATCTTTTATTTTCAACAAGAACATATTACCCATGTGCAACGCACGTGCACCCTACATATATTGGTTCCGATTATTACAAGTTGGTCCCACCACTTGGTATATGATATATCAACCCCCGAGAGGAACTAATATTGTCTAAGGCTCTACCTGAATTTATCTTAACAAAGCATATTCATTGCACCTCATTCACAAATTAAATTGATTTGCATTTATAAAATAAATAATAAACTCAAATTAAATATATGGAATAAATAATGAATTTCAAACAAAATAAAATATAGGTGTGGTTGCTACTATATGGGGTCATTCGCTAGTATAAAAGGAAAATTGGTTTTTTCATTGTTACCTTCATGTGGAATTTTGTGCGGCTCTCTAAGTTATCAGAACCAAACATCTGTGTTCCAAAGTTGACCTCTATATATTCTCCTTTGAACTTTTTTTAAGGGTAAATTACAAAGACACCCTGTACTATGGGGTCTGTAATAAAGACCCTCTGTACTTTGTTTTGCGACAAAAACCCCCTGTACTATGACCATGAAACAAAGACCCCCTTGACTGTTAAGTCAGATGACAGAATGCGTTAAGTTACCAAAATATCCTACTAAATTTTTTCTATTTTCTTTTTTTGCCCTTTTATCTTAAAACCTATTTAACCTATTGTTTTCCCTTTCTTCTCTTCTTTAACTCTCCCTCACTGCCCTCTCTTATTCTTTCCTCTCTCCCAACTCTCCTAAATGAAAGGACAGAGGAAATCCATTTATCATCTTCCCTTTCTTCTCTTCTCCATTAGAGCCAAGAATACCATGAACATAATGCTCACCAACGTACTCGACGTGGCCGCTGGGGGTCTATTTTACTATCTCTTTGGGTTCACCTTTGTCTTTGGTTCTCCTTCCAACGGCTTCATCGACCATCACTTCTTAGGCATGAAGGTGTTCCCGTCAGAGTTGTTCAATTACAGTAACTTCCTGTGTCAATGGGCTTTTGCCATCGCTGCTGTAGGGATCCCTAGTGGCTCTATAACAGAGAGAAACCTAATTCGTCGCTTACCTCATTTCCTCGGTCGGACTGCAGTGACCACAACTTTAGCCGGTTGCACGGCTGCGCTGACCACTCTGTTCGGGAAAAGGTTGATTTCAGGACACTGAAACATTACTGATGTGTGCAATGGATTGCATGGTGGGTTCACGGCAATCACCTCTAGTTGCCCAGTGGTAGAGCCATGGGCTGCTATCGTCTGTGGTTTTGTTGCCTCCTGGGTCTTGATTGGATGCAACAAGCTTGCTAAGAAGTTCAAATATGATGACCCACTGGAGGCTGCGCAATTGCACGACGGCTGTGGAAGTTGGGGTCTTATATTCACGGGCTTGTTTTCAAGGGGCATATATGTGCAGGAGGTATACCAGGCCACAAGGAGGCCATATGAGTTGTTCATGGGAGGAGGTGGAAAGCTCTTAGCTACTCAAATTATCCAGATTCTTACGATTGTTGGGTGGGTGAGTGCCACCATGGGTCCTCTGTTTTATGTGTTAAATAAGATGAATTTGCTGAGGATGTCGGCTGAGGATGAGATGGTCGGAATGGGACCTCTGTTTTATACCATGATGAAGATGAACAGTTGCAGAAGCAGGGACGTTTAATGATGAGAAGACTAGAACTAGCTAATGGCACTCCCACTGCTAATCGAAGTCTATCACAAGTTGTGTGGTCATCTACCGCTCTTGGTGCAAATCCCAACCTCTAGAACCTTCGTCATAACGGTTGGTGAGTGCCATCATGGGTCCTTTGTTTTATGTGTCAAATAAGATGAATTTGCTAAGAATATCGGCTGAGGATGAGATGGCCAGAATGGATATGACCTGGCACGGTGGCTTTGCATATGTATACCATGATGAAGATGAACAACCACAGAAGCAGGGGGGTTTAATGATGAGAAGAATAGAAACAGTTAATGGCACTCCCGCTGCTAATCGAAGTCCATCACAAGTTATGTGATCATCTGCCGCTCTCGGTGCAAATCCCAACCTCCAGAACCTTCGTCGTATTAGCTATGGCGCTCCTGGAATGCCCAAAACCTATCATGCTGCAATTTCACAATGGTAGAATCTGGCTGCATTTGAGGATGGGTTGAAAGTTTTGAACTGGTTAGGGAAGTAGGCAAATGGAGGGAGAGAGAGAGAGAGAGAGAGGTCAGGATCTGAAGAAAGCAATAATGGAGAGACAGATCGGGATTGAATTAAATGGGTTCAATCCCGACGTTGTTAAGGGGAAGGGCAAGAAGAGAGATCGGGGGAGAGAGAGGAGAAAGGGAGAGAGAGAGAAATGTGAAGGAATGGAAGGGTAGTATCGGAAGGTCAGGGAAGATGAACAGTGTTTTCTCGTCTAATTATTACAAGGGTAGTATGGGGATTAAAAAATATTACAATGGCCTTTTTGAACGAAAGGCTAATGGAAGGGGGTTTTTGTCTCATGGTCATAGTACAGGGGGTCTTTGTCGCAAAACAAAGTATAGGGGGTCTTTGTCATAGACCCCATAGTACAAGGGGGTCTTTGTAATTTACCATTTTTTAAGCCTGATGAGGCAAATTCATTAGTCATATGCTCTAGTTATAGTCCTTAATACAAGAGAGTGAAAAGGAGGAACAGAGAGTCCAGGTCTAAGTTTGAGAAACAGATAAAGCAAAATGAATTTATTAGACCTGGGAGCAGAATGAACTGAGCACTGAGAGGTTTGGTTCAAGTAAACTCAGTAATCAGAAATCACAGTTTGTAGTCGCCAAGGAGGAGATTTGTCAATCTCCAACAAAGCTTCAACAATTTGAAGTGCATCCGCAATAATGATACGTCTTTTCCTATTTAGGATTACATCTAATCCTATCCTAGATCAAATAGAATTCATTCTTGTATATCCTATTATTGTAATCTATAAATAAAGAAGAAAGAGTCAAATACATTATTAGACCATCATTCAAATCCCTCTCTCTTTATTGTTCTCATATGGTATCAGAGCCATAAAGCAATTGATTCAAGATTCTCATCATGTCTTCCACTATGTTTACCAACTCGATCAACCAATTAAATTTCGGAGCATTAGGGAACCATATTCCCCAACTGATTTTGGTTCGGTTGGATGGATCCAACTACATCGTATGGAATTTTTAGGTTGAGAACGCTCTTTTGAGCCATGAACTCCTCAGCCATGTTGATGGGACAACTCCTTGTCCACCTCGTTCTATGGTAACCATAGCCACTTCAGGATCTTCAAGTTCGATGACAAAACCCTATACACAATGGGTCAAGCCGAACCGTTACATCTTCAGTTGGCTTTTATTCTCTTTGATAGAAGCAACACTGGCACAGGTCGTAGGAAGCAAAACAAGCAGAGAAGTCTGGGTAACTCTTGAAAACCTTTATTCTCCTCGAGAAACAGTTAGTGTTGTTGGCCTCAGGAATGGAATTGGAGCGTTACGGAAAAATGATCTCTCCATGACTTATTATCTCCAAAAACTCAAGGTATTTAGTGATAAGCTAGCTATAATCAACGAGCCTCTGACAAACTCACAGTTAATTCATCATACCCTAAATGGTCTTGGTCCAGATTATGATGCTTTTTCTACAGCAATCATTACCCAAACAGATGAGCTATCCTTTGCCATCTTACAAGGTATGCTTCCAACTCATAAGAATCGTTTGCTTCATTCAGTAACTACATCTACACATGCTAGCTCTCCTTTTGCGGATCTTGCCTCCAAAAGCAAGGACTCCAAAAAATATAATAGACTTGATCTACCACAAACGGGTAATGGATCTTCTATTCCCTCCAAATACAGCAATAATCCTTGCCAAATTTTTTGAGGATTAAATCACTCTACTAGGTACTGTCGAAAACTCTTTGCACATATTAACAGTCTGAAGAACCCTAAACGACCACAACCTCTGGTGTTTACGGCTGCATTAGGGCGTGACAAGCAGAATACAGATATTTGGTTTCTTGATTCTGGTGTGACACATCATCTTACTTTGGATCTGAACAAACTGCAAATACACTTTGACTATGATGGTTCAGATCGTATCTCCATTGGCGATGGTTCAAGTTTGTCGATTGCTCATTCTGGCTCTTCTATTGTTTTTGCTTTATCTTCTAGATCATTGGTTATGAATAATATTCTCCATGTTCCCTAGATTTGTTTCAATCTCTTATCTGTGGCATGGTTTTCTGTTGATAACAATGTTTATTTTGAATTTCATCTCATGAATTTTTTGTGAAGGATCGATGCACCGAGATGATACTTCTTCAAGGGTCGAATGAGGGTGGTCTATATCATCTGCATCTTCCAATCAAGTTATCAACTGTGGTTTCATCTCCTACTGCATTTGTAGGTACTCGTGCTAGTCTTGAGATTTGGCATCATCAACTAAGTCACCCTGCTCTCAAAATGACTTAACAAATTATTTCTTCTTAGCATCTACCAGTAGCTTCTAGTACTGGCTTAAATTTTTTCTCAGCTTGCTCAATAGCTAAGAGTCATGTACTTCCCTTTTCCAGAAATCATGCTATTAGTAATTCTCCCTTAGAATTAATTCACTGTGATTTATGGGGACCCTCTCCAGTGACCTCTGCTTCCTACTTCTAACTCATACTGATGAGTACAATGCTTTACTTCATACTAATACATGGACCCTCGTTCTGCCTCCACCTAATAAAAATATTATTGGCAACAAATGGGTTTTTAAAATCAAACGTAAACATGATGGTTCGGTTGAATGCTTCAAAGACTGTCTTGTTGCTAACGGCTACTTTCAAGAAGCTGGCATTAAATATGATCCGACATTCAGCCCTGTGGTTAAACCAGCTACAATTCGCATAGTCTTATCTCTTGCGGTTTCCTTTAATTGGGATGTTCGCTAGTTGGATGTTAGCAATGCCTTCTTACATGGTAATATTTCAGAAGAAATATATATGAAGCAACCGGTTAGATTTGTTGACCCCAGATTTCCAACATATTTTGTCATCTCCATCGATCCTTATATGGTCTGAAACAGGCCCCACGTGCACGGTTTACAAGGCTATGGGATTCACTTCTATCCCTAGGGTTTCTCGAATCTAGAGCCGATGCCTCTTTGTTTATATCTTGCTCTACATCTGGTATTGTTTTGGTTCTTGTTTATGTGGACAATATCATCATCACATAATCCTCTCCTTTGGCCATTAGCTCTCTAATTCAGCATCTTGCTTTTTAGTTTTCTCTTCATGATTTGGGCCCCGCACATTATTTTCTTGGCATTGAACTTCACAGATCATCCAATGGTTTTCATCTGTCTCAACACATGTATATTGAAGATCTTCTGCATAGAGCCAACTCCATGATGTAAAACTGCTCTCCACTCCTATGTCTGCCTCCACTCAGCTCACAAATTTAGAAGGGGAGCCTCTCACCGATCCTACTTTATATCGTAGTATTGTCGGTGCTCTTTACTATCTGACTATTACTCGTCTATAAATTGCATTTGCAGTCAATAAGGTATGTTAGTTCATGCAAACTCCCACTACCGTCCACTGGGCTGCTGCAAAAAGGATCCTTCGACACGTCAAAGGATCAATTATTTATGGTATGCTTCTTCAACCAACCATGTCGTACATTCTCTCTTACTGCTTACTCTGATGCTGATTGGGGAAGCTGTCTCATGGATCACCGCTCTCAAAGTGGTTATTGTGTGTTCTTTGGCTCTAATCTAATTTCTTGGAGTTCCAAAAAGAAACAAACTGTGACTCGATCGAGCACTAAATCAGAATATCATAGTTTGGCTTCTGCGACTACTAAGGTTCTATGGCTTCATATGCTCCTCAAAAAATTAGGTATCTCCCTCTCTGCAACTCCTTTAATATGGTGTGACAACATGGGGGCTAAATTTCTTGCTACTAATCCTACACTTCACTCTCGCTCTAAATACATCGAGTTGGATATTCATTTGATACTAGAAAAGGTTGTAACTAAACTTCTTGATGTTTGGTTCATCCCCTTGGTTGATCAATTAGCAGATATTCTCGCAAAGCCCCTAGGTTTACCACAATTTGTAGTTCTTTGTCACAAGCTCACCATTTCTTCCCCGGCTGTACTTGAGGGGGGGTCAGCAACAATGATACGTGCATGACTCATGCACATATTAATCATCTTTGTAGATAACCCGTATCCTAGTAATAATTATCTCTGTAGATTATCTTTGTAAAGAATAACTCCTATCCTAGAAAGATAAGTCTTATTCTATTTAGGATTACAACTAATCCTATCCTAGATCAAATAGAATTCATTCTTGTATATCCTATTAATGTAATCTATAAATAAAGAAGAAACAGTCAAATATATTATTTGGCCATCACTCAAATCCCTCTCTCTCTATTGTTCTCATAGCATCTCCTCAATTTGTACCAAATTCAACACAAGTTCTAGGATAAATTTCAAAGCTTCAAGTAATGTCAAAGCCTCTGCTTTAGCAGCAGAGCACCTTGAAATTTTTTTGCTAGTGCAGATCTCACCGGGAGCAAGTTATGAATCCCACGCCAAATGAATAAATGTAAACGAGGTGGTAGATTTTTGATATGCCAAAATTGTTTCCAAGTAATACTCCCAAAAGCAGGTAGACTAGTGGTGGGCTGACCTTCTTGAAGATGTAACGCTCTATAAGCTGTAGCTGTGGTTAAATCTCCCAAGGCATTTTTGGTCCACACTAAACAAGCATCTTTTGGGAGGTGAATCTGTTTAATAGCATTGATTTCACCCACTATATAATTTTGTCCAAATACACTAATTCTCTACTCGTGAGTGTATCTATTAGGTGGGTGACCCTGGTACATTGGGTATTATGAGCCATCATTGCATCCATTACTGAATTTGAAAAACTTGGTATCCATGGATCAGACTTTGTATAATAATCCATCCATTGCCTACTACCCAAAGTGCCCCCATACACAAATCATATTGACATTTCACCATAGTACGCCAAATCAATGAAGTGTTTTTCTTGTATTTTCCCGTCTAGAATGTATCACCATAGCTAAGGGTTCATTTGGCAAGTCTTTTTGAGAAGATCTTGTAGCTCTGATAGTCAATAGATGCATTGAGCTTTTGACATAAGATCTAGGAAGACCGAATATCGTTTGGCAAACGTGCGTCTTTCCGTGTGTTGTTTCGGGTCTTTCCACGTGAGATTAAAATGCGAAAGACACGGGAAACTTCATTTGGAGCTTCCCGAAATCAGCCCAAAATGGGTTTCCCACGTCTTTTCGACGCCCCATCTTTTGGCGGTGAGATCTTCCGCATGTCAAACGGGGCCTAAGATATTTAGCCCATAAGGTTTGGGCCCATAAAGCATTTGTCTTTAAGAACCTCCAACAAAACCTCATAAGTAAAGCTCTGTTTTGTAGTAAGACATTTTTAAGGCCAAGCCCACCCTCTTCCTTATTCATGAAATGTTCTCTCAAAAGCCAATTTAAAAGTTGAACAAGTTCAGCAACAAATTAAGGGTGTGTTTGGTTCGCAGACATGACCGGAATCGGAATCGGAATCAGAATCACCTATTCCTGGCATTTGTTTGGTTCAGTTAGGAATCGGAATCAGATTTCAATTGTTGCTGTTTGGTTCAACTAGAATCTGGAATCGGAATCAGCCAAAGTTTCCAATTCTGCCCCTGTTAAAAGAACCACAAAATCATCCACTAATTATATATTTTCAACATATACACACATTGGAAACCTGTTACCAAGTGCATATATAGAGAAAATATGAAAAAAAAAAAGAAAAGCACATAAACAAACAAAAATCACAAAAAATCATTCTCCATAAAAATGAAAAGAACAATACATAAATAAACAAAAATCTCTCATAATGGTGGAAATATTACTAGTACAACATGAATGTTTAAAAACAAAAATCTTGCATCTATAATACAATGCCACTCCTACATTTCATCTTCTACAATTGAACTTCAGCTTAAAAGGTTAGAATTTGGTTGTAATTTGGTGATTGATGAATAAATCCTAACCTTCTAGCATCTGAACCCATATTTTTTACAGTGAGTTCCATCTGAACCATCTAACCTCATGAACCAATTATGGGGTGAGATAAGTAAGAAAGTGTATAAACTGAAAGACGCATCTGGGTTCCATGATTTTCACTTCTAAAATGCGAAGTCAAGATTAAGAGCAATCCCTTGAGCGAACATTTTCTGCAACACTAAACCAACTTAGCCTGAACAAACAAATTATACAAACCAAAGGAACCTACCAATTAGACATGTATACATCAACCATCAAAGCAAAAATTGAATGGACCATACAACCAACAAAACAAATAGAAAAACATCATGTAGAAAAGGGCATCTTACCCTATTTGTAGTATTTGATTATAAATATGCATGGCAGTTGGGGATATTGCAAATGTGCATGAGTTGGCTGATATTTTGGGTTGCAAAGTAGGATGTTTGCCTTCAAAATACTTGGGTTTTCCATTAGGGACTGTGTACATCAAAAGCCATTTGGAACCCAATTCTAGAGAGGATGGACTTGAAGCTGGCTGCTTGGAAAGCTTGGTATCTTTCTAAAGGAATTAAGGTGACTTTAATAAAATTTGTTGGCAAGCATTCCAGCTTATTATATGTCCATGTACTCGATCCCCTCACAGATTGAATGGAAAATGAGACCTATGTGGAATGGTTGGAAGGGCTCAACCAAATATCATTTCATGAACTGGGATCAGGTTTGTAAACCACTATCGAATGGAGGCTTAGGAATCAGGAAGGAAATCTCTTTAACAAGGCACTTTTGGGAAGATGGTTTTGGAGGTTCTCTACAGAACCCAAAATTGTTTGGAGGAAGGTCATAACTGATAAGTATGGAATAAGCAGTAATGGATAGGAGCCTAGGATGCAAAAAATTCTCAATTATCCTAAGGGTGTGGGGTGTGGAAAGGCTTCCAGCCTAGGGTCTTGGGGTCTCAATTAAGATCTATTAGTATATTTGAGATGTAATATGCTGAGAGGCTGTTCTCAGCCTTTGCTCCCTTTTGGGAGTTTCTTTGTATGGTTCTGAATTCTATCAATAAATTTACCTTAACTTTTTCAAAAAAAAAAAAAAACCGAAAGGTGCGGGGCGTGGAAAGGTATTTCTAGAGCTTTTAGTAGTTTCAATGAAGGTAAAGATCAGACTGGGAGATAGAAGGAAGTTATGGTTCTGGATGGACCCTTGGTGTGGTGAATTGGCATAAAGTACAGGTTTCCAACCTTGTTTAATGTTGCTGAAAACAAAATGGCCTGGGTGGCTGAATCCTATGAGGTGTCTGGAAACATGATCACATGGACTCCTTCCTTCAGAAGGCACTTCAATGATTGGGAACTTGATTTGATGGCTTACCTCTTAGCTCTACTACAAAATTAGGACTCAAATCTGAATTTACAAGATTCAAGATGCTAGAAATGGATGTCCTCAGGGGAATTTTCTGTTAAATTCTTTTATAAAGGCTTAGTTGGAGCAAAGGGATCAATGCCCTATTTTGGCTGTTTGGGAAACTTCTATCCCTTCAAAAGTGAAATTCTTCACATGGGTAGTTTGGAGAAGTGTTTGACTAAAGAAATGTTAGTAAGGGGTTCAATGTTCAAGACAGCTTGTGTGTGCTTTGTAATGCTGAGGAAGAATCAGTTAGCCATCTGTTCTTGCATTGCAGGTTTAGTACTGTTGTTTGGCTTCATTTTATCAGGGCACTCAATCTGCAATGGCGTTTCCCATTTTCAGTTCTCTTACAAGAATGAAGTCTCTCGTATATGTCTAAAAAAGAGAAACTTTGTTGACCAGTTACCCCCTAGCAATTATGTGAGCCATTTGGAATAAAAGAAACAATAGAATTTTTTAACAGAAGTCAACACCAGAAGCAGGGGTGATAAATTGGTCATCATCATCCATGCCTTATTCCTAAAAATAGTTGATAATAAGGGGTTCCCAGAACATTTATCAATGAAATTCCTGTAACTATAAAATTTAGACAAATACTTGCAATACTCTGCCAAAAGATTCCATATGTTGATAATAAGGGAAATATTGAAAAAAGGAGATTTAGAAGCTAAGAATTTAAATGTTCATGGAGAATTTTGACCTTAAGCACATTTGTTTGAATATTATTTCGCATGTCTATCCATCCTACATTACCATAATGAGCACTTTTATTCCTTGGTCTTTTTTGAGAGTATTTTTTTGTTAGTTTGTTAGTATTAACCATGTCTATGTAATCTCTCCTCATTTTTACTTCAAGGTTCCAATGTTCCATAGTAAGAAAGACATTTTCCATCACTTTCACGCAACAATAAATATTTAATGTAAAATTGAGGCACTGGATAATGTTGTATTGTGACTATTGTCCATGGCAGTATTGCCTAGCATATTTATTGGCAGTATTGTATCACATTCCTGTGGTATCTCAAGTAGCTACTTGGTTAACCATATTTGATTGGTTTAAATAACAAACTCTGCAACTATAACATAGACAATCAGTGAAATTATCTTAATAAAATATTCATTGATTTTATAGTCTTTCACCCAACAACAARTAATCAATATTTTTTTGGTAAAATTCCATATTGCACACTTTATTTGTTTTCATATTTTTATGAAAAATGTAAAGCAAGAATCAAACTATATTTCTGAAAGAAAGGATAACAATATACAAGTATAGCCAATAGAAAGATCATACCTTCTTCAACAAATAAAGAAGATTATTTTTCTATTGAACGTATAAGTGAATACCTGAGAGAGAGATTTCCAGTCATTGTTAGCAGAGCCAATATAGACATCTTTATGATCTGACATCCAAACTGTTGCATGGACAATGCCAGATCCCCACCATTTATCAAGCAGCAATGTCACAGCTTCCGCATTTAGCCTCCCTGAAGCGAGATTAGATGATTCATTGGTATAGTCAGGATAAACTCCAGAGTGCTGTAAAATCCCAAAACACAAAGACAGATGAGTTTAGTCACATAATCCAGAAAGGAATTACACAAAGAAACCCATGTCCTTTAGATGATAGGAAATGTTTTCTTCATTCCTGTGGCTTAATTTCTATGAAGGGTATCTGTGACATTTTTTTGATGAATAACAGGATATCTGTGACATTTGTAGACAAAGATGGAGAGGAGAAGCATATCAAAGTTCCCATTGGAATGTCTATGTTAGAAGCTGCCCATGAGAATGACATAGAACTTGAAGGTGCAAGCATTCTAAGTGTTTCAAATCATGATGAAAGCAGTGTTGGTATGGTCTTATTGAAAGCAGGTCTGGGCTAGCAAAGATATTGTTTAAGTTCAACATGGGAAAGAAAAAGAATTTCAGGGCACAATACAATTGTAACCTCATGTATATCTCATTTTCTTTTTACAAAAAAATATATTATTTCAGTTCAGTCAGTGTCACAATAATTTACAATGAGAGCATCAAATGGATAGAATTGGTATTCCTAATCCGAATTTGATAGGTTGAAATTTTGGATTTATATTTTCAATGGAATTTATATTGAATTGAAATTAAATATTGAAAACATTAATAAATTGGAAAGAAAATTACTTTCGTATTGCATATGATGATAAACTAACTTGAATCTCAGAGTCTTTATTAGAAATACAAGTTTCATCTTCATCCTATGTAAGTTTTGTAAGAAGCACGACAAATTTTATTTTCAGGAAATTAAAAAACCTGTTTGAGCCAAAGTGTCACAACATGAACTTATTGAAGACGTTTGTTAGAACAACCAAAATATAATTGCACCCACCTATCTATATACAGCTGTATATTTAGTAGTATTGAGCAAAACAACCGTGCGTCACCATTTTGCTTATCCTAATAATATCAATCGTGAGTTTTAATCAATAGATTATCAATTATGAACTATACTCACCGATTGCCTGGATTGACTGGTGTGAAAAACTAGTTATGGTAGCAGTGAAGAAGTAGATCGATCCCAATAGAGTAGAGCAGATCTGCAAAACATAAAACCACATTTCAGTTAGTGAAAAAAAAAAAAAAAAAAGAAGGAAGAAGGAGGAAGCAGAGCATGGGCGGCGGATTTCGAAGAAGAATAAGAAGAGGAGGAAAGGAGAGAGAAATCCATGATGACCTGGCCAGAGTAATACAGGTCGGATCTTCAGAGTTCAGCCGCCGAGCTGCAGAAGGTTTTGAAGGAGGGAGTGACGAGAGGGAGGAGAAAGAAGGTTGCAAACTTGAATCGGGGGTTTGAGGGGTTTTACGGTCATTTTCCTTTTAACCGGCTGGAATGGGAATCCGATTACTGGGGGTGGGTTGGGAATGGCCATTCCCTTATTCCCTCAAATGAGGGATTGCCATTACGCTTGGATTTGGATTCCGCCCAACCAAACATCTAGAATCGGAATAATCCATTTCGATTCCGATTCCGATTCCGGACCCTTATTCCTGCGAACCAAATAGACTCTTAGGTATATACAGTTATGCCAAATAAATGAAGAAAAAAGGAGGTACATATCTGCTACTATACCCAGAAGCTGTTCCCACCTCCCTTATTCACGTACGAGACATTATTGCTTTGCATTGAGAATATTCCTTTATTCATGAAATGTTTTTAATACATGGCAGTGGTGTTGTGTGGATGGGCATGTGGGAACAGTTTGGGATTATGGGCGCAGCAGATTCAGAGTGCAACCAAATTCATTAAGGCTCAGTTTTGAAGGAATACAAATGTAAATTTGTAGAATGTAAAACCTTATATTTTGTATTATTTTGCATGTATTTGTATTATATATATTTGCATTTGTATTCTTAAAGCACAGTTTGAAAAGAGTATAAATACAAATTTGTGGAGTACAAAACCTAATATTTTATATTATTTTGTATATATTTGTACTGTATATTGTATTTATACTCCTTCCAAAATGAGTCTAAGGCTGTGTTTGATTGTAATGCAAATAAATTTGCACTGATGCAAAATCATGGCAGTGCAAATGATTCTAGTGTAAATTCTGACCTATTTTTGTTTCAAATTTTAGCTTATTTTGTTTGATTGCAATACATATGAAGTAAATTAGGACATGAATCAGAATGAAGTAAAATCAATCTAAAGCAAAATTAAAATAAATTTTGCATTTTTTATATTTGCACTCCCATATATTTTTATTAGTGCAAATAAATTTACACTATAATCAAATACAACCTACGGCTCAGTTTGAAAGGAATACAAATACAAATATATAGAGTGCAAAGCCTTACATTTTGTATTATTTTATATATCTGTACTGTACATATTTCTATTTGCCCTGGTTCCAATCTGAGTAACAAGGAGAGTTGCTAAGTTCTTTGCAGACCAAATGCCTAATCTCTCCCTACGTCAGCGCTCGCTACCATTACAACGTGAAGTTTTTGTATAAAGAATTTTTTATGGCAACCAATGTAAGAAACATTTTTTTTTCAAGTTACCAACCGCTAAACCATCAGTAGCAGCGGCAAACTTATTGACACCGTGATAAACCATGAGTTGCAGCGGCAGACTTATTAATGGTTGTGATAAGCTAGGGGCAAAATGAAATTTTATAACTGAATGTGCAAACGGGCCTCGATAGTTTTTTAATAGAAGGGAGGCCTTTGTATGATGATATTACCTAACAATGGAGGTCTTAGTCCAGTTTGAAAAAAAGATGGTGGTTCTGTAGGAGAAAGTCCAAGGAGGTATAAGTCTTTTATCTTAAATTTGTGCTTTTTAAAATTTTCATCAAACATTGATTGCTTCTAGGGTGTATTGGTGGAGACTAGACCTGTTCGGGTTCGGCTTGGGCTTTGCCTCTTTATAAACAGAAAATCATCAGGCCTGAACCCAACCATTGGGCCTAGATCTTGAGCCCAAGCCTGGCCCTATATAAAGCCCAAAGCCTGGGCCTGAGTTGAAGTCCGATTTTGATATGCATTTTATAATATATTAATTATATATTATTAATAATATATTATGTATTATATAATATTTTATACATTTAACATATATATATAATACTTTTTTGCTATTAATTTTATTATTATATAATATATATTATATATTATTAAGGCATATATCATTATTTATATTATATATTTAATATTATCAGGCCGGGCTTACTTGGGAAAGCCCGAACCCAACCTGAAAAATAGTTGGGCCCAATTTTTAGAGCCCGAGCCCGTGGGCTTAAAATTTTGTTCAAGCCTAACCTAGGATGGATCAGGCTTACCAGTGCCATTAACAGTTCACTTCAAAAGTTTTTATAATACCAATTTTGCCCTTGAATAATCAAAATGCTGGGCAATCACTTCTACCTCTGCCTCTATTAGACTTAACCTTGGAAAGGTAAACAAGGTACACATAAGTTGTTTTTATAAGTTTGAGGTATATATAAGTAGTTTCTCAAATATATAGGTATACATAAGTAATTAACCCAAACTACAATCCCAACATACATGAGAACTAAAGATATTTTAATAAATTTTACAAATGCTCCAGGGCAAAGCCCAAATTTTAACAAGTCCACAATCCAATTTTCCAAAAACATTCCTAATAGATTTAAAAAAAAAAATTGGCTTGAATTTTGAGGATTTTGATCCAAACAAACTCAAAAACTTATTCAGGGGCTCCTTTAATCAATTCAAGGGTCACCAAAAACACTTTCTTGAATATTAAGGATAAATTTATCAACAAATTCGCAGGTTGGAAGAAAAATACTCTCTTTGGCTAGGAGAGTAACTTCTAAATGCAACAAGACATATGATATCTCAATTTTTATTGAGATCCTTCAGACTTCCCCAATATCATTGAAGAGGTATACAAATCCCAAAGAAATTTTTTGTGATCTAACTCAAATGATAAAAGGCCTATCCATCTATTAAGATGGAAGAAAGTTTGTTATCCAAAGAGTTGGGTTGCGCTTGGTTTAAAGAATTTCCATTGAGTTAATGAAGCTAGTCTAGCTAAAGTGGGTTGGAAGGTTTTAAATGAGGAGGATAACCTATGGATTAAGTGATTAAGGGAAAATATTTAAAAAGGGAAAACTTCTAGAGTGATGAAAAAAAAAAAACTTCATGATCTTGGAGGGGAATCCTAAAGGCTAGATGTCGGGGAATCCTAAAGGCTAGATGTCTTCTCAAGAAGGGTATTGGATGGGAAATTGGTAATAGTAAAACTATAAAGTTTTAAAATGATAGATGGTTGGATGATTCATTGATTGCTAAAACCATCTCTCTAGTTCAGGTTGAATGATGTGGATGGAAAACAAAATGTGTAGTCTTGTCCCTTCATATATATGGGCCACAATTAGATCTATTTTTATCCTCTCATGATCAAAAAAGGATAAATTGATCGATAGATTAAATCTTAATGGCATATTCTCGATAAAATCAACTTACAAAATAAATTGTAGTATGATTAATGATGATGCACAATCTGGCCGGTCTTAGCTGTCAATGATCTTGCCTCTGAACTGAGTAACAGGGACCTGAAACGGAAGGAGAAGAGAAGCTCCGGGGAGAACCCGGCGTAAGGGCTCCGAAGCTCAAGTTAGAATCCTTCAAAGGCAAGAATAACCAGATAGCGCGAAAGTTAGC
>NW_010729340.1:309916-337091 GCF_000365185.1 Nelumbo nucifera | reverse complement strand
GCTCTACTATCCCGAGCTGCTTGCCTTTGCCACGTGTCGGGCGATCGCGAGGTCGGGCCAAATTTCCCTTCATCAATTATGAATGGGAAGACGACTTCAGTTGGCTCTCTAACATTTGGAAGCTTAACTACCCTCCGAAGCTAAAATTTTTCTTTATCTCCTTCTTAATAGAAAACTCCCATAAAAAATTCACCTTAGGAAGAAAGGTATTAATCTTGATAGTGGGTGTAGTTTTATTGTGAGGACGAGGACTTGGATCATATCCTCGAAAATTGTGTGAAAGCTAAACAATTCTAGTTAGTGGTTGATGTAGGCGCATTCGGCTCCCCCATTACGGGGTTGACGCGTGTTAGATGGTGGGCAACAGCATGGGGTCGCTATAAGGATGTGCGGACCCCTTCGGTACGAACTAGATGGGCCCAATCTTAGGGTGTCGCATGTCCTCCGCTGGAACATCTCATGAGCCCTCGTACGGCTCGCATCTGGGCCATCCGAGCCCAACCACTCTCAGGCAGTTCCAACTATAAAGGCAAGGCACCTCCCACAAGGTAAAGGATACGGAACTTTTGAGACCTCTCATATTTTCTCCTTTGAGGACTTAGTGCTATCAGTGACTTCATCTAGACCCCTCGATTCCAGACTTACTGCTTACATCATGCGGACACTAACTTGACTGTCAGAGTCCTTGCCTCGAGTTTCCACCTAAGGCCTCTAACACTCTCTTCCTTGTAGAGCAACTTCCGAGAGCTCCTCCAAACCCCTTATACACACAAGTGAGCAATTGTATCTCAGTCTCCTCAAACATCCTTCAGCCCTTGGCCTCTATAGTATCTGAGGGAGCGATCCGCCTCAGCCTCGGCACATCCTCTCCGGACCCTCAAATCCTTTGGCCCTCTTTCGAAGCTCGGGAGTGAATTTAATTTGTTGCCCTCGGCTTATCTGAGTACCAACAATTGAAGCCTTCTATGGGAAATGTTTCTAAGACGATCCCCTAAAACACTCCAAATTTAAGATCTCCTAAGCTTTGGACACCATGGTACGAAGAGCCAGGAACCCCCAAAACCTGGTTACCAATGAATAGTTCTGGGTGGTCCTTGATTGTCTGGAATACCTCATGTAGCGCGTGGAACAAGTTTGCCCCCAGGCAGGAGGTTCCTCCTGAGGCGACTGCCCCGTCGGGGTGTCAGATCATCAGGGTTGGTGTAAGCAGGCTGGATGCCAGCCCTCAACCAAGCCAATACTCGGCAGGTCGAGTCCTCAAAGTTTGGCAGCAGCCAACCCGCCAGCCCACCTCAGAGGAATGTGAGACCTCCCAGCCGAAGGGAGGAAGAACCGACGCAGTCTGATGACAGCCGCCAGCCCTCCGAACAACATCATCGCTGCCGAAGGGAGAACCCCAGGGATGAAGGTAGGCACCTTAGCCGCTGTAGTGCCCACTCAAGGGCTGAGAGCCGATGCCGCGCTTCTCCCCAACACGTCTCGGATCTCCGTGACATCCTGAATGACCGCCGCACCCGACGGGAGGCACACAGTCCAGCCTTGGACTACTCTGGAGTCCGAGCCAACCTCCGCCATGCCCGCGAAGACAAAGGCGGGGCACATGCTCCAGCCGACCCTCGGATCGTAGAACTACAAGCCGAGATTGGGGCCATCAGATATGAGCTCCGTCAAGTCCAAGAGAGCCGAGCTGACGCCTCGACTGAACAAGATAATCCGATGTGAAGGATGAATGCCTTCACCCTAGACATTATCTCCAAGCCTCTCCCCCAGCACTTCAAGGCCCCTGCACTAGAGATGTATGATGGGAATTCAGACCCCGACGACCACCTGGAGAGTTTTAGAGCAGTCATGATACTCTATGTGTATTTCGACGCCCTGACGTGCCGAACTTTCCAGGCCACCTTCAGGGGGGCCACTCATCGTTGGTTCTCCAGTCTCCTACCCCGGTCAACCTCTTCCTCACGGGAGCAGTTTGCCAACCTCTTCCTCGCCCGCTTCATCAGCAGTCGTAGGTGCTAAAAGAGTGTAGTCTCACTGATATCCATCAAGAAGAAGCGAGGTGAGAGTCTGCGGTCCTACATTGACCGCTTTAAGAAAGAAGAGCTCGAGGTTAGAGACCTCAACCCAATGGTCTCCATGCATGCCGCTATCAGCGGGCTCTTCCCTGGCTCGGCCCTAAAACGCTCGGTGGACAAGACCACACCAAAGACAAAGATGGAGTTCCTCAAGAAGACCCAGAAGTACATCTAGGCCGAGGAGGCTTTGAACGGGGACAACCAGGAAAGGGAAGTCGAGCACCATAACGGGGCCCTAGAGAAGAAGAGGAAGAGTGGAGACCACCACCACCACCACAACAACAACAAGGACAACAAAAAGCCATCGGCCTCGGCCCTAGCTTACAACCAGTATACACCACTCAACTCCACCCAAACCCAGATCTCGAGGCAAGTCGGGGAGGAGAAATTCATGAAGTGGCCTGAAAAGATGAAGAGGAACCCCAAGAGGGGGAACCTAAAGAAGTACTACAAGTACCACCACGGTGCTGGCCACAACACGGAGGACTGTTATGATTTGAAGAATGATATAGAGTCCCTCATCCGCTGTGGGCACCTCAAGCAGTACGACGAAGCAGCAGCCTTGGCCCGTAAAGCTTATGCCAGGTAGTTAAACATCCAAGGGCTTGCCCCCAAGAAAATGAAGCAGCAGGAGACCCTCTCCTTCACGGACAAGAACTTGAAGGGGGTCACAGTCCCCCATGATGACACTTTGGTGATCTTGGCCATCATCACAAACTTCATAGTTAAGAGGATTCTCGTCGACAATGGCTCCTTAGCTGACATCCTCTTCTATGAAGCCTTCGAGAAGATGAAGATAGCGCCTAAGCACCTCCAGCCAGCTGACATCCCACTAGTTAGGTTCTCCGATAACATGGTTAGACTGGAGGGAAGAATCACCCTACCCATCATGGTGGGGACCAAGCCTTGGCAGGTGATGAGAATGAATGAGTTCCTGGTCGTGAAGATTGGCTCACCCCATAATGCAATCATGGGGAGGCCGACCCTTCATGCACTTAGGGCAGACATATCCTCGTCCCACCTCACCCTCAAGTTCCCCACCGAACACGGCGTCGGAGTCGTTCATGGGGACCATCAAGTCGCCCACCAGTGCTATGTGGCAGCACTGAAGGGCAAGAACAAGGAAGCTTTGCCACTAGAGGGCTTTGAACTCAGGGATGAGCCAGCGAGCCGAGGACCTCATCTCGGTTCCCCTGGACGAGGCCGAGCTCGAGGAAACAGTCCATGTCGGGTCCAACCTTCCCCCAGAGAGCCTATCCGAACTGGTAAGTTTTCCCAAAACTAACACCGATGTCTTTGCTTGGTCCGTCGCTGACATGCCCAGAATTGACCCTTCGGTCATCACTCACAGGCTGAGTGTGGACCTGAGCTCTAGGCCAGTTTGGCAGAAGAAGAGGAACTTTGCATCAGAGTATTGGAAGGCCATAGAAGAGGAAGTATTGACAAACTACTCGACGTCGGCTTCATTCGAGAGGTATACTACCCTAACTGGTTGTCAAATGTGGTTTTGGTAAAGAAAACTAATACGAAGTGGCGGATCTGTATTGACTTCACAGACCTTAACCGAGCCTGCCCAAAGGATAGTTTTCCTTTGCCAAGTATAGACCACCTCATTGATGCCACTATAGGGTACAAGCTGCTTAGCTTCATGGATGCCTTATCCGGACACAACCAAATAAAGATGCACCTCAAAGATGAGGAGAAGACCTCGTTCATCACCGAGCATGGTACCTACTGCTAAAGAGTGATGCCCTTCAGCCTCAAGATTGCAGGGGCCACCTACTAGTGCCTCATCAATAAGGTGTTCAAAAATCAGATGGGGAGGAACATCGAAGCCTAGGTGGATGATATGGTGGTGAAAAGCCTAAAAGTCGAGGCGCACACCTCAGACTTGGCCGAGACCTTTGACACATTGCGAAAGTTCAACAAGAAGCTTAATCCTAGCAAGTGTGCCTTTGGCGTCATCTCGGGTAAATTCTTAGGCTTCATTGTTACTCAAAGAGGCATTGAGGCCAACCCTGACAAGATACAAGCCATACTGACATGGCACCCCCTTGGTCGGTAAAGGAGACTCAAAGGCTCACTAACTGAATAGTTGCCCTCAACCGCTTCATGTCAAAGTCGGCTGTCTGCTATCTGCCCTTCTTCCGCGCCATTAAGAAACTAAAAGATTTCTAGTGAGCGGAGGAGTGCCAGCACGCTTTTGATTAACTAAAGAGGTACCTCGCCCCACCTCCCCTCCTCACCCGGCCTACTCCAGGAGAAATTTGGTACTTGTACCTATCAGTTGGGGATGAGGCAATCAGCTCGGTCTTAATAAAAGAGGACGGCACACAGAAGCCAATATACTATGTTAGCAAGGTTCTTTGAGACGCCAAGACCAGATATCCTAAGGTGGAGAAACTAGCCTTCGCCCTTGTAATCTCGGCCAAGAAGCTCAGGCCGTATTTTCAAGCTCACACCATCGTGGTTCTGATGAATCAACCCCTCAAGGCCATCCTCACCAAGCCTGAGACCTTGGGACGTCTGATTAAGTGGACTGTCGAGCTATCTGAGTTCGACATCAAATACCAGTCGAGGCTTGCAATCAAAGCGCAAGCCTTGGCAGATTTTGTAGTAGAATGTACCTTCAGCCGAGTCCTCCGCTGAGCCCCCGAAGATGAGTTGGAAGAGGGTCACCCAGTCGAGGAAGCTCATCCCACGTAGAGACTTTTTGTTGACGGGTCGTCCAACGCCAAAGGAAGTGGAGCAGGCCTCATCTTTCTCACCCCAAACGACATAGTAATAGAGTACGCGTTGAGATTCGACTTCCCTACATCCAACAACGAAGCCGAGTACGAGGCCCTTCTTGCTGGATTACAGCTCGATAAGGACCTCGGCTCCCAGCACATTGAAGTCTTCAGCGACTTGCAACTGGTGGTGAACCAAGTCAATGGTGAGTATGAAGCTAGAGAACAAAGCATGACCAAATACCTCGCCAAGGTTCAAGAGCTAGCTCGCCACTTCCAATGCTTCTCCCTGCAACAAGTCCTGCGAGCTGAGAACATGAGAGTCGATGCCCCCTACGAATGGGTGTCCTGTAGGGCCCAGCCAGGGAGGTTGAGCGTCTTACCTGGGTGTTTTGTCCCCATTGGCAGATCCGCGAGGGGGACTCTATCTCGGAGAAGGGGGTCGTCAAGGCCCTGGTGAGCGGGGCAGTCCTTCTAAGGGACCGGCTTCAAGATGATGTAGAGTGACCTCCAGTTAGTCCGTGATGAGGGTCTCTATCATGTGGCTGAGGTATGCCTTCTCCCTAGTACTTCATCCTTTCCTTGGCATTTAGTTTTTTCTTGATTTCTATTTGCTTTACTGATGGCGCTCTCCTCGGTGCATGTCTGTCATCACTACGTTGGCATGGCGAACCGAATGGAACTTCTTTGCGAGTGCCTGGCTTGGCTCGAGAAGAACAACGATAGGCTCTCCATGAAGATGGCCAAGGCGAAGAGTAGTCGAGACCAGGCCCAGGCGGCCCTCAAGGATGAGCAACAACTCCAGTAGACGTTGGAGGAGGACTTGAAGGCGGAGACGGATTGGGTAGAGCGCATGCGGGGCCCTGAAGAAGTCCAAGGAGGACAGGGCTGCCCTCGACAGGTTGCAATGGAGGCCCAGAAGCGGGCAGCGGCAACTGAGGCACAAGCGGCTGAGGCCGTCGAAATCTGGAAGCAGTCGTACGAGTGTTAGGAGAGCCTCACGGACTATGCTGCCCAATCCTACCTGGACGGCATCGAGGACACAAAGAAGGTTATTTTGCAAGTGCTACCGGACTTCGACATTGAGGGGCTACAAGTGCACCCGGAGTCTCCTGAGCAGACCGTCTAGGTCCTCAACAAGCCCATTGATGGAGCCGAAGACTCTACCCTCCCCCCGGCTGGTGGTGAAGCATAGTTGCTTCTTTTCCTTGTATTTTTTGTTTTTCTTTTTTGATGTAAATGTGCTCGGCTGCCGAGGCTAGAAGCATACGCAATGGCACCTACCAATGTTAGTACTCCCTTCGGCCAAAATCGAAGCCCTATCTAGGCCCCTGCCTCGGCCTCGGGAGCGGGGGGCAAGTGATGTAGGCGCATTCGGCTCCCCCAATACAGGGCTGACACATGTCGGACGGCAGGCGACAACATGGGGTCACCGTAAGGACACGTGGACCCCTTTGGTACGAACCGGACGGGCCCAATCGTAGGGCGCCACGTGTCCTCCGCTAGAACATCTCGCGATCCCTCGTACGGCTCGCATCTGGGCCATCCGTGCCCAACCACTCCTAGGCAGCTCCGACTATAAAGGCAAGGCGTCTCCCACAAGGTAAAGGATCCGGAACTTTTGAGACCTCTCATATTCTCTTCTTTGAGGACTTAGTGCTATCAGTGACTTCGTCTGGACCCCTTGGCTCCAGACTTACTACTTACATCATGCGGACACTAACTTAACCATTGAAGTCCTTGCCTCAGGTTTCCACCCGAGGCCTCTAACACTCTCTTCCTTGCAGAGCAACTTCCGAGAGCTCCTCCAGACCCCTTGTACACACAAGTGAGTAGTTGTATCTCGGTCTCATCGAATGTCCTTCTCAGTACTAGCCCTCGACCTCTACAGTATCTGAGGGAAAGATCCACCTCGGCCTATAGTCCTTGGCCTCGGCACATCCTCTCCAGACCCTCAAAGCCTTCGGCCCTCCTTTGAAGCTCAGGAGTGAATTTACTTTGTTGCCCTTGACTAATCCAAGTACCAATAGTGGTAAACCAATGTATAGAGGGACCTAATGAGTTAAACCCCTCTTTAAATGAATGGTGGTCTAGAGCAACGTTTTCAAACCATCATTGACCTAGATGGTTGGACCGTTTGTATTAGAAATTGGTCATTCGAGCGGTTTTGGGTTTACCCCGAACTTTCTTCCAATGCAAAACCGTTGAAAAAGTAAAAAAAAAAAAAAATAGTGACCCAGATGATCAAACTGTCAACCTATTTGACCTAGTTAATGGTTAGTGGTTTGACATTTTTTATTTTTATTTTTTATTTTATTTGAAAATAAAAATAAATATAAAATAAATGACAAACATACCCTATTTCCTAACTACATTCGATGACTTTCCTTTAGGGTTTTGTTTTGCCAAATCCAAAAGCCCAAAACTCTCCAGTCCTTGACAAAGCTCCAGGCCTTCATTGAAGAAGATAGCGGTGACACACCAGCACTTGCCTTCCCGAAATTCGAACAAGCACCCACTGGCGACCAAAGTTCTGACGTCTCTAAAGTCTGAATTGAACTCTGATCTCTTGAAAGGAATGGCTGAATGACATCTCTATAAGGGGATGGCGGCGACCACTGTGGACATCCAACCTCTAGCATACCCCTGATCGTTGAACAATAGAAATTAATTTTGATGCTTCTTGTTCTAATAACAGTATGTGCTTTGTGGCAACTATAGCGACGAATTATCTTCGTAAAATAGTAGACTATAAAGGCTATAGTTTGGGCTTCTCCACCATTAATATAGACAATTCTTGGGCTGCTTGGGAGGCCCATGGTAGCCAACTTTAGAGACTAATTGGTTATCACTGAGGGTGGGCTCAAGTTAACCCCCTTTGGAGATGGAGATTAAGGCATGTTAACAGAAGGAATTCGGTTGAACCGAACACAAAAGGACAAAACTCCATTTCTCTCCCTCTCATTTTCTCCTCTCCTCCACCGAGCCCTGAGCCAGAAGCATCCCACCAGCTACCTCACTACAAATTAGCCTTTGTGGGCGTGAAATATAGTCCTGGCAGCAAGAAATCAATCAGCCGTCATCAGTATAAAAAACATCATTTTGGATGGATTGAAACCTTGTGAATGTATGCTATTATATCTATATTCTGATGGTTGGCCAAGCACATTCGTGGCTTCGGTTTCGGCCTGAAACCTGATAACCCAAGAGAATGAGTGTTTTAAGAACAGAGCCTGATGGTTGGCCAGGTTGATCAGAACCTAGTCTACTGCAGTTTGGTTCATTGGTTGAACCAAAACCCTTCAAGAACCAATACGATTAATGAACTTGATTGCTTGACTGTAGGGGTGGATTCGAGCCGAGCCGAGCCGAATAGTACCAGAGCTCGAGTTCGGTTCGAGCCAGAATCTTGAGTTCGAGTTCGATTTTGAGAAAATATATTTTATAAAAATAAAAATTATATATAAAAAAAATTATTTTATATTTAAAAAATTAAGAATTATAATAATTAATAATTATAATATTTTTATTACACATATATATATATATATTAAATATCAAATATGACGAGCTCGAACAGCTCATGAAAAGTTCAGCTTGTTACCACCTCTACTTGTCTAAAAAATTCATGTTTTGATACATAAGCAAGTATCTTGGCATCCTCCTCTTCAATCCAAAGACCCCTCTTCACATTGGATTTATCACAACAGGGAGGCCTTCCCATCTTGGCTTGTGATGGCAAATACCTTCAACTAATCAACAAGAAAAGAAGGATATACAGAAAGGAAGAAAGGTGGCTAGAAAGTTACCAGGCCATAGTAGCTGATTATAGCTTGAAATCTTAACTCTTGAATATGAACAAAATGTTCCAAAGCCATAGATTCTCTGATATACATGACAAATGCTGCATTAACTTAAAACCATTAAATAATGATTATTTCTTAATTTTTAATAAAATTGTTGATATATCATCCATAGATGATAAATTAATCCAAATAACTATAACAATTCGTGGGCCATTTCTCTCTTCCTTGTATGCAATTCCCCATCTATTGATCACTTATTACTGCAGACTTGTAACAACAAGAGCTATCACCATTTCTCTCTCCATAAACCCAGACCAGGTCGTGGCCATGGACTCGGCGATACTCAGTGTAACAAGGGCTATCACCCCCAAAGCCAGTTTTGGCCTCATTCATCATCTGGGTTTGCAGCCTCTCCATTGTTTCACAAATATCCGAATCAAATTCTGCGTAATACCGCTTCTCGCACTCTATTTACTCTGCAGGTGGCTGGTACCAGTTCTGTTCCTCAGGATGCACTTCAATATAACAATCCTCTTTTCGCATTACAGTTAGGTTGTCAGTGGGGATGCTTCTGGATTAGGGCTTGGTGGAAGAGAGAAGAAAATGAGAGGGAGTTTGAAAATCACAAAAGACCGAAAGAAATGGAATTTTGTCCTCTCGGATTCCTTCTGTTGATATGCGAACTTCCGTTAATATTAAATTTTCTAAGTTGGTGATGTGCTCGCTTCTGGTTGGTGGGTTCACGCTTCCCATACTGTTCAGATGGGATTTGATGTAACCGATTTTGATCACGTATCATTTTTTATGTGATGTATCAATTTTTTGGCTAAATACTTCGTCATCTCGTATGCTCCCAAGTGGCCTGTGACTCAGAGGCTGAAGTAGAGATCCCTAGTGGTGAGTTGTCTGGTGGCGAGCTACCTAGTGATAAACTGCTTGGGGGAGAGCTACCTTGTGGCAAACTGCCTTGTGGTGGGCTACCTTGATGAGCTGCTTGGTGGTGAAACCCGACTGCTTCCTGCAGGAGATGATCATCTCATCTTTGTAGACGGGGGGAGCTGAGGGATCTGCAAGAATTGAATCAGAGAACCCGAGGGTGTTTACCCGATGAGGTCACTTCGATGGCTAAGTTAGCACTCTGATAGTAGAGAGCTTGAAAGTGATATTAGAGAATGAGAGAGCTAGAGAGTAGGGGTTACCATCCTTTTTTTTCTTATCTCATTTCCCCTCTGGGGGGTGAGGTTTTTATATACTGGAGTCCTCGTGGGTTAGGTGGAGCAGTTTCTGGATTCCCGCTATGATGGGACCTGCTTTCGTGTTAGGTGGGAAAAATGCCATCAACTGGTAAGGCTGTCCCTTCCCGTCTAAACTGGGGAGTTGGTGAACTAATATAGCCGTTACAAAGTACGGTCCTGTGGGATACAGAACGGAGGTGTGCTCCTCGAGGTTGCTAGGTTAGCGCCTGGGCCAGGCTGCCAGCTCGTGTCAGGGCTAGGCTGCCAGCTCGTGCTAGGGCCAGGCTGCCAGCTCGTGTTAGGGTCGGGCTGCTAGCTCGTATCAGGACCAGGCTGCCAGCTCGTGTCATGGCCGAGCTGCCAGCTCGTGTCAGGGCCAAGCTGCCAGCTCGTGTCAAGGCTAAGCTGCCAGCTTGTGCCAGGTCGTGTCAGGCCACGCCTGTGCCAGGCTACGCCTAGTGGGGCACCAACTTAGCAAAGGCAAGTTGTTGCCAAAGTGGTCCCGAGTGTCACCTATTTGCTCTGAGGTGCCAGGTTACATGAGGGTGAGTTGCTTGTGACGAATTGCCTGTAAGTGGCGAACTGCCTATGGCGAACTCGAGCTATCTAGTTGTCAAGAGGCTATATTTAGTTGGCATAAGGTGCCAAGTGTCAGAATGTCACTGGAGGGCCAAATCCGCCCTCATCAGGATTCATTAAGGCTATGTTTGGTTTGAAGGAAATGGAAAGGTAGGGAAACCTTGTATTGGTTTCTCTGTCTTTCTCTACCTTTTCCTTCAAACCAAACATAACCTATAAAACCATAAACAGATACTCGAATGCCCACCCCATGGCTTCTCGCTTTATGGGGTGGGCTCCACTTATAAACTATATTCGATGAAAATCCAAAGAACCAAATCAGCTGTGGTAGATCGTTTGAAGGAAGATCAGATGTGCTTCTCACATCGACCTCACAAGCACATCCCACTGTGTATTGAAAATATTTCCGTACTTATGTATTATTATTTAGGAATATGTTCTCAATACAGGATGGGATATGCCTGTGAGGTGGGCTCCACCTCGTTTGAAGGGCTGTCGACTTCAGCCTCTTTGTATAGAGTATCCGGAGGATTTTCACAGTGACTGAACCGGCTTAACTGACCCCACACAAAAAAACAAACATCACTTCTTAGTTTTTTTTTTTTCTTCTTTTTCTTGTAGTCACCATTACTTCCTATTTGGGAAGCACAAATCTTCTAACTTATAACGCCACTCATAAAGTACTCCACAAACAGGGAATTTAGAGTATCTATTGCATTACCGAGTCACCTACAAAACAAGGCACATGACTACATGATGTAACTAGGAATCATCTAGCAAAGATTTCCAAGTATTTCAGGAATATTCTCCGTGGCAGCTTTTCTAGACACCGCTAAAGACACCCCATTTTCTCCCAAAGACTCCATTATTGAAGCAAGTTGCAGTCAATTCTTCAGAAAATAAGCAAGTTGCAGTCAAATGTGCTGTACAAGAAAACCCATTTCCAATCATTTTATTTCATTAAAAACTCAAAATTGGACTGAATTACATTATAGTGAAAAGAAAAAAATCTCAACCTGGAGTTGATCAGGAGTCAGGACTGAGGGGTGGCTTATCAAACTGGTCACAAATCTGAGTTGAATACAACTTTGAATTGGTTTGCTTGTTGCGATTCCATTATAATTTTATGTGTTTTTTGTTTTAAAAATTGAAACTAAATACATGTCTAGTTTCGAAAAGTTAAAAAGTCATTATTATTTTGATGGTTCAAAATATATGTATTATTTTTTAATTAATACAAAACATACTTATTATTGCATTCAAAAACAAAAGTAGAATTCAGTAACATATATATTTGTATTTTTTCTTAATAAGACGATTGAAAAACAAATAAAAACAAAAACATTCAGCACCCCCGACATTGCTAAGAATTCTCCGTTAATGAGAGAGAAACTTTATCTATCCTGCTTGTAAACAAAAGATTTTAAATGGTGTAATGCTTCTCCCATGGGCATTTCCTTCTTAACCACCTCAGATTAAAGCGTGGAATTGTCTGCTCAATTGGAACCAAACGTACAACGCTTCCAACTGGACTAAAAGCAAGCTACTTCTAGGATGGACCATGGCTATTCAAATCTAAATCCCAAACCATTCCACGAAGCTTCCTCTTGCCCACTTGTTTGAATAAGTTTTGGTGTGAGGAAGAAGTGACAACTCATAATTGTGGACAAGACTCCATCAGAATTGTTGCGAAAGCGCGTTTCCGGTGTGATTGCAGACAAGACTCAACAGGTGGATACAACAAACGGTCAGATTCATCAGACAGCCTCTTTCGTTTAGACAAGTAATACTGAGTTCCGCAAAGCCCGTTCGCACAGACTTTAGTTTCTTGTATTGAGAATATCTCCCTATTAATGTATTTTATTTTGGGGAGAATGATGGTTGAGCCTAGGGTTAGGGTTAGAATTTGTAGACCCAAAGTATTGTTGGAACAGGTGTCAGTTCCGAATTGATACCAATTTATTGACAGAAATCTTTATAGCTTTGTAGTGAAAATCAGAAATTTGCATTAGGTCTGTCCTACTTTTCTATTTATTTTATGGGGAGATATTCCTAATGCAAGATTAGGAAAGACTGTTAGGATTGTGCCCACACCATTCTAACGGCCTTTCTTAACCTTACATTGTAAATATCTCCCCATAAAATAAAACACATAAATACGAAAATATCCTCAATGCAAGGCAATAAAAACTGCACGAACAGGCTTTGCCCAGGCTAAATCCGAACTCAGTAAGAGATTGGGTCCACTCACGGGTGAGTCACCTAGGGTCTGGTATGGCTAATTTTAGATCAAAATTAACAATCATTACTATCTGTATTTGTCTTGACTTTAACTCCAGCCTAAAAAAATTAGGATAAATTGTTGACACATCAACCGAAGTTTAAGTAATTGCAATCATTTCCCTTGAACTTTTTGACATAATTGTAACAGGAATTTCTTTCTAATATTTCCGTTAAAACTGAATCCTATGTTCTGCCCACCCCAAACACTCAGGATTTGCAAATTGTTTCTACATCCCCACCCACATAGCATCACCAAAGTGTAATGGAAACATCTTCCCATGAAGGACAAGGGAGATATTCTCAATACACAGCTATAATGTTTTGTGGGTGGCAGATCTGAGTCCCACCCCAAATGGGATGGGTTTTCCCCAGATGGGAGACAGGGTGGGGATGGAGTTTGTGTATAATTCCCCAAACCCACCCTGAACCCAATGGTATAAATTAGTAAAATATTCTTATGTTTAATATTAATTTATAAAATACCTCTAAATTTCTCCCAAATTTCTAAAACCCTAGATACCATAATTCTATTTTTATAATACCCCCAAATTTGCATTATCCTAATTCTAAAATACCTCTAAATTACATGAATTCTTAGATGGTTGCCTTGGGGCAGGGAAAATTGGGGATTCCCTGTCCCCATTGGTGAAAATTTGAAAAATAAATCAATATCAGAAAAGAGATTAAAAGGGTGTAGGGTACTTATTCATATGTAGAGAAAACTTGGAAAATAAATATTTTGGTCAAAGTAACTAAATGGGTATTTTAAACATTTTTATGCATCTTTTTTAGAAGATTCTAACATAGGGGATCTAATTGCTACTATACCAAAAAAGTCAAGGGGTGATTGCAGTTACCAAACTTCAGGGGAGGTCTCAACAACAACCATAAACTTCAGAAGAGGTTTCAACAATTTCCCTAAAAATTAAAATAAAACATTTAAATGACATCATATGATGCTTTTTTAAGGATATAATATAATGTGAATGTTTGTAAAGGTTAGTTGTTCAAAAATATTAATTTTTAAATTTAATTATTAAGTTGAAATATTTAAGATGAAAATATAATAAAATTTTCAAAACCTAAATGCCATCTCATCTTGAAAGGCCATAACTCAAGGTTAGTCCCATCTAGATCTAGTGTTATGGGAGGGATGGGTTAGATAAAGACCGAACCTTTGGCATTCCTTTGTCACAAAATGGTTATTTGCATACTCAAACCCAAGCTTTTACCATTACAAAAGTAGTGGTCCTAACCTTACATCGGTATATGTTAAAGTCTACTCCTTAAGGCTGAGTTTGGAAGGAGTACAAATGCAAATATGTAGAGTGCAAAACCTGTATTATTTTGTATGTATTTACATTGTATTGTACTCTTTCCAAACCGAGCCTAAATTACCTATAAATTTTTTAATCAATCCAAGCTATATTTTAATTAATATTGTAATTTCTTTGTTGTTGAATTGAAACCAACCTGCCAACTGATGGTGCCTCAGTTGGTAGGTTCTCTAACTTGTCGGAGTAGAGACTTGGGATCAAATCCCGCTGCCACCAGGGGTGGAAAGGGGATGGGCTACCCCCTGTTGTGTAGCCCCATGAAACGAAAATAAAAAAAAAAAAAAAAAAAATTGAAACCAACCTAAGGTCTTTTAAAAAAGAATTAATGGTATGACCAGATGCAGAACAGGCTCGTTAGGTTATAGTTTTACCAGTTAATCAGGCAGTTACTACATTCAAGTCGTAAAAGGGAACCCATATGTACTGAACACAAAACGTTGTTACACATTGGGTTCAGTTTGGAAAGAGTATAAATACAAATATGTACAATGTAAATACATACAAAATAATACAAAAGACAAGATTTTGCACTTTGCATATTTGCATTTATACTCCTTTTAAATTGATCCTTGGGTTCCATTTGGAAGGAGTGCAAATACAAATATGTGGAGTGCAAAACTTTATATTTTATATTATTTTATATATTCATACTGTACATATTTGTATCTGTACTCCTTCCAAATTGAGTACAAATATAAATATGTAGAGTGCAAACCTTGCATTTTGTATTATTTTGTATGTATTTACAAGTACATATTTGTATTTGTACTCCTTCCAAACTGAGCCTTGAGAACAATTTTTGTATTTATTTTTAATCATGGGGAGATGTTATGTTCCTAATATGCGGCTGTAGTGTTATGTGAAAACAGATGTGGCCAGCGTTTTATGGTCAGTTGATGAATGCTCCAAAAAATTCAGGGTAAATTGCTGTAATCTCTCCTGAAATTTTTGACTGTTGCTGAAACTTTCCTTGAAGTTTAGTGATTGCAATCACCTCTCCTAAACTTTATAAGTAGACCCCCTCTAACAAAAGTCATAAAAATATCCAAAATATCTATGCAGTTACTATCCAGGCTGGTTTCCATAAAAAAAAAAAAAAAACTTTATGAAAAACAAAAAAAAAGAGAATTTAAGGTTGAGCTTTGCCTTTGAGTGATTGATATAAAGGTAAATAATCAAGTTGAGAAAAGAAATTAGAAAGGAAACAAAGCTGCAAACTGTTGTTTATTTTCCAATTATTGATTGTTGAGTACAAATATAAATATGTAGAGTGCAAACCTTGTATTTTGTATTATTTTGTATGTACAAGTACATATTTGTATTTGTACTCCTTCCAAACTGAGCCTTGAGAACAATTTTTGTATTTATTTTTAATCATGGAGAGATGTTATGTTCCTAATATGCTGCTGTAGTGTTATGTGAATACAGATGTGGCCAGCGTTTTATGGTCAGTTGATGAATGCTCCAAAAAATTCAGGGTAAATTGCTGTAATCTCTCCTGAAATTTTTTTCTGTTGCTGAAACTTTTCTTGAAGTTTAGTGATTGCAATCACCTCTCCTAAACTTTATAAGTAGACCCCCTCTAACAAAAGTCATGAAAATATCCAAAATATGCAGTTACTATCCAGGCTAGTTTCCATAAAAAAAAAAAAAAAACTTTATGAAAAACAAAAAAAAGAGAATTTAAGGTTGAGCTTTGCCTTTGAGTGATTGATACAAAGGTAAATAATCAAGTTGAGAAAAGAAATTAGAAAGGAAACAAAGCTGCAAACTGTTGTTTATTTTCCAATTATTGATTTCAGAAAAGAAATTGTTGATTTTTATATTGGCCAACCAAATCAATTAATCAAATTGGTTGATTCGGTTTTGGTTGGCCAATATAAAAAATCAACAATTAACTGAACTGATGAATCAAATCAATCAACTAATCAATCAATTGGTTCGATTTGATTTCAGTTAACTAAACAATGAGCACCCTAGTTAGTACCTACCTCCTTAGCCATTTTGTGGGCCTCCAGGCCCACTCTGCCAAAGTCACGCTAAACTTTATATTGGACAGAACTAATATATATATATATATATATATATATATATATATATATATATATATATTGATGAATGGATAGAACGAAATGAATACTATTTTGGCTTCATTTTTTTCTGGTGTAAATTCTTCACCACTGTCTAATGCAAAATCTGCACTCTTTGTTTCATTTACACTCAATTGAGTTGCAAGCTTTACATCCATGCAATTTTTGCACAACCTTTTTCTTACCTTTTATTTTCTCATGTATATAAATGCGGATCCCATTATTTTACTTCCAATTTTGTTAAAAAAAAAAAAAACAAAATTAGGCCAGAATTTATACTCCTAGTCATTCACATCAATAGAAGAAAAAAAGAAACCACCGTAAACCGAGCCTTCATTCGATTCCAATAAAATTATGAAACAGTGAGAGGTAGGTTGGATCAAGGTTTTTAAAATGGAATCGGATAACGAATCAGTCAGAGGTCCGGTTTCTGGGTCGAACGGTTTGACTGTTTAAATCAAGCAGATGATCTGTTTTAACAAAAAAAATAATAATAATAAATGGCCAAAACCGTAGATGGTTCGAACGGTTTGAATGGTTCGAACACTCAGGTCAGCCGTTTGCTGATTAAATCAACGATTTTTGGCGAAATAACGGTTTAGGAAAAAGTTCCTAATTTTTCCGATCCGACCGTCCGATCTAATCCGATTTTAAAAACCATGGGTTGGATTAGTTATGGCTCAATTTAGAAAGAGTATAAATACAAGTTATATTTTGCATTATTTTGTATGTATTTATACTCTTTTCAAACAGAGCCTAAATATTCTGTTGGAAACCATTGGAATCTTAGTGTGGACGATAAATACATTCCTATTTTCGTATGCATTCCCTTTCTCAAACAAATTCCACAGCATTAGGGAGCAATATATTCTTCAAATCCTCTCAAAGAGACGAGATTTCATTTGCAAATGCAATATATTCTTAACATCAAGCTGAGCCTTTCCACCTCACAACCCAGACTTTCCATATCAGAAAAAAGGTAGTCGTCGGGCCAATATCGAACAGATTGCCAATACAAGATCATCATATAGCTCAAAAGTTCATCCGAGTATAAAAAGAGGCCAACAGCTAGGGCCCGTTGATTGTGTGATGAATCATCAATTGTATTAGCCAAAGATTGTCTTGCCAATGGGTTAGATCTACCCCACATAACCGAACGGATTAAGTCGGTTCTGGTTCTTTGTTTTTTCTTTTTTTTTTTCTCAATTATAATTGGATCAGCACCAAGGTTCAAAGTATGTAAAGATAATTTTAAGATAAGTATCAGGATATAATTTGAATATATATGGATATCGACAAAAAATCTAGATATATATGGATATATTGCTAAGTTCAAATAATTTCTAAAAAATTAATAATAATAATAATAATAATAATAATAAATTATTTAAACATGTAAAACTATATTTTAATAGTTTATATGACATGTAAGATACCAGGAATAAAACTAAAATATGTGCTGGTAATCAATTTTAACATTTAATGACAAACATCTAATAAGAAGAAAAAGTTTACTTAAAAATCAAATTGCATATAATTATGACAAGTAAATAGAGTAGGGCGTATGGTGGATTTATGATACACAAGTTTAAATTTGAAAAATTTTAAGACTTTGTTCGTTTTTAAGTAAGTATTTACTTAGGTAAATGCAATAACCTAGGTAAGTATTTTCTGGGAAATAAGGTAATTGTCATTTTAATCATAAAAATCCATTATTAAAAGGGTCATTCTTGTCTCATTCAAGTCTTGGCAACTTTTCCCCTATGTAGAAAAGTTATTTACCCACCTAGGAGATGGATTTCACTTACCCGGAAAATAAACTTTCTCTGGTCCCCACATAAATCTGAAAAGAGAACATAAAATTCTTGATCAATGGGAACCAAAATCCCATTAACCAACTTTTCCCCCTCCCAAAATCCAAAAAAAAGAATGCTCCCTAAATGCATTAATTCTTAGAGAGAGAGAGAGAGGGGGGAGGGAGGGTATGGGGTCATTAATTTGTAATGCATTGGCTGATATGTTTTGAGTATCAGTCTGTATCAATTGATACATACCTAAATTGTCGCGACACGGCCTATATCCTATATCGACTCAATACAGGCCAATACATTGCTAAATTTTGGACCTTGGTCAGCAATTGCTCTTGCTATTCCAAACTAATTATGACCTGAACTGAGTATATGATTAATAATATATAAATATCACCTAGTTTTCTTATCATTGCTTTATGATCCAAAATGAAGTTTAAGTTGTTATTATCAAGTAGATTATACATATAAACCCATATAAACCCAATTATCCCGATTAATAATTGGTCAGTCTCCCGTTTTTTTTTGTAAAAAGTGTGGTATGGAAACAATATTTATGTCATTGTAGTTAAACTACTGCAGTAAAGAAATGTCCTTGCAATTAGACCTGTTCACAAGGTGGACAAATATTTTATAATATATTAATTATATATTATTAATAATATATTTTATATTATATAATGTTCTATATATTATATTTTTTATGTACATAATATTATCATGTTGAATTTGGGCTCGGGCCAAGCTTATTTGGAAAAACCCGAGCCCAGTCTGAAAAACGCAGGCCCGGTATTTAGAGCTTGAGCCCGCGCGGCCGAGTCCTAGGCTTAAAACTTTTCCAAACCCGAGATAGAATAGGCCAGGCCGGGTTACCCAGACCATGAATTGAGCAATTAGAAGAAGGTATTTTCGTAATTACAATGTATGGAGGAATAATCCAAATCAGATTCCGTTGGAAAGTAACGGTTCTAAGTTGGAGTGGGGAAGCAGAAGAATCTCTGGCAGCGTAACTAACGCAGCAAACAACCACCACCTTGGGTCGGTGGTCCATCCGTACAGGCAGCACTACGGTTTCGTCCTTCTCCTCAAGGAAAAAAAGCAAGTAATCGAAAGCAAAACAACGACAATCATGACAGCCGGATTCAATGCGCCGTGACCCCGACATCGATGATCCAACTACTATTTTTCTACTAATAAAGTCTCAATTTTAAAACGCATATTCTGGAAGGGCGGCGCAGGTTAGGTGCCTGGGGTGCGGGTTGCTATTATGCTCACAGGGGTGTAGCCTCCTCACGTCTCGAAGAGACAAACCTGGAGAGAGGGCTCTGGGGAAGGGAAAGCGACTTGGCAAAATCAAGCCGTCCCGTTTGATGTATATGAAATTACAAATATACCATTATTAATAAATCAACCCTCGTTTAGATTTACATGTATAGGTTTTCAGGTATCATATTTTTTTGGCATATGATAGAAATTGACATTAATTAAAGTTTTTAGGTATCATACCTTATCCTCTCAATATACCTTTCCACGTGTTTTATGTAGATTTAGAATTACAATTTTGCATCGGTTGGAAAGTATGTTATAAATTTATTTTATAAATATATATAATATATATATATATTAAACTATTAAAGAAATGTGATTAGGCAGCGTCACTCCCACTTAGACACGCGATATATATTAAACTATTAAAGATTTCAAAAGTGGTTAATTCTAAATAGAATAACTATCTTAGAAGTGGTTTATTTAAATACATTCAATCATGGCTATTTATAAAAAAATATATAAAAAAACTTAAAATAAATTTATCAAATAAATAGTAAATACTAATTAAAGTGGATTATTATTTACAAATAAGACCTCATTTAATCTCTTAAATCATATTATAAACAACATAGATTAATAGTGATTTTCAAACAAAGTAGGTTAGAATAGATTGTGAATTACAAAATATAAGACCTGTTTAAATTTTTCTAATTTAATTTTTTATACCTAAATAGTAAATTTCAAACTAAATGGTACTATAGTTGCCTAGTACTTAGTATGGGGTCATTCTCTAGTTAGCTTATTATAGTAGTGATGAAGGGTGATTTGGCCCGACCTAGCGAGAAGGGGACACGTGGACGCGACTTGACTAAGGGATGACAGCTCAGCCTGGCAAGCCTAGTTCGCAACGTTTGAGCTCGGGTATTCAGCCACCTCAGCCCAAAACTCACCTTGGTGTCAGGGCACCTCGGCATTCAATCCAGTTCGAAACTAAAGAATCGAAGTATCAGTTTGGGGCTAACAACCCGAATTGCCACATAACGACTCTAGAAGTTTCTCTAGCTGACCCCAAACCTCACAAGATCACGCCGCGTAACGGCAGGCTTTATCCTCTCCCCGCCCAAATCGGGCGGAAACGATAGACTTCATTGACTGATACGTTACTCCCCGACTAAAGCGAAAACATATCTCATCCACTCAGGCCAAAGATCCCGGAACCATTTCATGAGACTCACGACAGCTCAGCTATATAAGAGCAACAACCCCTCCAGGGCCCAGGTACGCATGATTACTCTACTCTCTAGCTCTCAAGCTCTCAAACTCTCAAAGCATTTAGCTCGCATCACAGTACACTAACTTAACTATCGGAGTGACATCGTCGGGTTAGCCACCCCGGGTTCTCTGATTCACTATCTTGCAAATTCATCCAGCTCGCTGCTCGATTGGAAGCCATATCGCCCTACAACTGAGAGTAGTCAGATCACGTAACAACAATTGGCGTCGTCTGTTACCTGCTTCATGGACCCTACCTGTAGAACGCAATGCGGACCGAAGGGTAGAGCACCAGTCAGCTAAGTACGTCCTTATAGACGAACAGTTGTATAGAAGGTCCTTTACGCTCCCCTACCTGCGATGCTTGCGATCCTCAGAGGCCGAGTACGTACTCCGCGACACCCATGAAAGCTTGTGCGGTGGACACTTGGGGGGCAGGGCTCTCGCACAGAAGGCGTTGCGGCAAGGCTATTACTGGCCCATGATGAAGGCAGATGCACTCGAGCTCGTCAAGAAGTGCGACAGGTGTCAGAGGCACGCCAACATCCACCATCGACCTGCTATTGATTTGAAATACCTCACTTGCTCATGGCCCTTCGCATAGTGGGGAATCGACATTCTTGGCCCATTCCCGCCAACGACAGGACAAAAGAGGTTTCTGGTCGTAGCAGTAGACTACTTTACGAAGTGGGTGGAAGTCGAACCCTTGGCAACGATCATAGCCCGCAACATACCAAATTTCTTTTGGAAGAACATAGTATATCGCTTCGGGCTACCTCGGGTACTTATCTCCGACAACGGGAAGCAGTTTGAGGATATCAAGTTTCAAAACTAGTGTGCCGAAATGGAAATTCAACAAAATTTCACCTCAGTGGCACAACCCTAGGCGAACGGGCAAGCAAAAGTCACTAACAGAGCAATACTTCGCGGACTGAAAGCACACTTAGCTCGATCCAAGGGGTTGTGGGTAGACAAACTGCCCAGTGTCCTCTAGGCCTACCGAACTACCATTAATACCACAACAGGTGAAACCCCTTTCAACCTCACTTACGATATAGAAGCGGTGATCCCAGCAGAAATCGAGGTGCCCACACTACGCTTGGAGGCTTATGACGAGGAGACGAATGGTGCCAAGTTCCGTACCAACCTAGACCTGGTAGAAGAGGTACGAGACCTAGCTTACATCCGGACTACATCTTACCAACATAGAGTAGCTTGGTACTATAACGCCCATGTCAGAAAATGACACTTCCGCGTCGGTGACCTAGTTCTTCGGAAGGTTATGGTACCTGAGCCCGGCGTTGGTAAGCTTAGACCGAATTGGGAAGGTCTATACCGAGTAAGATGGGTGTTCGGGGAAGGCACGTACGAGATTGAGACTTTGGAAGGGAAGCGAGTACCTCAAGTGTGAAATATCGACAACCTAAGAAGGTATTACTTGTGACCACCAAACTGGTCAAAAAGGATCACCGAACTAGAGAGAGGACTGCGAGTCACTCCCAGAAGACTAAGGGCCATGATGCCGAGCTGACATAAGACCTCAGCACTACGATAGTCCTAGTCGCCTCTTCGGCATAGGCAGACAAGTCCTAGTCGCCTCTTCGGCATAGGCAGATAAGACCTAGTCGCCTCTTCGGCATAGGCAGACAAGTCCTAGTCACCTCTTCGGCATAGGCAGACAAGTCCTAGTCGCCTCTTTGGCATAGGCAGACCAGTTCTCATGCCTGAGGCATAAACGGTTCGGGTGCAAACCCCACGACGTCTAGCCCACCTCGGCTCATAATAACGGGTTAGCCCCATTTGAAGTCAAGCTCGACGGCTCGGCACTAAGGGATAACCAACACCTAAACGAGTAGCCCGTGTGCAGACAAGTCAGGTATATACCCTACAGTGTCCGCCCACCTCGGCGTACAACGATGCGAAGTTATCCCTACTCGGAGTCCAACTCGTTAGCTCGACAGTTCGGGGTAACCGACACTTAGAAAAAAATCTACTCCTATTTGGTTTAGTTCGCCAGTTTGGAAGTTGTCTATGCTTAGAAGAAAAAATAAATTCTTGCACAAAGATTGCAAAAAATATTTGTATTTCATTGATATGGTATGTCAAGTACAAAAAAAAAAAATACAATGCACCAAGCTCGGTGTATTATAGAAGGGGGGTCTAAGAAAAGAGGCATCTAGTCACTTCGGTGCTCCTCATCCTTGTTGGAGGCTTCGGTAGGAAGATCCATCTCCATGCGTCTCTCACCAGCACCGGTCTCCTCATCCTCATCGAGCAGGTCGCCGTTGCTTTCTGCTTCGGAGTCCGAATCTTGGGCAGCTTCGACGGCCATCTCCTCTGTGATCCTCGAAGTGGTTATGACACTGAGGTCGAGCTATGGGAACTCACGTCGGGTCAGCCACCTACTAAGTTTGAAACCTTTGTGGTACCTCGACCATCTCTTTTCGGTACTCCGCCGAAGACTTGTACTCCTCGACAGCCTTAGCCTTGGCCTCCTCCATTGCCTGAAGAAGTATCTCGGTTCACTCTTTCACATGAGCCTCGACGTTCTCCACCTCCCTCTTCAAAGTCACCTTTTCAAGGCCGCCTCACGCTCCTCGAGCTCCTTCTTCTCTGACATCAGCAATGTGAGCAGCTCTTTCTTAGCCTGCGCGTCATTCTTCAGCTGGTTATTTTCGTTGCAGGCTAAGTTCAGCTCAGCGTGAGCTATCCGGGAAGACTCCTCGACTGCGAGGGCCCGCTTCAAGTTCACCTCGAACTGATAAGCCAAGGCATGGATGGTGGAATTGACGTGCCAAGAGAAGAAAATAAGTGTCAGTATATAAAAAGCCAAGTACAAGACAGATTGAAGAAGACAAGTCCGAAAACTTACCACCATGCAGTGAGTAGCCACTCGGGCTCCGAGTTGAGCAACCGACAGTTCAGCCCAGCTAGCAACCTCCTCAACAAATACAACACCCTTGCTCTTGAGGAGGCCGAATTTCGGAGTCAAAATGCTCCGAGCTGCGTCATTGCTGCCTGAAGAAGCGGTAGCTGCCAGAGCGGGCTCCACAGACGTAGCCTCCTCGAGCACGCGGGGCGGGGAGAGCCTGCCCGAGTCTTCCTCGACTAGATCTATTACTGGAGGCTGATCGACAGTTGATGGCTGCTCGGGCTCTAGAACGGCAACTGGTGGGGACTCAACGCGAGCCCTTTTTGAGGCTCTCTTCTTTTTCCCCTTCTTCACACTCCCGAAGAGTTCGTTGGCAGGGATGTCCATGATAGCTGCGACAAGAACGAGCTATCAGAAACAGTACCGAAGTAAAATAGATAAAATACAGCAAACAATGACCTACCAAGACTCAGACCGGCCTGCACGAGCTTCTCCTCGGTCACGAAGTCTTTGAACTTCAGGCCGAGCTCCGCCTAAGATCAGAGCGCCTCCCTTGTCTTCAGGTCCAACCTAACACTGGGGTTCTAGATGGCTTCCCTCCAATGAGTCGGGAAAGGCCACCCCTCAATGTTGCGGACCACGAAATAGCGCCTCTTCCAGGCCGGGACCTTGTTCGGGAGCTTGTGCAAAAGCTTGAAGCCATGACGAGGGGACAAATAGTAAGTTCGCCTGTGCTCGGGCAGAACACAAGACGAATTCTTCTTTATAGAAAGGATGGAATAAAAAATGTCGAGGTCAAGAGGAAGATTGTAGTTGTGGAAAAGAGAAATGGTCCCTACGACGTTGCGGATGGAGTTCGGGTGCAACTGGTCTATGGTGATGTTGAACAACTTTATGATCTCGACTATGAGAGGGTGAAGTGGAAGACAAAGACTAGCTGCGAGCTATTCCTCGAAGATCACGATCTCTTCGTGACTGTGTTCCCAAGGGAAGTTACCTAAAGGGATGCTGTAGACGAGGTCGTTGGGAAGTCTATACCGGGCTACTAGGGTTAGGAGCATGTCCGCTGTCATTGTTGACGGGCCAAAGTTATCTGGCCGACCTCGATGTGAGGTGGAAGCCAGGTTACCAGAGGCCTCTCGCTCCCACCGAGGTGAGCCCACCTCGGGAGAACCGCGGACCGCATCCTAGCCCCAAGTAACCTCCTCAGTAGGACAAGGATCTACGGCTTGAGCCGAGGTACCCACCTCGGTTCCAACGGATTCACCACTCCTGTCTAAGAGGCTATCGAAACTGAAACTAGACATCATAGAAAGACACGGAGTCGAAAAAGAGAGAGCAAAGAGGGACTCACCAAAAGAAAGACTGAAGAAAGGAAGGTGACCTCGGAAAGACACCGAACTGAAGGACTTGAGTGCGACCTCAGATTGCGGATTAGCGGACTTGTGGCGAAGAAAATGAGCCCCTAGGCCCCTTTTTATAGCCAGTGTATCCGGGGATCAACGGTCGAGATCAACATGATCCAGCGCCTCCTAGGAAAACTGGTTTCACGACCCCCAAGGTTGAAATTGATTTAGCACGTGTTTTGACGTCTACGGAGTTTATAAAATGGTGTGACGTCTGCTTATAAATTAGACATGACCTGGGTTATTTCTGGTTGAGCCAGGCAGCCGAACAGGTCCGACTAATGATTCGCCCGTCAAGCCGCCTAGACCTCGTGCCAAATCTACCTAGACTCGTCATGAACTCCCCGCACCAGGTTGAAACCCCTGGCTCTAGGAGTGGGGGGCAATTGATGAAGGGTGATTTGGCCCGACCTAGCGAGAAGGGGACATGTGGACGCGACCTGACTAAGGGATGACAGCTCAGCCTTGCAAGCCTAGTTCGCAACGTTTGAGCTCGGGTATTCAGCCACCTCGGCGTCGGGGCAACTCGGCATTCAATCCAGTTTGAAACTAAAGAACCGAAGTATCAGCTTGGGGCTAACAACCCGAATTGCCACGTAACGACTCCAGAAGTTTCTCCAACAGACCTCGAACCTCACGGGATCACGCCGCGTAATGGCAGGCCTTATCCTCTCCCCGCCCGGATTAGGCAGAAACAATAGACTTCATTGACTGATACGTTACTCCCCGACTAAAGTGGAAACGGATCTCATCCACTCAGGCCGAAGATCCTAAAACCGTTTCGTGAGACCCATGATAGCTCAGCTATATAAGAGCAACAACCCCTCCAGGGCCCAGGTACGCGTGATTACTGTACTCTCTAGCTCTCAAACTCTCAAACTCTCAAAGCTTCAGCTCGCATCACAGTACACTAACTTAAGCATCAGAGCGACCTCGCCGGGTTAGCCACCCCGGGTTCTCTGATTCACTATTTTGTAGATTCATCTAGCTCGCTACTCGATTGGAAGCTAGATCACCCTACAACTGAGAGTAGTTAGATCACGCAACAACAAGTAGTATACACATAAGCGCCAATAGGCATTACATAGGAACATGGTTTTAGAGAATTCACATATGTGACCCACAGTGTGCACCCCCACAAACGCCCCACGACACATCTCAACCATGTATTGGAAACATCTCCTAATGATATGTGATGTAACCATTTCTGGTCACGTACCAATTTTTTGTGATGTATAAATTTTTTTGGCTAAGTACCTTGTTATTTGACCTGGTGGTGAAGTGCCTTGGTGATGAGCTACTTGGTGGCGAACTCCCTAGTGGAGAACTGCCTGGTGGCGAGCTCCCTGGTGGAGAGCTACTTGGTGACGAGCTACTTGGTGGCGAACTCCCTGGTGGAGAACTGCCTGGTGGCAAGCTACCTGTGAGGTGCCGAGCTGCTTGGCGGCGAGCTGCCTAGTGGCGAGCTGCTTGGTGACGAGCTCCCTGGTGGTGAGCTGCCTGGTGACGAGCTCCCTGGTGGCAAGCTCCCTACTATGTGGCCTATGACTCAGAGAGTGGTGGAGCTCCCTGGTGCAACGCAACCCGGCTGCCCTCTGCATGAGGTGACCTTCTTTCCTTTGTAGGCAGTGGGAGTTGAGGGACCTGCGAGAACTCCATCTTTTCCTCCTCTTTGTAGGCGGTAGGAGCTGAGGGACCTGCGAGAACTGAATCAGAGGACCCGGGGGTATTTTCCCGGTGGGGACTCTTTGATGCCTAAGTTACCATTCTGATTACAGAGAGCTTGGAGAGAAATGAGAGAGCTAGAGAGCAGGGGTTACCATCCTTTTTTCTTATCCTCCCTCCGGCTTTGGGGGTCGGAGTCCTTATATAGTGGTGTCCTCGCAGGTTAGGTGGGTGAAAAGCCTTCAAACGGTAAGACGTCACATCCCGTCAGAATCGGGGTACGGTGGTGAACTTCTCGAGGTTGTCAGACTGGCGCTTGTGTTAGGCGGCCAGGTCGACACCTGGGCCAGGTTGTCAGGTCGGCGCCTGTGTCAGTCGGCGGGTCGGTGTCTGGGCCAGGTTGTTAGGCCGGCGCCTGTGTCAGTCGGCGGGTCGGTGTCTGGGCTAGGTTGTCAGGCAGGAGATCTTCATGCGATACGCCAAACTACTCTTCTGTACTGAGCTACCCTACAAGTTGCGAGCTGCCCGGGGGAGCTATGCCGAGTTCCTTGGGCTATGCTGAGCTGCTTGTGGCGAGCTTTGCCGAGCGGCCTGGCTCCTTGGAGAGCTGCCTAGCTCCTTGGCGAGCTCTTTGGTGAGCTACCGAGCTCGCGGGGTATGCATGCCGTTATGGTTCATCGGTGGGCGTCTTATGGGTTGCCAGGTCGGCCAGGTCGGATCATGTGCTGGGCTGATCCAGGTCGGCCAAG
>NW_010729340.1:285194-309681 GCF_000365185.1 Nelumbo nucifera | reverse complement strand
CAGGCCGCGCGCCAGGCCGATGCCCCGGTGGGACACCAACTTGGTAAGTTGTTGCCTGGGTATCGCCTAGTTGTCACGAGGTGCCACGTGTTGTAATTTCACTGGAGGGCCAAATCTGCCCTCATCAATATGTATGAGAGATGTTCCTAATACACACTGAGATATGCATGTGGGGCGTTTGTGGGGCACGCTCTGTGGGGTGCAGATGTGAACTCAGTTTTAAAAGGTTATTAGGCTAAAATAGGAATTCAGATCACCTGCCAGCAACACATCTCATATATGGTGGGCTCTACTTTATGGTGGGTCTCACTTTCATAGTGAGATACTGAGATGTGTGGTGTTACATCGAGTTCGTAGAGAGTTGGAATGTGTTTTGCTGGAGACCGGACCTGCTCCTCACTCCAGGCGCCTCACATGCACATCCTATCATGCATTGGGAATATCTCCCGTACTTATTTGATATTATTCACTAAAGATATTCCCAATGCACGATGGATGTGCATGTGAGGAGATCCCAACTCCTAAAATGGATAACCGAGAAATAAATAAAACTAAGCATATTAGTTATATAATATTTTGTTCCCCAAAATCAAAGAAACCTCAATTATTCAGTTGTTATAAATAAAACCAAACAATGTAAATCCAAAAATCATTCATAATATCTTTTTTATTTTTTACTTTTTTAACCCAAACTCTACTCTTAGGTAAAGGGGTGGCTATATAAAAATTTTATTAATCAGCCAACATAAAAAGGAAAATCATTTATAGGGTAGGAGTTAAAAAAGTTAACAGATCATGAGGAAAGGAGTTAAAAATATGATATCTCCTGTCATCAATACCTAAATTTGCAATATAATCTGCACATCTATTGCCTTCGCGGAGAGCATGCTCTACTAGACCTGGCAATTGGGTTGGGTGGGTCGGGTTTGGGTTGGGTCAAGGTACTTCAGGTTAATTTTGGGTTGGGTTGTCAAATGTTAGACTCTAATCCTAAATATTCGGGTTAGGGTTGATCCATGGGTCAATTCGGGTCATCCCAAAAAATAAAGAAAAATTACATGAAAAATGTCAAAATTAAAAGAATTAACTTTAAATTTCCAAATATAAAATAAAAAACTTGAACATTTAACAATTTAAAGAGTAAACAATAAAAAGTAGAGACTAAATAAAAAAATTAAAGAGTGGAAATTTCTAACAATGCATAAATAATCCCAATTAGACTTGACAATCGGGTCGATGGATTGGCCCATAATCCAACCCAATTTTTTCGGGTTGGATTGGGTCGGTTCGTGGATTGGGTCAACTTTTTGCCAGGTTTATGCTCTACATGAACACATAAGTTTGATTTTTCTTAAAACATAAGTGATATACTAAGGAGGCAACTGAGAACCAATGAAGATATCCACAAACCCACCTCCAGCATAATCACCCGGTTCCCACAACAAGGAGACCGAATCAGCCCCCCACAACGTCCCACAGCACATCTCTGCCATGTTTTAGGAACATCTCTCAATAATGACATCATCATTCCTGATATTATCATTGGGAAATGTTCCCAATGACGGGGATGTGCCGTGGGACATTGTGGGGGGCACTTTTGTGGGGGGCTGATTTGAACTCCACAATAAGATGCATTGATATTATCTCTAATAATATCTTTTTTTATTTGAAAAATATCTATTTTATTTTTTCTTACTAAAATGTACACGTAGAATAACATTTCTATTATACTTTTCAATGTGTCACATGTGTGAGAATGGCATCTCTATTTGCATATTCACCTAGACACGTGATAATAGGACCCACCAATTTAAAAACGAAAATTAACAGTTACGATTTTTATTTGATAAAAAATTATAATAAGAAATTGAACAAAATTTTCAAATTAATAATTTGTATCTATTCTTAAATATTTAATAGTCATAATTTTAATTCCAATAAAGAAATTATGCATGATGAAATTATGAAAAATGTTATGTAGGTTCCTTTTTAATGCTATGTTCTAATTTTAATTGACCAACACACCCCTGTAGATATAGATATAGACATTATATGCACAAATTTTACATAGTGTTTAGGTTGGGGCTTTACCCTCGAACCCCCAACCAAGCCCCACGAACACCTTGTTGTGTAGTTCTGCTCTCTTCAACTTGCTCTCTCCAATTCGCTCTCCGCAACATATTCTATTAATTCTTTATCATTTACAAATTATGTTATTTTAGAAAATATTAAAATATAAATAAATTATTTAAACATATTATTTTATTATTTGGGTAGGAAAATGTTATAGATGTAAAATAAAATTTAAAAGATATCATATTAAAAAGAATATTATCTAATAAAAAGAAAAATATATAAATTGACTATGCAAGAATAGATTGTACCTAAAAATGTATAAAGAAATTGTAAATAAATACAATATGTTGTATATATGAATAAAGTAGGAAATATGCAAATTAAGTAGGTGGATTATTTTATTTAGTTAATAAAGAAGGTTCTAACAACGAAATAAAATAAAAATTTAGATTTCAAAAACAAAGGATTAATAATAAAAGAAATATATATGGAAGTAAATAAAGTTAGTGAGATCAACAATTTTTTTTTTAATTTTAAAGGGTAAATGGATAAAACTTCCCCTGTAGTTCTTTACAGTTGCTAAAACCTCCCCTGAAGTTCGGTAATTGCAATCACCTCCCCTAAGCTTTTTGACAGAGTTGCAAATAGACCCCCATTATTAGAATGTTCTAACAAGAGGCACAAAAGTGTCCAAAATACCCATGTAGTTACTTTTGACCAAAATGTTTATTTTCCAATTTTTCTTTTCATATCAATCACCATCCCAGTCTCAATAGTAACTATATGGGTATTTTGGACATTTTAGTTCCTTTTGTTAAAGGATTTTAACAAAGGAGATTTACTTGCAACTATGTTTGAAAGTTCAAGGGAGATGATTGCAATTATCAATTTTAGTGGAGGTTTCAATGAGAAGTCATTACGATTTTAAGGATCTTAAGGCTTAGTTTTTGCCTGAGGTTACTTTGTCCTATTTGTTTGTCGTAGTAAAATGATGAAGTGATTCCTACGTTAGATGAAAAAAAAAATGAAAATAGGAAAAAGGTTATTTGTTCAAGAGTGAGATAAGAAATAAGATAATGTGATCCCTCATTTTATATAAGAAATATTTGAGATAGGAGGAAAGAGATGCAAATTTTGAATCAGTTTTTGGAATATAAAATTTGCATTGCTAATGAGTGCAAATGAGATTGTAGAAGAAAATTGCCTAATCAAAGTACCGGAGTCAACACACTCTAAGAGAACATGCAAGGAAGAGTGCCTATTCTTAGAGTGTTGACTTTGGTCATCACCTTTGACTAGGCACTCTTCTTCCACAAACCAACAGACGCAAAACTGAACTGAATTACAGCACAAAAGAGAGGAGATAGAAACTATTGACATGGAAACCTGTGTGCTTGTGTTTGTCCATGCTTGTAGGGCTTTGGCCTGAAGGGAATTATTTGAAAATAAAATCTTATTCAGAGATCTCAGGTAACAGCTTAAGCTTTTAGCTTTTTATATTCTAACAAAAACAGTACCATTATACTTGGATGGAGATGAATTTGGATCTACGGACCACAACACGTGCGGCTGTGTGAACACAACCAGCAATGTATTATGATCAGCAGAGTTTGATGTAAACAGCCAAAATTTTTGAGTTGGGATTTTGCTCCCAACTAAGCCCGTTCCAACATATTCTAGACACCACATATCTCATGATGAGACTAGGACATACCATTTCTAAAGATGTGTGGTGTCAAATCATATTGTAAGTATGTTGGAACGTATTTTATTAAGACCAGATCGGGACTCAATTTTTTCCCATCTTAAGGATTTTTCTTTAGCGAATAGAGACCTTATCAAATATAGCATAGTTCTATCATACAATGTTGCTTAATTGTTACAAGCAACATTATATACAATTAAAATACTCTAATAGTCGTTTTTGGTATATAGACACTGAGTTATTTATTATCAATTTATATAGTTGAAGGACCATAGCTTTAGGACCCATCTATGTCATCAGTAATGCTTGAAAGTAAGATGGCATCTTTTCATGAACAGACTAAAATACCCTAAATTCAACCATGAACGACAATTTGACATATTCATCATTCCCTTTAAGTTTTGATTACTTAATATTGATATCTGATGATTGAGTATACGCAATGTCTCTCAAATCCTGCTCATTGCACGGCATAAGTAATTCGACGAGAAACTTGCAATACATGGAATAGTTGTCGTCTTAAGACTAGGGTAAAGTAGGCATGAACCCGTTTGGAGATTCTCCATAACTTGCCTACATTGAAACTTCAATTGTTAAGATGATCCGAACTGACTCGATCTAACAGTTGAAGTTGCTGAACTGAATCATTTATTACTTTTGTTTTTTTTTGAATAAATTATTTAGGAGTTTGGATGTTGTAAGTGAGTCTGGAAACATCTCCCCATCAAGTACAGGAAATCAAAACCAGCCAACATTTTAAGAAACCCGCTAAATTTGGCTCGAGTTGGGACGGGTTGTCGCTTCGGTCGTTTTAGGTCAGCAACCTATGTAGTTGTTAGGGTCATCCCTCAGCCGGTCGAAGTTGCCATGTGGATGCTGCCATGTGGCCCATGTCCCGAGCTTGGTCGACCTCTTCAGGCCATGTCAGTGGATCAGTACACCCCGCACCGGGGTCAGCGGACAATCCAACAAGCATGAACCTCAGAAGGAAGCGTGATGCGTGATTTATCTCACCGATAAACACCGCTATTGGACGGGAACACGGAGCCATCCGAAGACCCTGACAGACAGTCTCCTCCCTTAAGCCTCACAAGGGACGTGTCCGAGTGCACCCCGACAGGCGATCTCCTTCATTGGATTGAACCATCTCATCTTCAACAACTTGGCCAAACCGCCCTTTGCTTACATTTACTGACTTAAGCGTTGGAGTGCCTTCCCTGGGGACCTCATCCTCAGGACCTCTAAGCATGCTTTGGTTACAAGTTTTCTTAGTGCACTGCTTCATCCTTCCACCTCGGCTCGTCCAAGTTGGTAGGATTCGGTTGCGTGTCCACCTCGGTTCAGATAGCATTAAATTGGCATCGTCTATGAGAACCAGTATGAAAATCCTCTGATTTCTTCTCTCCCGTGCACTAGCAATCATGCCTCCAAAGAACACCTTTGACCACTCTGGCACTCAATCCTCATCCCAAGGATCCCATTTCAAATGTACCTTCCCTCCCTGCAAGGTTTGACAACCGAAGCATGTGACCCTTAAAGAGTTTAGTGCCTTGCAAAAAATAGTCGACTGGCTTGTCATAATGATGGAAGCGTTGGGACAGCCTGGTGGTGCCCTAGTAACCGCCCCATCCGTTCACCAGGTGCCCTCTCAGGCCAATTCTCCAGCTGAGGGCCCAAAAGGATGCCCAAAATACCCCACAAAGCCAAAAGTTGAATGTGAACGACCTTAGTCGTCTTGAAGGTCCAACTCTCAAGCCTAGAGTCAAGCCCACAACACTCACTTGTGGGGAATCCAACACTCCGGCACATGCGTCCCCGCCAAGGAGCACCTTGGAACCCAGGTGCAGTAGTAGTGTTCACACCGAATCAAGTTCAGTTGGAGATTTCCACACACCACCAAAGCTAGCAAAGTGTGTTGACATTAGCAACGAAATCAAGGGCATACATTAGTGCCTGAACGAGCTCAAGAAGAGCCATGTTGACCACCACAGATCTACCTTCAAAACTCAACCCAGTAAAGAGCCCATCTACAAATAGGAAATCATGGATGAACTTACCCTCGTAGGCTGGCAGCCACCTCAGTTTGAGAAATACGATGGCACCTCGGACCCCACATATCACTTGGAAAGATTCAAGGCCACAATGTTCCTACATGGGACCTCGGAAGCCTTAATGTGCAAAGCCTTCGCTTCCACTATACAAGAAGCTGCTTGGCAATGGTATTCTACACTAACACCTCAGTCCATAACCACACATGACCAGTTTGAAGAAAGGTTTTTGGCACAATTTATTAGCGGGCATCAACACTAAAAGATGCCATCTAACCTCATGCAAATCAAGTGGAAAGATGAATCTTTGAGGGAATACTTAGCGAGGTTCAACACCGAGTCGATTCAGGTCCAAAACCTAAATCAATCCATAGTAGTAGCCACCTGATTTACATTTTATGCTCCTTATGCTTTAGCTTATCACTGTAGAAGAAGGCCCCTATTGACATGACTGAACTCTTGGTGCGTGAACAAAAGTACACCAACGTTGAGGATGCATAGACGCAGCGATAACAAGACAAGGAGAATCGACATGACCTGAAGTGCAAAGATAGAGATGAAGGATGAGCTGACCATGGAAAGAAGAGGTTGGACCGCCATAAAGACTCCTCCCCTAACCTCAGAAACTTCACACCTCTCAACACTACGTGGATCGAGGTGCTGATGTAGATCCATGACCACCACTTTGTCTGATGGCCAGAGAAGAAGAAGTTCAAGGCAACACGAGAAGCCAAGACAAATATTGTGAATTCTATAGAGACCATGACCATGACACACAGAAAGCTACAAAGATCACCGCAACCACATAGAAGAACTCGTCTGGCAAGAATAACTCAGCGGGTTCATAGTCGACCCCTAAGTGCCCCAAAGAGATAACCCTGGTTGTGTTGATGCACCTGACAACCAAGACTCCTCTTCAGTTGGAGTCATTGTCATCATCTCTAACAAATTGGCTTCGGGGGCAAGAGCTCCTTGGCCCATAAGGCCTATTTTGCCTCAACCAGGTAGAAGACTAGACACTAAAGAAGCCTACTCAGCCAAGTAGAAGACTGGACACTAAAGAAGCCTAAGATTGACACTCCCATCACGTTTGTCGAGGATGATCTCAAAGGCGTCCAAACACTGCATGACAATGTTCTGATAATAATGCCGAACATCGTAATTTTGAAGTATGTCAAGTTCTTGCAGACATAGAGAGCTCAGTTGGCAACATCTTTGAAGATGCTTTCTTAAAGATGAAGATTGGGCGTGACCGACTAGGACCGATGAACACCCCCTGGTTGGATTCTTTGGTGACTCACTAATGCTAGAAGGGAAGATCACCATGCTGATGGCAATAGGATATGGCCCCAAGAAGAGCATTCTCATGGAAGACTTCCTTGTGGTGAAGGTTCAGTCACTGTACAACGTCATCTTCAGTTGACGAATGTTAAATGCATTCCGCACGACAATGCTATGTAGCAACTTGAAAAGGAAAAGCTGACTCCTGAGAAGCTCTTGCCATTGACGGCCTAGACCTCTAGGACAAGCTCTGCACATAGCATGGTTAACCTATTGAAGTCTTAACTCAAGTACCTCTCTTTTATGGTGACTCGGAAAAAACCATCCAAGTGGGAACCTTAAGGACGATCTCCAGGATAACATCATCCAATTTCAAAAAGCTAATGTCAAAGTTTTTTCCTAATTAGTAGAAAACATACTGAGCATTGACCCTTAGGTCATGTCTCAGCAGCTTAGCACTAACCCCTGCTACCAACCTGTACGGTAGAAGAAGATGAGCTTTGCCCCTAAACGATGGTAGGTGATAAATGAGGAGGTTAATAAACTCCTCGATATAGACTTCATCAGAGAAGTAACCTACTTGGATTGGCTCACAAATGTGGTGATGGTGAGGTAAGTCGACAGAAAGTGAAAGATTTGCATCGACTTCATCGACCTCAATCAAGCCTTCCCTAAGGATAGATTTCCCTATCGAGGATAGATCAGCTCGTCGATTCCACAGCAAGCCACGAATTCCTCAGCTTCATGGGTGCCTTTTTGGGCTATAACCAAATAAAGATGCATCTTGACGACTAGGAGAAGACCACCTTCATCATTTACTGAGGCCTCTATTGCTACAAGATCATGCCTTTTGGCCTCAAAAATGCAGCGCAACCTACTAAAGGATAGTGAACTACATCTTTAGAGAGCAGTTCGGCCAAAATGTGGAAGCGTATGTTGATGACATGCTGGTGAAGAGCCAAAAGGCCAAGCAGCACTTAGCCAACTCTAAAGAAGTTTTTGACCTCCTCAAACAATACAAGATGAAACTGAACCTAACCAAATTCACCTTTGGCGTCATCTTAGGCAAGTTCCTTAGATTCATAATGACCTAAAGAAGAATTAAGGCTAACCTAGAGAAAAACTAGGCCCTCCTTGATATGCAATCTCTATAGACACACAAGGAAGTACAATGCCTCACAGGACGGATTATCGTGCTCAATAGATTCAAGTCAAAGCCCATGGAATGATGCCTTCCATTCTTCAAGGTTTTAAAGCAAGTGAAAGATTTTCCAACGGAACAAGGAATGTGAGCAAGCCTTCCAAAATTTGAAGCAATACTTGAGCTCATTGCCCTTGTTGACGAAGCCAAGCCCTGGAGACCAATTGTTGTTGTACCTCTCCGTCGACAATGAGGTGGTCAACTCGGTCCTAGTGAAAGAAGAAGATGGAACTTAAAGGCCCATCTACTACATCGACAAGGTGCCCGTCAACATGGAAACCAAATACCCGAACCTCAACTCGTAAACTCTAACCAAGAGCCTTCTCTGCCTGGTCGTAGGTGGGAAAGGATTGAGGATGTTAATTCCCCACTGAGCAAATGACCATGGGCTGGTCAGGTACTTCAGGTCGGCGGCGGGCTGGTGGGGTATGTTAGCATGCCTCTAGTAATTGTCACACCTCCGGACGAGCTCGAGTGCGTCAACCTTCATCGTATGCCAGTAGTAGACTTGCCTTAGCGCTTTTTGGGCAAGCGCCCTACCACCAGGTGTCCCTCATAGAGACCCTCGTGGATCTCGTATAGCACATGGCTTGCCTTTGAAGGATGCAAGCAGCGTAGTAGGGGAGAGTAAAAGACCTATGGTACAATTACTCTCACTAATGATAACGTAGCAAGCTAACTGGCGCTCTACCCTCCGAGTTGCATTGTGGTCTGCTAGTAGGGTCTTGTGGCACAGATAATCTACGAGCGGATCCATCTAGCTTAGTTTTGCTTCTAGAATAGGAGTGACCTCTTCTGCTGCCCTCTCTATATTGGGTCACAGCAGGTCTTTGACGTAGACCATTCTTCTTGTAACCTCTGTTGCACTGGCCAACTTTGAAAGCGCATTGACCTCTATGTTTTTGGTCCTCGGTATCTGTTGAATGTACCAGAAGTGGAAATTGGGTAGGAACTTTCTCACCTTGTTCAAATAGACCAACATGGCTAGCTCCCAGGCCTCATACTACTCATTCACTTGGTTCACCCCTATCTGAGAATCTCTACATGCCATGACGTGCTTAGCATCAACCTCCTTTGCCAAAGTCAACCCGGCTATTAGCGCCTCTTACTTCGCTTTGTTATTCGGTGCTTCAAATGCAAACTAGAGGGCATACTCCAGCTTTACCTCGCTAGGCCCATAAAATATCAGCCCAGCTCCGTTTCTACGTTGGTTAAACGAGCCGTCAACGTGGAGGATCCAGGGCTCCTCATCCCACGCCGGGCTTTGTTGAGGTCGATATAGTTGATGCACATGCACCACTTGACATTTTCTTCTTTTACAAGCACTAGATTAGCCACTCAACTCGGATATTGGACCTCTCTAACAAAGTCTGATGTGAGAAGCTTCCCGATCTCCTCAATTATCCTCCACCTCTTTGGGGTGAGGTTAGTTTTCCTCTACATGGCTGCTCTAACTAAAGGGTCCATATTAAGTCTATGAGTAATGATAGAGGGGTCTATGCCAGGAATTTGTACTGCCGACCATGCAAAAATATCTAAATTATTAAGTAAGAAACTTACCAATTGTGACTGAATTGGTTATGCAAGGCGAGCTCCGATCTAGACCGTCTTCGCAGGATCAGTGTCTGAGACTGGAACCAGGACGGTGTCCTCCATTGGGCAGGCTCGCTTGTTGGTGTTTTCAGAGGGCAGTTCCAGGTCGACGTCGTCTGCCAGTTTTCCCTTGCCTTTCAGCACCGCGACATAGCACTTATGCGACTCCAACTAGTCACCTCGTACAACCTCTACTCCGTACCTTGTTGGAAACTTCATTGAGAGGTAGTAGGTCAACACCACCTCCCGTAGTGCATGCAGGATGGGCCGACCTAGGATGGCATTATACGGGGACAGAGTCACGATCATTGGGAAGCAGTGCTCGAAGCAGACTGAATTTGGCTCTAAGCCTGATGTAACTGGCACCTTAATCTAGCCTAGAGGCCTTACCATGTCTCCGTTGAAGCCGACAGGTGGGATGTCAACTTGCTACAAGCCCTTCCTCTCGAGCTGCATCTTCTTAAAGGCGTCCAAAAATAGGATGTCGGCCGAGCTTCCAGAGTCAACCAGAATCCACTTTACCTCGAAGTCATTGATTATCATCTTGACAGTGTGGGCGTCGTCGTGCGGATACTGGATCCTGTGAGCATCATCATCGATGAAGTAAATAACTTCCTCCACACAAGGGCACTTCGATTGGTTCTCGTCATTGTGCTCGAGCTCCTGGACTAGATTTCTCCTCGCTGCACTGTTACATCCTACCACAACCGAACAACCAGTGATCATATTGATCACTCTACGAATAGGCTGCTCTAGTGGTGGTGGATCCCGAGGTGGCTGATCTCAGTCCTGGTTCCTACTTGACTCTGGTACTTCTCTTGGCTGGTTGGCAGGTCAGCTCCGGTCATTTCTCTTGATGAACTACTTCAGGTAGCTATGACGGATCAACTCCTCGATCTCATCCTTTAGGTTTCTGTAGTTCTCAGTGTCATGGCCTATATCTCAGTGGAAGTGACAGTACTTGTTAGGGTTCTTTTTGGCGGGTTTGCCTCTCATCTTGGGTGGCTATCTCACGTACTCGACCATCTTTATTTGCATCAAAATCTCTCCCCTTTTCGCATTCAAGGTGGTGTAACTCCGGTTCTGAACTAGAGGAGTTCTTGAGTGCCGGCCTGATCTGGAACTCCGGTGGGGGGGCTTGCTTTGCCTGTTGTAGGGTGACCTGCTTCTTTTCAACGACTTACTCACGTTGTTGCTTTCTACTGCATGCTTCTTCTTCAGCTCGCTTCCTCTTCCCGGTTAGCTCTAACTGGGATCCCAGCGCCTCCTCTGTAGAAAGGGGAAATCCATCATATGGATGGCCGAACCATGCAGGGCGGCTAGGTGAAATTTTAAAAATTTCTTCTCCCTTCCGGGAATCGTATTCCCAATTTTAGAAAAACTGCATTTTTGAAGGATCATTCTTGAACCAAACCAGACCAGATCTGAAACCAAAAGAAAGGGAGAGCAATACCTGATACGGAATCCACATGTGTAGCTCCCAAAATAGGTGTTCACGCCCAAAAATGGTACCAAAACCCGCTTCCACTAAAGATGGCGTAGCTTGAGATGTAGCAGGTTCAGCAATGCAGTCCTTCAGCAAGAATTGCAATCTAACAGCTTGGATCGAGCAAGGGAGGTGAGCACGAAATTAGATCTGATTTTTCTTGCAAAAATCAAAATCAAAACTGATCTCTATCAGTTCAAGAATGGAGACAGAATTAGGGTTAGGGAGGCAAGAGCAGAAAGAGAGAGGGAGAACTAAGAGTAGTGTGTAAACTTGGAGTAGTTCGCCCTCCTCTATTTATATAGATCTTAAAGAGCTGATCTCCTAATCTAATTAGAAGTTTCCTAATCCAAATCTTTATTTGGATCTGGACTCTTTAAGTGGATAAGACTTATTCTCTTATCTTTATCTGCTGATCCAAACCCAAATTCGCCCATGATGATTAATCAAATTAATCTTTGGGCCCTAGGCCCATTAAGTAATGGCTCACGTCCCTGATTAATTGCTGGCTAACTTGGCTCTCTTTGTATGGTGTGAGACCCTAACATTGACCTCACAAAATCCATATGGCTTTAGCTTAGCTTCTATAACAATGCCTGGCCGAATTCACTACTAAACATAGTGAACCCCTGAGTCCATCAATATGGGCTCTTAATAGGCCCAACATTTATACTAAATGATCATTGAGTCCAGCCATCTTATGAAGGACCAAGGACAAGATAAGTGAGATTATCCCATCAGGTATAATAGCCCTAAATGGTCCTACACTTAACCTCTCAGCCCTTAATGATCAAACAATGCCTGACAAGAGAGGACCTCTCCCTTGGATGCAAGGTACAGTGTTGCACTCTTTGCTCAGATGGATCCCGAGAATTAAAATCTTTTGTAAACCTTTTTCATAAAACATAATATATATATATATTCATATAAATATATTTTACAAAACAAATCTCAAACACGATTGAAATTGACTACCAGCAGTTTCGGTTTTCATCAGAGAGAGTGCAGTCCCTGATCATTCACTTTGTCCGACAAAGGGGTTGATCCTGTCACTATGATCATCCATTCGAGTGAATTCTCATACTGCCCCGGCATGCCCAGGTTTTGACCCCCGAAAGATCTCACTGATTGGCATATCAAAGATAACCTAATCCGACACCTAGTGCAGTACCATAATCGAGTCTAAGGGTTAGGTGTAACTTTCCAGTTTTGCCCACCAGTCTCCAAGGTCCGGCGCATACCTAGAAAATGGTCCGCATTCAGTGTTTCAAGCAAACACACACTACATGTGCTTCGGTTTTAACCCTAGCAATTGAGACAATCTACCCCAAGTAACTTGGTAGCACATTAGTGTCAGCCTCGGTAGGATAAACTTCCACAGGTCTATCCAACGACTGAGATGAAGGGATGGAAAATCCATTATATGGATGGCTGAACCCTACAGGAAGGTTGGGCGAAATTTCAAAAATTTGTTTACTCCCATCCGAGAATCATATTCCTAATTTAGAAAACTGCATTTTCAAGGATCGTTTTTGTAACCAAACCGGACCAAATCTAAAACCAAGATTAGGGAGGGCTAATCCTAATTTCATATTAGCAACGCAAGTGTTCACGCCCAAAGAGTGTACCAAATCCTTCCTCCACTGAAGATGACACAGCTTAGGATGAGGTAGGATCAGCAGGTAGAGTTCTTCACTAAGAACCTTTGATTCTTTAGCAAGAATCGAATGAGGTAGTGAGCACAACTTCAGAATTTTTTCTTGTAGCAAGAAACAATATCAAGATCAAATCTTGATCAGTTCCAAGAATTGGAGATCGAATAGGGTAGGGTGGCAAGAGGAGGAAGAAAAAGAACTGAAGGCAGAAATAGTCAAATTGAATTGTCTTCTAAGTTGTATCTGTGTCCTTTTTAGATCCACCCTGCTCTTTATTTATAGCCATAAAGAGATGACCTCCTAATTTGATTAGGAGTCTCTCGATCCAAATCTTTATTTGGATCTAAACTCTTTAAGTGATAATGATAGTCCCTTATCTTATCTACAGATAAAGATTAGATAATTCTAATGAAATTAGGAGTTCCTTGATCCAAATCTCTATTTGGATCTGAACTCTTTAAGTGATAAGCATAATCCCTTATCTTATCTGCAGATAAAGTTCAGCTATTCCTAATCAAATTAGGAGTTCTTTGATCCAAATCTCTATTTGGATCTGGACTCTTTAAGTGGATAAGAGTTAACCTGTTATCCTTATCTGCTGATCCATACCTAGATTCACCTGTATTTAATTAATCCAATTAACCCAGTTCGAAATGGGCTTTAGGCCCATTAAACTTTCAGGATCACTTCCTTTTAATGTTAGCTAGCTTGGCTCTCTTTGTATAGTGTGGGACCCTATCATTGATCTACACATTAGCCACATGGGTTCATCCTATCTTCTGTTACAAGGCCTGGCCAAATTCACTGTTAAATACAGTGAACCCCTAAGTCCATCACCATGGGCTCTTAATGGGCCCAACATTTACACTAAATGGTCCTTCGGTCTAGCCATCTTATCAAGGCCCAAGGACTGTGAGCAAATGCAAGATTAGCCCATCAGGTATAACCCTTAATGGTCTTACTCTTAACCTCTCAGCCCTTAATGATCAAACACTGCCCGGCAAGAGAGGACCTCTCCCTCGGCTGCAAGGAACAGTGCTGCACTCTCTACTCACATGGATCTCGGGAATTAAAACCTTTTTGCAAACAATTTGAAACCATAATATATAAGTATATCTCTATATAAATATATTTTGCAAAACCAAATTTCAAACACATTTGAAATCCAGTGCCGATAGTTTAGGTTTCCATCAGAGAGTGCATTTCTTCGATCATTCACTTTGTCCGACAAAGGGGCTGATCCTGTCACTATGATCACCAACTCAGATGAATTCTCGGACTGTCCCAACATACCTAGGTTTTGACCCCCTCTATGGATCTCATTGATTGGCACATCAAAGACATCCCAATCCGACACCTAGTGCACTACCATAATCGAGTCTAGGGGTCAGGTGTAACATTCCAGTTTTTCCCATATGTCTCCAAGGTCTAGGGCAATACTGGAATTTGGTCCGGTTCAGGGTTTCAAGAAAACCCACATTGCATGTACCTCAGGTCTCACCCTGGCAGCTGAGACAAGCCACCCCAACCAACTTGGTAGTACATCAGTGTTAGCCTTGGCAGAATAAATCTCCCCAGATCTATCCAACGGTTGTGAAGATTCTAAACTAACATGAGTCTCATATGTGTCTAGTTTAAGGGTATTACACAGAAACATACCACAATAACATGAATCAAATATGTACCTTATTTATTTACAATAAATGTCATAATGTACATTATGCTAATTGGAGCTAAGGGCATACACTGTCTAACATGAGAACATTTTAAAATAACACGAGTCTCATAAGTGTTCAGTTTAGGGGTAATTACACAGAAACATACTAAGTATAACATGAATCAATTATGTACTTTTATTCATTTACAATAAATGCATAATGTACATCAATCTGATTGGAGCTAAGGGCATACATTGTCTAACATCCTCCGCCTTTGTGAACTTGTCGGCCTGGTGGAGGAACTCCTCCATAGAAGATGGAGGGTTCAACTCTACTTCCCAGTACAAGCAGTGGTGGCGGATGCCGTTGACCGCTATATTGAGCTCAACTTCCAGATCGAGGTTTGGAATCTAGAAGCGCTCCATGTTGAACCTCTTGATGTAGTCTCAGAGTGTCTCATCTGGTCACTAGACCACGTTCAGTAGGCAGGTTGCTGATTTCAATACCTCTTGTTGGTGGCGAAGTGCATTGTGAAGAAATCTGCGAATTGGTTCCCATTCTTTATTGAGCCTGCGACCAGTCCTGAGTACCACATCCGACTTGTACCCCAGAAAGTCGTTGGGAAGGGTGAAGCTACATTATGGTCTGGAAACTATCGATGTGATCGACTGGATATGTTGGGAAGGGCTTTGAAGTCCTTTGGTCGTGGGGCCGTAAGGATCTTAGGTCCAAGAGGGGAGGTGCAGGTCACATGCGGTGCTGCTGGTTGGGCTGTGACCTGGCTTACCTCTCCTTTCCTGTCTGCCTCCTCGTTGTTAGTGGGAGAAAGGTAGCTTCTCCCAATGTTGTGGTGTGCACGTTGGAGACGCCTTCTCCTCGACACCTCAATCGAGCTATTGCCTCTAGTTCCAATTAGTGTTGTAGCTTGACTGTGCTCTTCAACTGAGACCTGGTTCCGATCGTCAACGTGACGAGGAGGGTCCAGAACCTGGTCTTGGTTCTGGTGGCCAGGCTGTTGGTTATCGGGCTGCTGGTTCTGTTGTCGTTGTTGTTGCTACTGAGGTTGTTGCACCTACACACTTGATTGGAAAATCAGTTTTTCTCTTACAAAACCCAGTTTTGAACTTGTCCCACATTGGAAATTTATAAGTTTTGTTTTCAGTATTTCAATAGGAGCTGATTTACACTCCTTAGAATTAGTAGAGGAGAGTATGGGGATTCGTTACCACGCAACGTGCGCGTGCGCGTGTGTGCGGCGCAATGAGGTGCTTTAGAGGCGCACTTTGCATGCACCCGTGTGGCTCGCGATGGCTGGCTTTGGTTTTGGTGTGTTGCTGACCGTTGATAAGATCAACGGTCACGATTCGATCGGGTGTGATCAAGAGGCACAATTCAAAGTTAACAGTCACTAACTATTAACTACTTTTTAAACAGTCACAATGTTTGAAATTGTGACTTTTCAAGGTGCCTTTTCCAATTCAGCACCTACCTTTTCTTCATACCTCTTCACAAATTATTTAAGGAACATGAATTAGACTCCAAAACACACAATTTCGAAATTCACTCTCTCTCTCTCTCTCTCTCAGTCCGGTCTGCTACAGTCTCACAGAAGGTTTCTTTGGAGACTCTTCAACTTTGCTGGTTGCAGATTCTCGCCCAAGACTCTGTTGTATCTTGGTAACGAATTTGCCTGTAACCCAACAGCAAACTCAGTGAAACTGAGTGGGGGCAAATAACGTTTTAAAAACAGTGTCTTCAGACGCGCCTCAGAGCTTCTCTTCCAAAGTTACAGTGACCCCATTTTCTCCAACAGTTAAAAATATAAAATAAGGCTCAACTTAGAAGGAATACAAATACAAAAATGTAGAGTGCAAAACTTTATATTTTATGTGTACTTATATTGTATATATTTGTAATCTTTTCAAACCGAAAGACTCAGTTTGGAGGGAATACAAATACAAATATGTACAATATAAATATATGCAAAATATAATACAAAATACAAGGTTTTGCATTCTATATATTTGCATTTATACTCCTCCCAAATTGAGCTTTTAGGGTCAATTTAAAAGAAATACAAATACAAACTTTATTTTCACTGTACATATTTATTTTTATACTCTTTCCAAACTGAGCGTAAAAGAGACGAAAGTCCCAAAAGTATTTGGATATGATCTACCGCACGGTCTCAACAGCCATTGCAGCCATACATCGTGAACTGTTGGGACCAGATCCGGACTCGTCCCCGATTGTCCCGAGTTATTGTGGCCTCAAACTCCAGCTTTTGCCATGTGACATACGGTCTCGTTGCAGAGGATCAAAGGTTACAGACCCGGACAAAAAACAGTACAATTTAGTTCCCTCTTTCCCTCGCTAAATTCTCCGTTGAATCATAGGCTTTTCAGAAGCTTTTAGGTATAGTGAAAATAAGGTGTGTGACACGGACACCCGGCCCCCAAGCTTGGTTTCCGATGTGTCAGGTCGGAGCCCGGTCGGAAAACTGCCCAACCTCAACGTAACCATGATTTAGACCATGTCGGCCCTGATTGATGCTAAGTCCTAACCGCGTCACAAACAGAACATACTTAGCTGGATGATGAGTCTCTCAATAAAAATTAGGTCCTGTTGTGTCTGGTGGGTCTGCCCTGGCTGGGCTGGTGTGGAATAAACCAGTCCTATTTCAGAAGTCAGAACCTTATTCCCTAACCCACTTTTGCTTCAGGGAGAGTAAAGGGATATGATTGTCAATTAGATCCCAATCTGACCACCAATATCCAACCATCTAATATGATTAATCCTACGTAGAATCGTCAACATTTTCTTTAGAAAAGAAAATAGGAGAATGGTTGGTTAACTGAGGACGAACTGTCACTATGAGACAATAGGTAGCACCGTTGTCAGATTCGAACCGGACATAAAACGGTTTTGGTCAGTGGGGTCATGGGTTTAATGGTCCAAACCCTCAGTACGGTTGTGATTCGTTCAAATAAAATAAATAATATTTTGTAGATATTCTTTTAAGTTGTAAATCTTTTTTTACTTCCAAATAAAGCCAATATTACATAATTTTGCCTGCTAGTTCCAGTCAAACCGGTCCAAAAATCCGGTTCGACCTGAATCTCACATTGGCATGGATCATGGATGGACAATGCTAACTGAGTGACCCACGGGCCACGGTGCGGCGTACAGTTTTCACTGTTTGATCATGTGGTTAACGGTCAACACTGATGTGAGATGTTGACTGTAAATTTCAATGACCTGATGATAAATTTAAGACTTGAGATGAAATCAAGTGCTTCGGGATTCCCGAAAATTAATTGCTCGACATGTTTTATCTTGATCAAAAGGTACCTTCATCAGACGTCCCAGATCAATATGCATGTGATCACATATTTACATTTATGTGCCCTCTGCTCCTCATAAAGAGCCTCAGTTATTGCGCCACCAAATCAGAAGCACCTTCCAGCATCACGCACCGTTTATTACAAGATCAACGGCGTTCCGGTGAAAGGTACTGAGGTACAGCTTGAGTAATTTCACAAGAAGTAAAAACTGTAAAATTGATTTTAATAGGGGTATTATTGTAATTTAGGAAAATAGTGTTGCCGTGCCATTGGAGGATAAGTGCTACGTAGTAGAATAGCAAAACCAAAGACGACAAATCCTCCTCACGGAAATTGTACTGAAACGGACTACGGAACATACCGACAATCACGCCCCCGGGTCCCCCACCCCCCAACTTTTCCACACACTCTCTCTCACTCTCCAATTTATCCTCTTCTTCTGCATCCAGCCGTCCACTCTTATTGAATTACAACCGTCGGATTGAACCATAGAAGTGGAAGCAACCATTTGAGTCGTTTAATTTTTACTAAATAAAAAAAATATTTTCTCGCTCTAAGTGTACCTGCCAAGTACACCTATCTGTACCTCCATCCTCATGAGCTTTTTCTATTATTTTTAATTCATTATATTAATATTTAAATTCTCTACATGCTCACCACGCCCCCCTCAGTCCCTCCCATCTATTTCTAACACCTCCCTCACTACCCTCCTTCCCTCCCTCATCCTTTCTTCTTCGCTCTATCTCGCTCTCTCGCTCTCTCGCTTGAATCTCGCTCTCTTGTTAGTTTTTTATCAATGAAGCAATTCATCCGTCGCCTTTCCCGAGTTGCCGATTCGTCCCAGTACTGCCTTCTTCGGTCCGGCTCCCGCGCTGGAGTCTCGTCGAGAGCCCGTCGGTCCGAATCCTTCAGAAAACCCTCCAAAGACCGCCGATCCGGAGTCCCCGAAGGTCATCTTCCCGTTTACGTTGGAGAAGAGATGGAGAGGTTTATCGTCAGTGCCGAGTTCTTAAACCACCCGATCTTTGTCTTGCTTTTGAAGAAATCGGCCCAGGAGTACGGGTACGAACAGAAGGGCGTGTTGAGGATTCCCTGCCACGTATTCGTCTTCGAACGGGTTCTTGAAGCGTTGCGTGTTGGAGATAATGCAAGAGATCTAGAAGAACTTGTGCACTCGTTATCTGATGATTTCCTCTAGTTTCCGCCCTTCTCTCTCTTACTCCTCTGTTTTGGTCTCTTCTTTCGATTTTTATCTGATTTTGTGAGATCTGATTAGAATATACTAGATCTTCTTGTATATACTCTGCGGCAGAAAACGAGAAAATTAAAGAAACAAAGTTAGGGTTTTTACCGAAGCTGTTTCATGGTTGGTGGTAGAGTCTTGTAAAGATCAGATTCTAATGAAACAGAAATGGAGATTGACTCGTGTGCCCTAATCTCTCTTTTGGTTCTTTATTTCTTGCTTCAGGTTTCATGCCGGGATCCGTTGAAAATTGCCGGAGCAAGGATTTCCGAGTTAGTTCTCCGGCGCCTTGGAATGTGTTCTTTGCGTCTTTTCCTTTACCGTTTTTTTGTGCATATAACGTCAAGAAGCTCGAACAAGCTGTTTGGCGAATTACATTAGTAGCCTTTGGCTTGGGGAAAGTTTGTCAGTTAAAGAAAAGAAAAAGAGTATCGGAGAAGGGCTTATGTCCAAATGTCCTCATGGGGGTTAGATACTGTAATTTGCGGGATTTTCAGGGCTATTTCAGAAGCTATGACTGTTAAATTAATTTTCAAAATTTGGGGACAGGATGGTCATTTCGACGAGTTAGCCGATGATATTTTGGTGGTTGGGAAGATCTGAATTCGATCATACGTGGTTGTGCCGTTGTGGTTCAACTGAGATTTTTCCTTGCGTCGGGGCAATTTCAGGGGTACAACTGTCGAACTAGATTCCCATCGGAAGGTAGGAACGAATACTGACGTTCGGTAACTGGAGCAATACATTTTTTGGACCAAAATGCCCTTGCCTCCAACCGATCCAACTATCCTAACGCCTTCGGGTTATATAATAAACACCATGTGCGGATTAGCATTAATGAAAAGAACAAATGCGCAAGATAGTGGCATTTACGTTATTTTCTTTTAAGCGAGTGAACAATATGGTCTTTCTTCCTTTTTCTTCGCCTTTTTTTTGTTTTTTTTTTTTTTTTTTCTGGAGAATTTCTTTTCGAAGCTAAACATGCGCCTCGTTCGGCAGGTTACATGCCTAGCTAAAATGATTACAGGAAAACCTATCGCTCAGCCTCACCATTTCTCTTTATTTAGGGTCCGTTTGGTTCCTAGTTGGAATTGAAATGAAAATAAATTTTAATTTATATAGTATAAATATATGTAAAATAATACAAAATATAAGATTTTGTATTCTACAAATGTAGTGTATTCCTTTCAAACTGAACTAAGGAAAAGATAAGAGAATAGCCATTTTTTCAAATAGGGATATATCATTCCAGCAGAAATGAGAATGAGATTTTGATTCTATCCAATTAAACAGTTGGAATTAGAATAACCCATTCGATTCCAATTTCAGACCTTTATTTCCAAGACCAAAACGTGGCCTTATTTTTATTTCTATTAATTATTTATTTTTTATTATATTTATTTATTTAGTAAAAGTGAATCGTGTGAACGCTCACCTGTTTGTCACTCTGAGTCTCTGACTAGTTGGCTTGAAAATTGGGGAATTAGAAAATAAAAATTTGTTTCGCTTTCAAATTTCTCTATTTATTTTCTGTTTTTTTGTTAACTGTCCTTTGACATTTTGGATTTTAGTTTGAGCCTACTTCACGTTAGAACCGAACCTTACTAGTTACTGCAAAAAGAAGAGGTCTTCGGCTTTCTCTCACCAACTCTGCTTTGAGCAGCTGCTTCTTGTCTAAACTATAAGGTTAGGTAAGGTTTAGGTATGTATTACGTTTTCAAGGACTAACCATGGTTTAACCGGTTAAATGGCCGGTTAGATCGTTCATCCCATAAGAACAGACCAGGAAAGCTAACCGGGTCACCAAGTCATCGGTTCAATGGTCCGGTCTGCGGTCAAAACAGAGTCTGACAATTTAAATGAAATAACATTATTAAATGTGGATAGAGAGACCCGTGTGAATTACGATTGTGAGTCTAGTCAGCTTGACGTTCAATTATACCTCACTGATTAGGTAGTCAATGTTACGAAAAGTAAATTCAACTTGAGCTAATCTACACTATTGACCGATATCATCATCTTCAATTAATTCTCATTTCTCAACCAATATATAGTTGCTGAGATGTGGACTGATATAACCAACTCAGCTAGAACTTGTACGGAACTTGTTATCATCTTCAAAAGTAATTACCAACCCAATTTAATCCATGCTTCTTACAATGATTTGGTAGATGGTATATTTGTCATTTAACTATATTCATTCGATTGGGTGTGGTCCAGTGGTCCTGACCCGATTTATCATCGGGTCTCAGAAACAGACCAAGATCCGAGCCTTGGGCCTGTAAGAAACCATTGATTAATAGAGTTAGATCAGACCGGACCCGTTCCGTCGAATAGACCTGTGAAATTGACAGGCCTTTGGCTACAAGAAAATAACAAAAGAAAAAACAAGAGCTAAAGAAAGAGAAAGAAGAGAGACTTAAGAAAGTTGGTGGGTCGGGTAAGGAGTTCCTGTCAGAACTTGTAATGCATCTTGATGTGGAGTTTCTCATTTTACTATGTGGCGATTGATATTCGTTTGGGACGAGGTTAAGGGGTAAGAAACAAGAAATGAATGCTAAGAAATAGTAGGAGAATCGTCTTTTTCCTTGGATTATTTGTTGGTATATGACAACTTGCAAGAAAGATAGTTGCATGGTAATGTTCTCAACCAAAAGAGACTAGTAGTGAATGATACATAAATTATTTGGTTAATAATATATTAATAAATAATTAATGAAATATTTATTAACTAAAGTAATAAAATATTAGCTTGATTAAGGAATCTATGAGTGACATTTGGTCCTATATGGCAGCAACAACTCATGGTAAAGAATCGATACGTAGACATTCATATTGAGATAAGCCAAGAAATGTGGGTTTATAATAACAATCTTTTTTTTAAAGAATTTCTTTTTCTTCAAGAGTGGATCGATCTCTCAAGAAGAAGAACAATAATGAAGTAATTAAATTTCTTTTTATGATAATGAGCTGGTTAACAGACTCACAGTTTCTAATTAACCAGAAAAAAATTCTCTAGGAGTACATTTACACCAAAGCAGATATTAATAATAAAACATGTGATTGGACATTAGAAGTTATAAGCTCATAAACATTGGAGATGAGTGTGAATTGAATATATAGTGATGTCATGTTCTCCACTTTTAGCATGTTTTATGCTCACAGTGAGAAAGCCACTACAAAATAGAGATAAATAAAGATATTATCTAAAACTTCCATGCATTGACATCAGTAACAATATCTACAACTTCTCCCATTCTGGTGTTGCCTGTTTGGGAGGGCTACTGTAGCAGCTTCTAGCTTCCTGAGGTGGGCTCTACATCAACTGCTTATGATATAAGCTATGTTTGGGGAAAAATCTGGAGAGCCCAAATCGACTGTTGGTCTGCCATTTGAAAGGTCATCTACTTCAGCCTGTCTCAAGTGCTTCAAAGAAACTGAATCAGCATATTGCATAGCTGAATCTTCGGCTCTGCCTTCTCAAATGGGCCCTAAATACCACCCAAAACCCTTTATCAAATAATCATCACCATCATCATCATCATCCAGGCCTTATCCCAATTCCCAACTTCGTGGAGTTCATTACATGAGTCCTGTTTTGCCATTTGTTCTATTTAATTCCATATCTATTATTAAATTATTGGCACTTAGATAATTTCTTACCACTTCAACCGATGTCCTTCTTGGTCTATCCCTAGCACTTCTAGCCCTTTCAATTTGCAATAAATAACCTTTTCTAATCAATGTTGTTGATGATCTTTTGTGCAAGTGATCAAATCATGTTAATCTACTTTCTCTCATTTTATCACCTATTAGATCTGTTCGGAATTATGGGGTACGGAAACTTGGAAGAGAAGCTCTGAGGCATGCCTAAAGACATTGTCCTTAGAATGTTACTTCCCTCTACTCAGATTTATCAAATTGGTTCCTAGGATACAACATAGCCTCGGTCGAGAGTCTGCAACCAACAAAGTTGAAGAGACTCCGAAGAAACCATCTATGAGACAATAGCAGATCGAACAGAGAGAGACAAGAGTGATTTTCGAAAAGCTTTTGTGTGTATTTGCTTGATTCACGCTCCTTAAATAATTTTCTAAAGAGTCATGGAGCAGAGGAAGGTGCTAGTTCAGAAAAAGGCTCATTGAACAGTCACAATTTCAAGCATTGTGATTGTTAAAAATGTAGTTAACAGTTAATGATTGTTAAATTTGAATAGCGCCTCTTGATTACACTTGATAGAATCATAATCGTTGAAACAATAATGGTTAACCTCGCATCAAAAGTCAAAGCCGCCCTTTGCAAGCCACGCGGGTGCATGCGAAGTGCACCTATAAAGCGTCTCATTGCCGCACACATGCACGAACATGTTAAGTAGTTATGCCCTTAGCTCTAGTCGGATTGATGTATCTTTTGACATTTATTATAAATGAATAAAGTATATAATTGATTCATGTCATTGTGGTGTGTTTTTGTGTAATACGCTTAAACTGGACACTTACAAGACTTGTGTTGGTTTAGAATCTTCATAGCCGTTGGATAGATCTGGGGAGATTTATCCTACCAAGGCTGACACTGATGTACTGCCAAGTTGGTTAGGCTGGCTTGAACTATGTGGAGGAAGTTAAGGAGGTTTTGAACTATGTGGAGGCCAGTCAAGAAGGGTTCAAGCCAAGACAAGGTAATGCTCATTATATTATGTTGTCGATTTCTAATAAGAGACTGTTGTCGATTTCTCTGGAATAGGAACCTGCCCATGATGGATGGAAGGGGAGCACACCGAAAGCTGAAACCACAAGAGTTAGAGGATCCAATTCACGATAGGGAAGTTTGTTTTTCCTTTTTCTTTTTGTTTTTACATTTCTAGTTTAGTTTTTTTGCCCTTTCTTTTCATTTAATCTCACATTGGGGACAATGTAAGTTTTAAGTGTGGGGGAGGGGATTTGGGATTTAGGTTGTGTTTTAAAATTTAATTTAAGTCGTGTTTTTCTGCAAAAAAAAAAAAGAAAAAAATTAAAACCTCAACTCTTTTGAAATCAATTGAAATAATGTTCTAGGAAAACTCTTGTGAACCTAGTAATGGAATATGATCAGGGAGTACACCATTCATCTAAAGCCATCCCTTTTAAGCTAGTCCTAAATTCAAGTTTAAGTAAATATGGTAAATATTTTACCAAGCAATTCAATTGGTAGGACGGAG
>NW_010729340.1:220560-264081 GCF_000365185.1 Nelumbo nucifera | reverse complement strand
TAATCCTCTCCCACTCCTTTTGGTTCAGATCTGGTTCAGTTTATGGTTCAAGATTGATCCTTGAAAATATGATTTTCTAAATAGGGAACACGATTCCCAGTTGAAGGGAGAGATAAAATTTTTGAAATTCACCCCTTATTCCGCAATATTTGGGCGTCCATAGGATGGATCTCTCATCCCTTCATCATGACCTTGATATACCTTGATGTTTTTATTGCAAAAACGCAGTGGAGGAATGACAAAAATCATCTTTTATCAATGCTAGGTCGAGCTTGGATCTTTGGGAGACAAGAGGGAAGAGAAGAGAGCAAGAGAGTGGAGATAATGATTGGTTTGCCCCTTCCCTCTTAGTCCCTTACATAGAGCACTCTATTAATCTAATTAGGAGCTGGTCCAAATGAAATTCTGATCAAGATTTTATCTTTAATTAATAACCATTATTTTCTTAAGAAGTTAAGTGCTCCATACCCATATCCATGCCCATTTTCAACCCAAGTCACATGATCACTTAACTAATCATATTAGTAATGGGCCTTATGCCCATTTTCTGTAATGGTTCACGACCCAATGTGTTGCATGGACACTTTGTGCTTGAATATTGTATGATGTGGGACCCACAAAGGCCTCATACAGGTCCATGATGGTTTGGCCCTACTTCTAGAAGAGGTTAGGCCGAATTCATTACTCAGGATAGTGAACTCTGACCCAATCAGCTTGGGCTCAGATTGGGCCCAACATTTACACCTAAATGATCATTGGTTTTAGCCACCCTATGAAGACCCAAGGATAATTGACTTATGTAAGATGAAGCCCATCAGGTAATCAACCTTGTAATGGCTCTTACACCTAACCTCTCAATCTATAATCATCATAACACTACTTATAGGGAAAGACCTCTTCCCTGACTACAAAATACAATGTCACACTCTTTGCTTGAATGGATCTCGGGATTAAAACCTTTTGCAAACTTTTTTCATAAAATAGTAATATAACATATAAATGTATTTTTCAAATATAGTTAAAATCCATTGCTGATAGTTTGTGTTTCCTTTAGTGAGTGTGTAAATCCTGATATTCACTGTATGACAAAGGGGTCGATCCTATCACTATGATCACTTAGTCAAGTAATTTACCAAACTGTCCCATTGTCCCAAGATGTCCAAGTATTTAACCCTTGATGGATCTTACTGGTTGGCTCATCAAAGGAAGCTTAGTCTAATACCTACTGTAGTATCATAATTAAGCCTGGGTCCAATTTTGCGCATTTATCTCCAAGGTCTAGGGTATAACTGGAAATTGATTTGGGTTAAGTGTTTCTTCTAAACACTCACTAGCTATGCTTAGGGTCTAACCTCTGCAACTAAGATAAACTGTTCCACTAATTTAGTAACACACCAATGTTAGCCTTGTTAGGATAAACTCCCCAAGTCTATCCAATGGTTGAGAACATTCTAAACTAACACGACTCTCATAATTGTCTAGTTTAAGGAGTAATTCATAGAAAACACATAGATAAGAACAAGAAACAATAATGTACTTTATTCATCTACTGATAAATGCTTATGTACATCAATTTGATTGGAGCTAAGGGCATACACTATCTAACAACTCTCATTTGCACTTAGGTCCAATTGGGTATTAGCCATAGTCCCATACTATCCACGCGTCCTTTAAAAACTTTTTGTTTCAGTGGCTTAGTTAGTGGGTTTACCAGATTTTCCACTGATGCTACCTTCAGAATTTGGATGCCTCCACTACCAACGTGCTTTGACTTCGAGTGGGCACTTGGCTCCTTATCTTGAGCAATGACTCCAATGTTGTTACATAATAGTGGAATGAATGATGTGTTGGATGGTACGACTCCTAATTTCTATACAAATCTATTCATCTATACTGCTTCCTTGGTAACCTTACTTGCGGCAATGCACTCAGCCTCAGTCGTGGAGTCTATTATTGACTCTTGTTTGCTACTTCTCTAATTTACTGCATAGGATCCTAACATAAAGATGTATACCAATGTAGACTTGTATCAACTGGGTCAGGCTAGAAGTCGGTATTTGTATAACTGAACATTTATAGTGAACTACCATCGAAGACAAGACAATAGTCTTTAGTTCTTCGTAGTTATTTTCATATGCTCTTAATAGTTGTCTAGTTCTCTTGTCTTGGGTTGGATTGACATCTACTCATAACACTAACAACTTGAGCAATGTCAGGTCGAGTGCACAAAATAGCATATATGGAACCTTTATCATGTCCTCTATTTCCTTAGAGGTCTTAAGTGACATTCTTTTAGAGACAGAAACTCCATAAATCTTTTGACAATCTTGTCAATATAAGTGGATTGATACTATTTTTTGGGTTAAAAGTATCAAAGAAACAGAAATAGAGAAGGAGAAGGAAGAGAGAAGAAGATAATTCTGGGATCCAAAACTATGGTTGGTGGCACCAGTCATTAATATTTATATTATGACGTCTCGACTAATAAAACAAAGAAGTGAAATTACAAGAATGCTCCTTGTGACACTAAAGAATAGAAACATAATAATGAATTAAATATAGAGACCAACTAACTAACTGATTTCAATACTCCCCCCTCAAGATGGGACATAAATGTCAATCATGCCCAACTTGTCACATAAATCATTGTGTCGTAGATGATGTAGTCCCTTGGTAAAGATGTCTACAAGTTGATATGTGGAACTGACATATGGAGTGCAAACTTCACCATTTATAATTTTTCCCTGATGAAATGCTTGTTGAACTCAATATGTTTAGTTCTATCATGAAGAACTAGGTTGGCTACAATGTTGATAGTAGCCTTTTTATCATAATACAAGGACATGGGGTTGTCAATAGGAAACCCTAACTCACCCATCAAATTCGTTATCCATATTACTTCAACCATTATGTGGGACATTGCTCTATACTCAACATCAACACTAGACCTTTCCACAACATCTTGTTTCTTACTTTTCCATATGACTAGGTTCCCTCCCACAAAGGTACAATACCAACTAGTGGACTTTATGTCATCAACTGATCCGGCCTAGTCAACATCTGTATACACCTCAACCTTCAAGTGTCCATTCCTTTGGAATAGTAAACCAGCTCCCAGAAAATTCTTTAGATATATGAGGATTCTATCGGCTACTTATAAGTGTGTGGTCTTAGGCGCATGCTTGAATTGGTTAAGAACACCCACAACATAAGCAATGTCTGCCCGGGTCATGGACAAATATAATAGCCTACCCACAAGTCTTTGGAAATTGCTTTACATCATTGATAGTCTCACCTTAGCAATCACTTATTTTGTGGATTGAATTAATGGGAGAGTCAGCAGGTTTAACTCCAAGTTTGACATTTGAATTCAGACATTGACACTGATTTAAACAAATCTGGAAGCAAGATCTTTAGTGACTCAAAAGATAAATGACCCAAATGACTATGCCATAAATAGACTTAACTCTTACTAGATTGACTCGTAGACTCAATAACCATAAGACTAGCTTTATTCTCTAGCATGTAAAGACTATCCATCATGTGACCTCTGTTAATCATCTTTCACAAGTCTAAATCCTGCATTACACAAGAAGAAGGGAAAAAAGTCACTGAGCAATTTAATGAGTTTGTAGTGCTACTAACAAAAAGTAGATTTATAGTCAATTTTGGAACATGTAACACATTAGAAAGGGTAAGTCCAAAAGGAAGGGATACGGGTCATAGCTAATCTCACTTTGTCCCTACTTTATAAAAAGTGATAGGATTGAAAACAATTTGACTTACCTGTCATATGGTTTGAGGCTCCAGAGTTAATTATCCAAGGGGGATCTGATGAATGGGAGGACACATGGAGTAAAGTGGTAGAGTTACCATTACTTGAAGTAGATGCAAAGGAAGTCAAGGCAGGAGGAGTATAATCCATCTGGTGGATTGCCCTCCCATACAACTCCAAATGGTCACAAAAAGAGTTAATGATGTCTTCCTGAGGTTTGATTCTAGGGAGGCTGATAGTGGTAGATTGCTAAGACTCCTAAGAAACTAAGTTTGTTGTATTGAACTTTTTCTGGCCTTTTTGTCCTAGCTCTTTTCATTCTAATCTGATTTCTTACTCAACTCCTAAGCCCATTATGGCTTCCCATGGAGGTCCCAACACGTATCCCCAATATGTCTAGCCTTCTGAGAATGTGTACAACATAACTTATCCTTATCATTCACTTTCTTCTAGAAGCCACCTTTCTTAAAAGAATTATTGCCTCTTACACCCACACTCCCTTTTGCCTCTAAGGCAATTTGCTCCCCCTTGGAGTTATTCATCACATTCCACATACTCTCTTCGAATTGTACTAGGGCATACACTTCTTGTACTGAATGAAGATCTTTACTTCCTAATATCTGAACTCTAAGAGGCTCATATACAGGGTTTAGCCCCTAGAGGAAGGCAAAGACCCATTGCTGGGAAACCAGAGACTTGTAGGCCTTAGCATTAGTAACACACTTCCAGTCTATGTTCTGATAGTGGTTCAGTGCTCTACACCCTAAAACTTTTGTTCTTTGGTTTTACCATTAATGTAGCCTACCTTCCCCGTGGAAATAATGTACAGTTTGATTCTCCTTGACCATTCTACGTAATTAAGACCTTCAAACAGTATCATAGCCATGGGAAAACTCATGTCAAATCCTCCACTCACTCCACCTTGATTGGAAGGCACACTGGACACACTAGAATCCTTAGATGACATGATATAAGGTCTGATTTGATAGTTCAGTTCAGTCACAATTCAGCCATAGTTCAGCCACAATTTAGTCAGAAAAGGATCATAGGAACACCACACACATAAAAGTAAAAAAGGCCTTGCACACTACTAAAAACCATTTCAAAGATAAAGAAGAGACAATTCAGAAGCTAGGCTGCCCTTATATATACCCCTTTATCAATTCCTTGAGTACACAACCACTATAATTCCTCAAGAAACATTAGAAAACAATTGTCACACAGTCATAGGCCATTTAGACCTAAACCACCCTAATTGTCTGGGTACAAAAAGCAAGATCACCCGATCCATAGTTCTAAAAAAACAAAGTATTTGCAGGTCATCCAAACCTCTAGAACCCACTTATCTGGGTACAAGAAAGGATCATACAATCTACAAAATTAAGAAGTCCTGCCTTTAGAGCATTAGAGTTTCCTTCCTTTAAGGATTTCCTAGAATACGACTAAGAAATAAGGGAAGAAAACCTAGAAGAAATCCCTTCCGATCAGTCTGATCCACTCCCTAATTAGATTCTGTCCACAACAAAGGAGAAACTAAGAGACTATGGAAGAAAAAACTGAGAGGACTTTATCACACTACTTCTAACCCTAGAAAACCTGGCTCTGATACCATGTTTTTTGGGTTAAAAGTATTAGAGAAATAGAAACAGAGAAGGGGGAGAAGGAAGAGAGAGGAGAGAAGAGAGAAGAACAGAATTTTGGGATCTAAAACTATGGCTGGTAGCACTAGTCATTAGTATTTATATTAGGGTGTCCTAACTAATAATAAAAAGAAGTAAAATTACAAGAATGCCCCTAGTGGTACTAAAGAACAAAAACATAATAAAGAATTAAATAAAGAGGCCAACTAACTAACTGATTTCAATAGACACAATCCAATTAACCTCTTCAATCTATCTCTATAGAGTTGAAGCCCCAAAGAATAGAATGTCATATGCATATAGGACCAAAGAATAAAGTGTCATCTGCACATAGGACTAAAGAATAGAATGTCATCTGCATATAGGACCAAGAATACAACCTTTTCTACCACTATCTTTCTATAAACATAGGGTTCATCCGGATTTTACTCAAAATCAAATTGTTTAACTATTGAGTCAAAATGGATGTTACGACTTCTGGAAGCTTGCTTTAATCCATATATGAATATATTAAGCTTACATACCATGTGTTTCTGACCCTTGGAAACAAAGCCTTTTGGTTGTTACATATAAATATCTTTAGTAAGATCTCCGTTCAAGAGCACAATTTTGACATCCATTTTCCAAATTTCATAATCATAGTATGCAATTATAGCCAATAGTATCCTAATGGATTTAAGCATAGCCACAGGTCAGAAGGTTTCCTCATAATCGACTCCTTTTTGAGTGCAACCTTTCACCACGAGTCGAGCTTTATTGGTCTCAACCTTTCCATCAGAGCCCTTCTTCCTCTTTTAGTACAAGAGTCTAAACTCTGTTGGTATTCATTGTGTCCATCTCGGTTTTCATGGAATCTACCCACTTCAAGAGATCTTCCTCACTATCTACGGCTTCCATCAAATAACTTTCTTAATCATAGTCGAAATGTATAGAGTTTTGGACACCTGAGTTGATCATTTAGGTTGGATATCGATATTTGAAACTTGTGGGTTATCACTCACTACCTCTAAGCCCTCTTCATCAAGAATAACTTCTTGATGATGATTGTTTAGGATGAAGTCCTCTTTTAAGAAGTGGGCATTTCGACTAGTAACGATTTTTTGTTCTTTAGGGTCATAGAAGAGATACCCAATGGAGTCCTTAGGGTAGCCTACAAATAAGCAATAATTGGTTTTGGATTTTAATTTGTCTGCACTTGTCTTTTTGACGTGTGATCAACAACCCCATACCTTAAACTATTTGTCACTTGGTTTCTTGCTAGTCCATAACTCATATGGAGTCTTAGGAACTGACTTGGTTGGAACCTAATTCAGCATGTAGATCGTAGTTCCTAATGTGTGTCCCTAAAAGGATATGGGTAACTCTGAGTGAACGAGGAGTGATCATACCATATCTAATAAAGGCCATTTTCTTTTCTCTGATATGCCATTTAATTGTGATGTAGTAGGAGGAGACAGTTGTGATATATCCCACTGTCTTTTAGTTAGTCCTTGAATCATTGGAAATATTCACCTCTTCAATCTGATTGAAGGGCTTTTTATTTATCTCCATAATTACTTCTCGACTTCATGTCTATATTCTTTGATGTTTTTAAAGGATTCAAACTTGTCTCATTAGGTACATATAACCATATTGAGAATAATCATTGTTAAAAGTTATAAAGTAAGAATGTTGGTTGTATGTCCTAACATTCAGGGGACCACATATATCCGTATGTATAAGGCCAAATGTGCTTGTACTTCTTTCAGGCTTACTTGTAAATGGCTTATTTGTCATATTTCCTTGAAGGTGATGTTCACAACTTGGTAGGTCTTCTATTGTGAGAAAATCTATAGGACCATCTTTTTCCAATCTTGAGGTTCATTCTATGTTTATGTGGCCAAGTTGGTAATGTGACAAGCATGTGGGATTAATAGTTTCTTATGTTCTTTTCATGGAGATGTGTTCTGAAGTTGTTTTGGCGACATTTGTTTCTAGAAAAGGGTAGGGTATATAAAGAGCATTCTCAAGTTCTTCATAAGAAAGAATTTTTTTATTCAAATTAATTATAATCTTATTGTTGAATAAAATATATAACCATCCTTACATTAGTAAATGAAATCAAATTTCTCCTAAGCTACGAAGCATAAAGACAATCTTTTAGGGTAATTATCCCTTCTCTAAAAACTAAATCTACTTATCCTATAGGAGCAATTGCAGCAGTTGCAGATGTACCAATGCAAAGCATGATCTCATCATCACTCAGCCTTCTGCTTTCATTGAACCCCTATGAAGTGTTACATGCATGAGTAAAAGCCCTAGAGTCAATACACCTCAATACACCAAAAGGTAGAAGTGACAAACATGTTAGTTCCTATGACCTGAGTTTTGAAAATACCTTCTTTGTTTTTCTTGGGGGATTTCAGATATTGAGGACGATTCCTTTTCCAAATGCTTGGTCTACTTGCAGAAGTGACACTTTTCTGATGATTTGTCTCTCTTTTGTTTCTTTGGTTTTCTACCCTTCTTCTAAGGCCTCTTCTTTCCCTTACATTTTTTCTTGCTAGGTTTGCCTCCTTCAACAAGAATGGCTACAGGTTTGTCCTTTTTGATAAGTTATTCGGTCCTTTGCAACATATTGACGAGCTCTTGTACACTAGCTTTTATCTTGTTAATGTTTTAGTTGAGGAAAAATGATTAAAGGACAAGGGTAGAGAGTTCAATATGACATCAATTTTTGTAACATGATCTAACTTTGAGCCAACAACCTCTAGTTCATTTATGAACCCTATCATCTTCATAATGTTAGACAATGTATGCCCTTAGCTCCAATAAGATTGATGTACATTGAACATTTATTGTAAATGAATAAAAGTACATAATTGATTCATGTTATATCTGGTATGTTTCTGTGTAATTACCCTTAAACTAGAAACTTATGAGACTTGTGTTAGTTTAAAATGTTCTCAGCCGTTGGATAGACCTGTAGAGGTTTATTCTACCAAGGCTGATACTAATGTGCTGCCAAGTGGGTTGGGGTAGCTTGTCTTAGCTGCCTGGGTTAGGACTGAAGCACATGTAGTGTGTGTTTGTTTGAAGCACTAAACCCGGACCAATTTCTAGTTGTGCCCTGGACCTTGGAGACTGATGGGCAAAATTGGAAAGTTACACATAACCCCTAGATTCGATTATGGTACTGTAATAGGTGTCGAATTGGGCTATCTTTGATATGCTAATTAGTGAGATCCTTTGGGGGTCAAAACCTAGGTCTGTTGGGGCAGTCTGAGAATTCACTTGAGTGGGTGATCATAATGACAAAATCAACCCCTTTGTTGGACAAAGTGAATAATCGGGGACTGCAGTCTCTTTGGTGGAAACCAAAACTGTCGGCAATCGATTTCAACCATGTTTGAGATTTGTTTGGCAAAATATATTTATATGATATATATATATTATGTTTATGAAAAGGTTTGCAAAATGGTTTTAATTCCCAGGATCCATCCGAGTAGAGGGTGCAACACTATACCTTGCAGCCGAGGGAGAGATCCTCTCTTGTTGGATAGTGTTTGATCATTAAGGGCTGAGAGGTTAAGTGTAAGATCATTGTGGGTTATACCTGATGGGCTAATCTTGCATCTGCCCATAGTCTTTAGGCCTTCATAAGGTGGCTGGACAAAATAACCATTTAGTGTAAATGTAGGGCCCATTAAGAGCCCATACTGATGGACTCTAGGTTCATTGTGTTCAATAGTAAATTCGGCCAGGCCTTGTAATAGAGGCTAAGTTGAACCCATATGGCTTTTGTGAGATCAATGTTAGGGTCCCGCACTATACAAAGAGAGCCAATTTAGCTAGCAACTAAAAGGGGAAGTGAGCCTGCAAGCTTAATGGGCTTAAGGTGCATAATTAACTGGATTAACTAAGAAGTCAGATGACAACTTAAGAAGTCATGTGACTTGGGCAAATTTGGGTATGGATATGGGTTTGGATCAGCAAGAGGATGAGAAGATAAGTCTTATCCACTTAAGAGTTTAGATAAAAATAAAGATTTGGATCAAAGACTCCTCCTAATAGGATTAGGAGAGCTGATCTTTAAGGTTTATAAATAGAGGGGGCGAACTACTTCAGTCCTCTGTAGACAATATATGCCCTTAGCTCCAATCAACTTGATGTACATTATGACATTTATTATACATGAATGAAGTATATATTTGATTCATGTTATATTGGTGTGTTTCTGTGTAATACCCTTTAACTGGATACTTATGAGACTCATGTTAGTTTGAAATCTTCACACCCGTTGGATAGATCTGGGGAGATTTATCCTGCCAAGGCTGACATTGATGTGCCTCTAAGTTGGTTGGGGTGGCTTGTCTCAACTGCCAGGGTGAGACCTGAGGTACATACAGTGTAGGTTTTCTTGAAACCTTAAACCTAACCAAATTCCAGTATTAACCTGGACCTTGGAGATAGATGGGCAAAACTGGTATGTTACACCTGACCCCTAGACTTGATTACACTAGGTGTCGGATTGGGTTGTCTTTGATATGCCAATCAGTGAGATCCTTAGAGGGGGTCAAAACCTGGGTATGTTGGGACAGTCTGAGAATTCACCTGTGTAGGTGATCATAGTGACAGGATCGGCCCCTTTGTCGGACAAAGTGAATGATCGGGGAATGCACTCTATCTGATGGAAATTTAAATTGCTAGTAGTTGATTTCAAATTGTTGAGATTTGTTTTAGTAAAATATATTTATATAGAGATATACATACATACATACATATATATATATATTATGGTTTCACAAAATGTTTGTAAAAAAGGTTTTAATTCCTGGGATCCATGTGACTAGAGAGTGCAACACTATACCTTGCAGCCGAGGGAGAGGTCCTCTTTCGTCGGGTAGTGTTTGATCATTAAGGGTTGAGAGTTTAAGTGTAAGACCATTTAGAGATAATAAACCTGATGGGCTAATCTCACATCTGCCCATAGTCCTTGGGCCTTCATAATATGGTTGGACCCAAGGACCATTTAGTGTAAATGTTGGGCCCATTAAGAACCCACACTGATGGACTTAGGGGTTCACTATATTCAGCAGTGAATTCAGCTAGGCCTTGTAATAGAGGTTAGGCTGAACCCATGTGGTTTATGTGGATCGAGATCAATGATAGGGTCCCATTTCATACAAAGAGAGCCAAGCTTGCCAGCATTAAAAGGAAGTGAGCTTGAAAACTTAATGGGCCTAAAGCCCATTTCGAATTGTGTTAATTAGATGAATTAAATAAGGGGCGAATCTGGGTATGGATCAACAGATAAGGATAAGAGGATAATTCTTATCCACTTAAAAGAGTCCAGATCCAAATAAAGATTTGGATTAGGAAACTTCTAATTTGATTAGGAGAAGTTGATCCTGATTTGCAAATAAGATAAGGGATAAGCCTTTCCACTTAAAGAGTTCAGATCCAAATAAAGATTTGGATCAAGAAACTCATAATCAAATTAGGAGATTAACTCTTTAAGATCTATATAAAAGAGGAGGGTGAACTAGAAAAGGACACATAGTTCTACTATTTTCTGATTCTAGTTTTCTCTCTCTCTGCTCTTGCCGCCCTACCCTGTTCGATCTGCTCCTCCTGGAGTGATCAAGATTGGATCTTGATATTGTTTCTTAGTGGAAGAAACAATCTTGAAGTTATGCTTATACTACACAATTCTTGCTGAAGAATTGGGGTTCTTGTTGAAGAATCCACTTGCTGATCCTATCTCGCCCTAAGGTGTGTCATATTCAGTGAAGGAAGGATTTGGTACCCTCTTTAGGCGTGAACACCTACATTGGGAGGAGCTTTTGCGTGAATTCTATATCATGTATTCCTCTCCCTAATCATGGTTTCAGATTTTGTCCAATTTGTTTCAAGAACGAACCTTGAAAAATGTAGTTTTTCTAAATCAGGGAATAGGATTCCCGGATGGGAGAAAGAAATTTTTGAACTTTTGCCCAGGAACCCTACATGGTTTGGCCATCCATATGATGGATCCATCCCTTCAGTGGTATTAGAGCCAGGTTCAAGTCTTGAACCAAATTTGGACATGATCTGAACCTATGCAAATGAGTAGAAATTGTTCTACCCGATTTGCGCAAGTTTACTGCTTTATGAGAAATCGGTTCTCAGTAATGGGACGTATGGTCTGAAAATTAAATTTTTATTATTCTAATTTAACTATGGAATGGTTCTGTGATTATTTTATGGATTTGTGGGCTGTATGTGTGATGGAGATCCAAATCTTTAATGGCGCCAAGATTTGTGCACCCTGCATTTTTTTATTATATTATTTTGGTCTGTAAATAATTTTGTTTTATTTTTAGACAAAATGTATTAGATTTGATCTGATCTAATAAATAGAAAATTAGAGTTTTCTATTTTTTTTTACATTGGAAGAAGTGTTGGATCGCATGGAGGAGAAGAAGACATTTGTAGATACATGATCTCCAATCTGCGATTAACCTTTGTTTTGTAGGTTTGCAGATTGTCCAAGAACATCACACTACAACCCTCTGATTTATTTTCTTGCTGATCTTGATTGTCTTTTTCAGCTGTAATTAATTTTCAGATCATTTTCTTGAAATTGCATATTGTTTTGGACACCAAACCCTAGGCCGAATTTGACCTAGGTTGGGCCAAATCTGATTGGACCGAACCCATGGTTTGATGGGGTTGGTTTTGTAACCCAAATTTGGTTATGGGCTAGGGGTTTAATGGCCCATTACAAGATGCAATTCGATCCACCCTGTAAAGCCCAGTTTTGACAAGTCAAAACTGCATTAGCCCAATGGGTTGGTTTTGATTTAACTTAATTAATTTAGAGTTTTACAGATGATTTAATTGATTAGATTAGTTATGTGTTTGTTTCATGCATGTGATGTGCTATGTACAGAGAACATAAGCACTTGGCCCATGTTAATTCGATAGTGGCTCTTTTGCACTCCATGGATGAATGCATATCATTGCCATGGTGTCCTTAAGATCATTGGATGATCTTCCTTCTTGATGGGCCCACATCAGCTTCCACCCCAAGAGGAACCGTGCAGAACCCTAGCCCATTTAGGGACCATCTAAATCTGACTTTGAGAAAGTTAGTGGGAGCCACTTTGGTTTGACCTAAATAAGAACTAGGGCATAATTACTCGTTCCCTCCAGCAAAATATAAGTGCATGTGATAGGGAGATTCATATGATGAACTCTCTAAAGGTCTTCCATCATTAGCATGAAGATGGAATTATCAGTAGTGAGGAGATGCACCATAAAATTGTGCTATCCATTTGCTGCTAAGTCTATTGGATTGTTTCATAAGATGATAGGGGCGTCATAGATTGATGTGGGAGGGGCCTATCCTAAAATAGAAGACTCTCTTATGGTACATTGGTATTCACAAATATGATGGGTAAGCACTTACTGGATAGAAAGGTTTAACCCAAATGGCAATGAACCTAGTTTGACAAAGGCCAAAGGGAAAACTCATAAGATGAGTAGATATGATCCTTCATAGAAGGTGGTGGGGTTATGCTGCTGAAACAGTTGTCTCCATGCACTATATGTGGTTTCTCACATTTCTAGAGACATACACCGCAGTCTCCATCACTGAGATGGGATAGAAATCTCAGATATGAATAAATGGAAATGGAATATAGATTAAAAGTCATTTCTATGTAGATAACATGAATCAATTTAGGTTGTGGACTAATAATCTACTTTGCCTTTATCAGAAATGGCAAACAAATAGTTCACCAAATTGTTGGACAACAATAAGCTTAAGTGCCCAAACTATGCTGACTGGTTCCATAACCTTATGTTGGTATTAACGTTCGAGAAATTGGATAAGGTTGCTAAAATCCCTGCTCCGGATCATCCAGGTGATAGGGCTTCTAAGGCCCGTAGAAAGGAATATAAAGAATGGGAAGAGAAGGACTCTCTTGCCCGGTGCTACATCATAGCCTCCCTCGACAATTCGATACAGAGACAATTCGATCAGATCGAAGTGTCTAAGGATATCTTGGATAGTTTGAGGATGATGTACAAAGAGTAGAATTGTTCTACATGGAAAAAGGTCTTAAAGCTTTTTGTGACCACTAAAATGACTGAGAGCCAAGTGGTTCATGACCATTGTCTAAAGATGGTGGGCTACATCAATAAACTGAAGGCACTCGGGTCAGGGCTTGATCATGTCACCAAAGTTAATGCCATCCTAAACTCCTTCCCTCCCTCCTTTATTCCATTTATCATGAACTATAATATGAATAAGCTACATGTTAGCCTTCAGGAATTTAGCAATATGTTGCAGAGGGCTGAAGAACTGATTAAGAAGGATAAACCGATAGCCATGCTTGTTGAAGGTGGCAATTCGGGTAAGAAAAAGCCTCAGAAAAAGGTTAGCAAGCCTAAAAGGCAAAAGAATGACAAGACATCGGATCCCTGTCACTTTTGCAAATAGACCGACCATTGGAAGAGGAATTGTCCTTAGTACTTGGAGACCAAGAAACAAGGTAATTTCGAATATTTTGTCATAGAGACCAATTTGTTGGTCACTTCTGCTTCCTGGTGTATTGACTCTAGGGCTTCTACTCATGCATGCAATAAACTGCTGGGTTCAACACAAGCAGAAGACTGAGTGACGGAGAAGTTACGCTCTACTTGGGGACTTCTGCAACAATTGCAACTACAACCATAGGAACTGTAGAATTAGTTTTCAGAGAAGGAATTATTGTACTTAAACATTATCTTTATGTACCAAACTTAAGAAGAAATTTGATTTCTGTCTTAAAGTTGTGTTTGGATGGTTATTCTATTTTATTTAGTAATGTGATTACTATCAAATAGAATAACAAATTTCTCACTTATGGAGAACTCAAGAATGGTCTCTTTTTTCTCCATCCATTTCTGGAAGCAAACTTAACCGAAACTATGTCAGAAATAATCCCCAAGAAGAGAGCACGCTAAATAGTTAATCCCACGTGCCTGTGGCATTACCGACTTGGCCACATTAACATAGATCGTATCACAAGGTTGGTAAATGATGGTTCTTTGGATTTTCTAACTATAGAAGATCTTCCAACCTGTGAACCTTGTCTTCAGGGTAAGATGACGAAACGACCATTTTCAGGTTGAAAGATCTATAGGCACACTTGACCTAATACATACAGATTTATGTGTTCCCCTGAATGTTAGGACACGTAATCAACACACTTATTTCATAACCTTTACCGATGATTATTCTTGGTATGGCTACGTGTACCTAATGACACATAAGGATTTGGGGTTGTCCAATACATGTTAAAAGAACAAGTGTTGACAAATTAAAATCCAAGATCAGTCGTTGCTTATTTGTAGGCTATCCCAAAGGCTCTGTAGGATATTTATTCTATGACCCAAGAAAGCAGAAAGTGTTTTGCAGTCGAAATGGCCATTTCTTGGAAGAAGATTACCTCCTGAATAATCATCATCAGGAAGTTGATCTTGATGAGGAGAGCTCAGGGGTAGTGGGAGATGTCCTACAAGCTCCAAATAATAACCAACCAAGAAGATCTACCCGGGTATCTAGACCTCTAGTTCGTTACGGCTATGATCAAGAAAGTTACTTGATGGAAGTGACGATTAGTGAGGAGGATCCTATGACTTATACGGAAGCTATGTGGGACATAGATTCCTTGAAGTGGGTATATTCCATGAGAACTAAGATAGACTCAATGAAGACCAATGGACATAGATTCCTGAACTCTAGTAGATCCACCCCCTAGGGTGAAAGCAATTGGTTGCAAATGGATCTATAAGAGGAAGAAGGGCCCCAATGGTAAGGTTGAGACTACAAGGCTCGTCTTGTGGCGAAAGGGTACAATCAGAAAGAGGGAGTTGACTATGAGGAAACCTTTTCACCCATGGCCATGCTTAAATCCATTAGGATCCTGCTAGCTATAGAAGCACACCGTGACTATGAGATTTGACAAATGGATGTCAAAACCGCATTCCTGAACGAAGATCTTACTGAAGAAAATCTACATGCAACAACAAGGATTCATTGCTGCAGGTCAGGAACACATGGTGTGTAAACATAATCGATCCATATATGGACTTAAGCAAGCTTCTAGGAGTTGGAACATCCGGTTTTACTCTATTGTCAAACAGTTTGACTTTGAGTAGAATCTGGATGAGCCCTATGTTTACAGGAAGACAATGGAAGGGAAGGTTACATTCTCGGTTCTGTATGTACATAACATTCTACTCATTGGGGATGAAGTAGGAATGTTAACTACGGTGAAGTATGGCTTTCACAGCAATTCTCCATGAAAGATCTTGGAGAAACCTCTTACATCTTGGGACTTCGACTCTATAGAGATAAATCGAAGAGGATAATAGGATTATCCCAATCTGACTATATTGTCAAGATTGTCAAGAGATACATCATGGAGAACTCCAAGAAAGGAAACACTCCTTTCAAGAACGGACTCACTCTTTCCAAGGGTATGTCTCCTAAGACTCTTGAGGAGATTGAGGGAATAAGAGAGGTTCCCTATGCCTTAGCCGTAGGGAGCATCATGTATGCCATGTTGTACACTCAACCAGACATTACTCAGGATATGAGTGTGGTAAGAAGATACCGTTTTAACCCATGATAAGAGCACTGGACTGCTGAAAAGAACATACTCAAATACGTTCGAGGGATAAAAGAGTTTTGTCTGGTACTCGATGGAAGTTTACTATAGATCTTCGGGTATACTGATACCAACTTTCAATCAGACCTAGATGATAGAATGTCTACATCCAATTACATCTTCACGATGGGATCTTGTGTAATAAGAATAACAGTCCACCACCCAAGTTGAGCACATTGCCATGAGTGATGCTGCCTAATGGATGAAGGTGTTTATTCTGGAATTTGGAATTCAACACTTCACCCATTCTACTATTATGTGACAACACTGGATCTACGGAAGATTAATGTTAAAAAGTAGCATCAGCAGAGAATGTGGCAGACCCATTGACTAATCCATTGACACAGAAAGTGTTTGAGAAACACGTGGAAAGAATGGGACTCCAACTTGTACCCGATTGGACCTAAGTGCAAGTAGGAGCTGTTAGACATTGTATGCCCTTAGCTCCAATCAGCTTAATGTACATTATGGCATTTATTGTAAATGAATAAAGTACATATTTGATTCATGTTATATTGGTGTATTTCTGTGTAATACCCTTAAACTAGACACTTATGAGATTCGTGTTAGCTTAGAATCTTCACAGTCATTGGATAGATCTTGGAAGATTTATCCTACCAAGGCTGACAATGATGTGCCGCCAAGTTGGTTGGGGTGGCTTGTCTCAGCTACCAGGGTGAAACTTGAGGTACATGCAGTGTGGGATTTCTTGAAACCCTAAACTTGACCAAATTCTAGTATTTCCCTTGACCTTAGAGATAGATGGGCAAAACTAGAATGTTACACTTGACCCCTAGGCTCGATTATGGTACTGCACTAGGTATTGGATTGGGTTGTCTTTGATATGCAATCAGTGAGATCCTTAGAGGGGGTCAAAACCTAGGTATGTTGGGACAGCTTGAGAATTCACCTAAGTGGGTGATCATAGTGACTGGATCAGCCCCTCTGTTGGACAAAATGATTGATCGAGGAATGCACTATCTCTGATGGAAACCTAAACTTCCGGTAGTTGGTTTCAAATTGTTAAGATTTGTTTTTGCAAAATATATTTATGTAGAGATATACATTTATATTATGGTTTCACAAAATGTTTGAGAGCGCACTATACCTTGCAGCCGAGGGAGAGATCCTCTCTTGTCGGGCAGTTTTTGATCATTAAGGGGTGAGAGGTTAAGTGTAAGACCATTTAGGGATAATAAACCTGATGGTCTAATCTCACATCTCCCCACAATCCTCGAGTCTTCATAAGATGGCTACACCAAAGGACCATTTAATGTAAATGTTGGGCTCATTAAAAGCCCATACTGATGGACTCAGGGGTTCACTATATTCAGTAGTGAATTTGGCCAGGCCTTGTAACAGAGGCTAGGCTGATCCCATGTGGCTTATGTGGAGATCAATGATAGGGTCCCACGCCATACAAAGTGAGGCAAGCTATCTAGCATTAAAAGGAAATGAGCTTGAAAGCTTAATGGGCCTAATACCCATTTCAAACTAGGTTAATTGTATTAATTAAATAGGGGGTGAATCTGGGTATTGATCAGCAGATAAGGATAAGAGGAAAACTCTTATCCTCTTAAAGAGTCCAGATCCAAATTAAGATTTGGATTAGGAAACTCCTAATAAGATTAGGAGTAGTTGATCATGATCTACAGATAAGATAAGGGATAAGCCTTTTCACTTGAAGATTCTAGATCCAAATAAAGATTTGGATCAAGAAACTCCTAATTAGATTAGGATATTAACACTTTAAGGTCTATATAAAGGAGAAGGGCCAACTGGAAAAGGACTCACAGTTTTACTGCTTTCTGTTTCCAGTTTTCTCTCTTTGCTCTTGCCGCCTTACCCTATTCAATCTCCACCTCTTGGAGTGATCAAGATTGAATCTTGATATTGTTTCTTGGTGGAAGAAATGATCTTGAAGCTGTGCTCACATCCATACACAATTCTTTCTGAAGAATTGGGGTTATTGATGAAGAATCCACTTGCTGATCCTACCTCAGCCTAAGTTGTGTCATTTTCAGTGGAGGAAGGATTTGGTACCCTCTTTGGGTATGAACACCTACGTTGGGAGGAGCTTTTGCATGGATTTTGTATTAGGTATTCCTGCCACTAATATTGGTTTCAGATTTGGTCCGGTTTTTTTCAAGAATGAGCCTTGAAAAATGCAGTTTTTCTAATTCTAGGAATAGGATTCCCAGATGGGAGAAATAATTTTTTGAAATTTTGCCTAGCCACCCTGCATGGTTTGGCCATTCATATGATGGATCTCCCATCTCTTCATCTTCACCTTTCTACATTCAGTTCTCTCCCTATGTTCTTGTCGCCCAACCCTAATTTGATCTCCAGTGTCTTGGACTGATAGAGATTAGTTCCTATCTCTGATTTTGCTATAAAATCAGATCTGATTTCACGCTCGCACTCCTTGCTTGATCTTTGCTAAAGGATTGCAGTTCTTGTTGAAGGACTGAATTATTGAACATGCTTCATCTCAAGCTGTGCCATCTTCAGTGGAAGCGGGTTTTGGTACTCTCTTTGGGCGTGAACACCTACTTTGGGAGTTGCATGTGTGGATTCCGTATTAGGTATTGCTCTCACATTATTTTGGTTTCAGATTTGGTTTAGTTTGGATCAAGAATGATCCTTGTAAAATGCTGTTTTTCTAAAACTGGGAATACAATTCCCAGAAGGGAGAAAAAAAAATTGAAATTTCGCCTAGCCACCCTACATGGTTTGGCCATCCATATGATGGATCTCCCTTTCCATCAGTGGTATCAGAGCTAGGTTCAACTTTGAACCGAATTAGATCAGATCTGAAGCAAATCCTAATCGGCAGAACTTTTCTACCCGATTTGCACAATTAGTAGTTTTTCTAAGAATTCGGTTTTCAGTTTTGGGTGTTTGATATGAAATTAATTCATTATTATTCTGTGATAATTTTGGAATGGTTCTATGGTTATTTCTTGAATTTTGGGCTGTTTATGTGATGGAGATCGAATTCTTTTATGGCACCAAGATTTTCACACCCTGCAATTTCATTCTATTCAATTTTGGTCTATAAATATATATATATATATATATATATATATATATATATTATTTTTAGACAAAGTGTATAGGATTCGATCTGATGTAATTAATAGAAAATTAGGTTTTTCTATTTTTTTTACATTGGAATATTTGCTGGAGCGCGCAGAGGAGAAGAAGATTTTTATAGAAAAGAAATCTACAATCTGCGATTAGCCCTTTTCTTGCAAGTTTGCAATTTGTTCGGATCCGATTCGGACCATCACACTTGCAGCCCTAGTTCTTGTGTTTTTCTTTCTGTTCTTGAATGTCAATTTTGGATGTAATTAATTCAGATCAAAATCTTGATAATTGCATCATGTATTGGGCACCAAACCCTAGGCCGAATTAACCTAGTATGGTCCAAACTGGTTGGACCAAACCCATGGTTCGATGGGTCTGTTTTCATCCCCATGGGTCACGTTTTAGGTGACCCAATTCGGTTATGGGCAAAGAGATTGATGGCCCATCACATGACCACACCTGTAAAACCCTATTTTGCTAAGTTAAAGAAGCATTAACCCATTTTTAGCAAAACAACTTGATTGGCTGAACTGCTTCCCCATATACCTAGATGACGTTATTTGATAATACATGGGCCGTAATGGGATGATAATGTGTTAACTTTGATTAATTAGGGCTTTTCAAGTTATATGATTGATTGGATCAATTTGTGCATGTGATTGCTTGTGATGTACTAAATGTGATTCGCACATGGGCCATAAGTACTTGGCCCATGTTTAATCGTTAGTGGCTCTCTGTGAACACCATGGCTAAATGCACATCATTGCCATGGTGCCCTAAGGATCATTCGATGATCTCCCTTCTCAATGGGCCCCAGATCAGCTTCCTCCTCAAGAGGAACCGTGCGGAACCCTAACCCATTTTAGCCCATTTGAATATGACTTTATGAGAGTCAGTGGGAGCCACTTGGTTTGACCTAAATTAGATCTAGGGATGTTTCAATTAGTTCCCTATAAGTGCAAGTGATAGTGAATTTCATATAATGAGTTCTCTAAAGGGCTTCCATCATTAGCATGAAGATGGGCTATATTGGTAATGAGGAGATGCACCATAAAATTGGGCTATCCGTTTGCTGGTCCAGTTTGTTGGATTACTTCATAAGATGGTAGGGGCATCATAGATCGATGTGGGAGGGGCCTATCCTAAAATGGAAGACTCTTTCACAGTACCTTGGTGTCCATGATATGACGTGTCAGCACTTACTGGACAGAAAGGTTTAACCTAAAATGACAATGAATCTTGTTTGAAAGGGAAAGCTCATTTGATGAGTGAATAAGATCCTTCACAGAAAGTGGTGGGGTTTTGTAGCTGAAACAGTTGGTTCCATGCACCTATGTGATTTCCCACATTTCCAGAGACCTAACTACGTCTCCATCACTAAGATAGGAGGGAAATCTCAGAGATGAAGAAATTGAAATGGAACATAGATAAAAGACCTTTCTATGTAGTTAACATGAATCAATTTTAAGTCATGGACTAGTTTGTGTTGCCTTTTATCGAAAATGGCAAATTGTTGGATGACAATAAGCTTGAGGGACCTAATTATGCTAACTGGTTTCTTAACCTTATGCTGGTTTTGACATCCGATAAATTGGACAAGGTTTCCAAAAACCTTGCACTAGAACGTCCGAGGGATAGGGCTTCTGAGGCCCATAAGAAAGAGTATTAGGAATGGGAGGAGAAGAACTCTCTTGCCCGGTGTTAAATCATAGCATCCTTAGATAATCCGATATAGAGACAATTTGATAAGATTGAAGTGTCCAAGGATATCATGGATAGTCTAAGGACAATGTATGAGGAGCATAATCGTTCAGCTCGATAGAAGGTCCTTAAACTATTGATGACCACACAAATGACTGAGAGCCAACAGGTTCATGACCATTGTTTAAAAATGATGGGTTACATTAACGAACTGGAGGCTCTTGGTTCTGGGCAAGATAATGACACTAAAACTTATGCAATCTTAAACTCTCTGCCTGCCTCCTTTAATCAATTTATTATGAACTATAACATGAATAAGCTAAAAGTTAGCTTTCAAGAACTCAACAATATGTTGCAAAGGGCCGAAGAACTGATAAAGAAGGACAAGTCAATAGCCATGCTTGTTGAAGGTGGCAAGTTAGGCAAGAGAAAGAGGAAGGCTAAGAAGAAAGCTGGGAAGCCTAAAAAGCAGAAGAAAGACAAGGCGCTGGATGCATGTCACTTCTACAAGCAGACCAGACACTAGAAGAGAAACTATCCTCAGTATTTGGAAACCAAGAACAAAGAAGGTAATTTTGAATCTCTTGTCATAGAGACTAATATGTTGGTCACTTATGCATCCTGATGTATTGACTCTGGGACTTTTATTCATGCTTGTAACACATTATAGGGGTTCAGAGAAAGCAGAAGGCTGAGTGATGATAAGGTGACTCTTTACTTGGGGACTTCTGCAACAATTACAACTACAACTATAGGAACTGTAGAATTAGTTTTCAGAGAAGACATTGTCAAACTTAATGATTGTCTTTATGAACCAACTTTGAGAAGAAATTTGATTTCTGTTTCAAAATTGTGCAAGGATGGTTATTCTATTTTGTTTAGTAATACAATTACTATTAAACTGAATAACAAATTCCTCACTTACGGAGAACTTGAGAATGGTCTCTATGTCTTCCATCCTTATCTAGAAATGAACATAACTAAATCTATGTAAGAAATTATCCCCAAGAAAAGATCATGCGATATGATTAATCCCACGTGCCTGTGGCATTACCGACTTGGCCACATTAATATAGATCAAATCACAAGGTTGGTAAATGATGGTCTTTTGAATTTTCTAACTATAGAAGATCTTCCAACTTGTGAACCTTGCCTTCAGTGTAAAATGATGAAACAACCATTTGCAAGAAAGCCTGAAAGATCTACAGGCATACTTGACCTAATACATATTGATGTATGTGGTCCCATGAATGTTTGGACATGTAACCAACATATTTATTTTATAACTTTCACCAATGGTTATACTCGGTATGGTTACGTGTACCTAATGAGACATAAGTCTGAATCTTTTGAAAAGTTCAAAGAGTTCAGAGAAGAAGTTGAAAAATAGTTGGGGAGACAAATGAAGGACCTTCGAATAGATCGAGGAGGCAAATTTCTCTCCGACGAATTCAGGGACTACTTAAAAGACAATGGGATTCTATCACAGTTGTCTCCTCCTGCTACACCACAATTAAACGGTGTGTTAGAGAGGAGAAACCAAACTCTATTAGATATGGTCTGTTCACTTTTCATCCACTTAGAACTACCTATATCCTTTTGGGGGTACGCAGTGGAGATTGCAATATACGTGTTGAATCGGGTTCCAACCAAATTCATTCCTAAGACTCCCTATGAACTTTATACCGTTAAGAAACAAAGTGTAAGACACTTGAAGATTTGGGGTTGTCCATTACATGTTAAAAGAACAAGTGCTAACAAATTTGAATCGAAGACCAGACGTTGCCTATTTGTAGGCTACTCCAAAAGCTCTGTAGGATACTTATTCTATGACCCAAGAGAGCCAAAGGTGTTTTGTAGTCAAAATGCCTACTTCTTGTAAGAAGATTACATCCTGGACAATCATCATCAGGAAATTGTTCTTGATGAGGAGAGCTCAAGAGTAGTGGAAGATGTCCCACTCATTATGGCTATGATCAAGAAAGTTACTTGATGGAAGCCACGACCAGTGAGGAAGATCCCTTGACTTATACGGAAGCTATGTTGGACATAGATTCCTTGAAGTGGGTAGATGTCATGAGAGCCGAGATGTTCTCAAAGGAAACCAACAAGGTTTGGACTCTCATAGACCCACCTCTTGGGGTGAATGCAATTGGTTGCAAATGGATCTACAAGAGGAAGAAGGGCCCTAATGGGGTGATTGAGACCTATAAAGCTCGTCTTGTAGCGAAAGAGTATACTCAGAAAAAGGGAATCGATTATAAGAAAACCCTTTTGCTAGTGACCATGCTTAAATCCACACGGATCCTGCTAGTTGTAGCAGCACACTATGACTACGAGATTTGGCAAATTGATGTAAAAACCGCATTCCTAAATGGAGATCTTACTGAAATTATCTATATGCAGCAACCACAAGGTTTCATTATTGCGGGTCAGGAATACATGGTGTGTAAACTTAACCGGTCCATCTATGGACTTAAGCAAACTTCTAGAAGTTGGAACATCCAATTTGACTCTACTATCAAACTATTTGATTTTGAGAAGAATCCGGATGAGCCCTGTATTTATAGGAAAGTAGTGAGAGATAAGGTTAAGTTGTTGGTTCTGTATGTAGACAACATTCTACTCATTGGGAATGATATAGGAATGTTGACAACGGTGAAGGTATGACTTTCGCAGCAATTCTCCCTAAAAGATCTTAGAGAGGCCTCTATATCTTGTGACTTCGACTCTATAGAGATAGATCGAAGAAGATAATAGGATTATCCCAGTTTAATTACATTGACAAAATTGTCAAAAGATACAACATGCAGAACTCCAAGAAGGGATTTGTCCCTTTCAGACATGGAGTCACTCTCTCCAAGGGTATGTCTACCAAGACTCCCAAGAAGATTGAGGACATGAGAGAGGTTCCTTATAACTCAGCCGTAGGGAGCATCATGTATGCCATGTTGTGCACTCAGCCAGACATAGCTTAGGATGTGAGTGTGGTAAGTAGATACCAATCAAACCCAGGATAGAAGCATTGGACTGTTGTAAAAAACATACTCAAATTCCTTTGAAGGACAAAAGAATTTTGTTTGCTATTTGATGGTAGTTCACTACAGATCCTAGGGTATACCGATACTGACTTCCAGTCAGATTCAAATGATAGAAAGTCTACATTTGGTTACATCTTTACGATGGGGTCCTGTGTAGTAAGAAAAATAGTCTATGATCCAAGCCAAGCACATTGTTGTAAGTGAGGCTGCCTAATGGATGAAGTTGTTCATTCTAGAATTTGGAATCCTCCCACCCATTCCACCGTTGTGTGGAAATACTAGATCTATGGGAGACTATTGGTAGAGGAGACATCTAGATTTAGAAGGTAGCATCAATGGAGAATGTGGCAGTCCCATTGACTAAGCCACTGATACAGAAAGTGTTTAAGAAACACATTGACAGTATGAGGTTGTGGCTTATACTAGATTGGACCTAAGTGCAAGTGGGAGCTGTTAGACAGTGTATGCCCTTAGCTCCAATCAGATTGATATACATTCAACATTTATTGTAAAGGAATAAAAGTACATAATTAATTCATGTTATATCTGGTATGTTTCTATGTAATTTCCCTTAAACTAGACACTTATGAGACTCATGCTAGTTTAGAATGTTCTCAGCCATTGGATAGACCTGGAGAGGTTTATCCTACCAAGGCTAACACTAATGTGCTTCCAACTGGGTTGGGGTAGCTTGTCTCAGCTACCAGGGTTAGACCCAAAGCACATGTAGTGTGTGTTTGCTTGAAATACTGAACCCAAACCAATTTCCTGTTGTGCCCTGGACCTTGGAGACTGATGGGAAAAACCGAAAGTTACACCTAACCCCTAAACTCGATTACGGTACTGCAGTAGGTGTCAGATTGGGCTGTCTTTGATATTCCAATCAATGAGATCCTTTGGAGGTCAAAACCTGGGTATGTTGGGGTAGTTTGAGAATTCACTTGAGTAGGTGATCATAGTGATAGAATCAGCCCCTTTGTCAGACAAAGTGAATGATTGGGGACTACACTCTCTCAAATGGAAAACAAAACTATCGACACTCGATTTCAACGGTGTTTGCAAAAAGGTTTTAATTCTCGGAATCCATCCGAGTAGAGGGTGCAACACTATACCTTGTAGTCGAGGGAGAGGTCCTCTCTTATCGGGCAGTGTTTGATGATTAAGGGCTAAGTGGTTAAGTGTAAGACCATTTAGGGCTTTTATACCTGATGGGCTAATCTCACTTAAGATCATAGTTCTTGGGTCTTCATAAGGTGGCTAGACACAATGATCATTTAGTGTAAATGTTGGGCCCATTAAGAGCCCATACTGATGGACTTAGGGGTTCACTGTGTTCAATAGTGAATTCGGCCAGGCCTTGTAACAGAGGCTAGGCTAAACCCATATGGCTTTTGTGAGATCGATGTTAGGGTCTCACGCCATACAAAGAGAGCCAACTTAGCCAACAATTAAGAGGGGAAGTGAGCCTACAAGCTTAATAGGCATAAGGCCCATAATTAATTGGATTAATTAAGAAGTCACATGACTGCTTAGCAAGAGGATGAGAGGATAAGTCTTATCCACTTAAGAGTTTAGATCCAAATAAAGATTTGGATCAAAGACTCCTCCTAATAAGATTAGGAGAGATGACCTTTAAGGCTTGTAAGTAGAGGGGGCAAACTGCTTTAGTCTTCACCTTTCTGCATTTAGTTTTCTCCCTTTGTTCTTGCCGCCCAACCCTAATTCGACCTCCAGTTTCTTCTACTGGTAGAGATGAGTTCCCACCTCTAATTTTGCTAGAAAATCAGCTCTGATTTCGTGCTCACACTCCTTGCTTGATCCTTGCTGAGGGATTGCAGTTCTTCCTGAAGGACTGCATTGTTGAACCTACTTCATCTCAAGCTGTGCCATATTTAGTGGAAGCGGGTTTTAGTACCCTCTTTGGGTATGAACACCTACTTTGGGAGCTACACGTGTGGATTTCATATCAGGTATTGCACTTACTTTCTTTTGGTTTCAGATCTGGTCCGGTTTGGATCAAGAACGATCCTTGAAAAATGCAATTTTTCTAAAACTGGGAATACAATTCCCAAAAGGGAGAAAAAAATTTTTTGAAATTTTTCCTAGTCACCCTGCATGGTTCGGCCATCCATATGATGAATCTTCCTTCCCTTTACATGACATGGTCATGAACGAGCTAGTTCTCAGACATCCTAGTTGTCATCAACAATTTAAGGACCTTTTGTTGTATAAAAGAATTTTGCTCTTCATACATGGCCTTCAACTATCCATGATTTATTTACAAGATGTTATTTTATCAAACTATCTTTGGATAGAGTTGTCTAGTGAGGCGATGATGTAGCAATGGTAAAGAGAGGTCTTCTCTTCCCATTCCTGGTATTCCTTCTTTTTTGCCTCAAAAGCTCTTTCACCAAGTCATTCTAGTGCCTTATTGTTGGCAATTTTGTGTAAATTTTTAGATGTGAGCCCTAGGTTAAGGTTACAGATCCAGTCTGTGTAGTTGGGTCCTTTGAGTTTGTTATCATTTAGAAATTTTGCAAATGGTTTCTATGCCATTTCTGATGAATAGAATGAGTAATTTGTCAATGACTTGATTATTATTTCATGTTATGTACCGTAGAACAGATTCTTATCTATGTTCCATTTTCATTTGTTCATCTCTATTATTCCCCTTTATCTCAGGGATGGAGACATTATTCATGTCTTCAGAAATCTGAGAAATCACATAAGTGCATGGGGCCAACTATTTCAATTACATTACCCCATCACTTTTTTTTTCTTATAAAGGATCATAAATCCATTCATGTCTCATGAACTTTTGCTTTGGCCTCCATTAAACTAGGTTTATAGCCATTTTAGGTTAAACCTTTTTAATAAGTAAGTGTTGACCCATCATATTGGAAGTTCCAAGGTACTATAAAATAGACTTCCATTTTAGGACAGACTCCTTCCATTAGTCTATGACACTCTTATCTTTCATTGAAGCAATTCAACTAACTACTTCAATGAAATAGATAGCCCAACTTTATTATGCATCTTTGCCCGCCAATTCAGCCCGTTTTCATGTTATTGATGAAAGGCTTTTAGAGATGTCATCTTATAGTATTCTCTATCATTTAGCACTTATATCATTGATGAAGAACAATTATATTAGTCCCTAGGTCGATTTATGTCTTACCATAGTGGCTCCCACCAACTTTCATAAAGTCAAATTTAAATGGGCCTTAAATAGGCTATGGTCCCTACGGGGTTTTCCCTCTTCGGAGAGGAAACAAGAGGAAGGCCCATTTAGTGAGAGATCATTCAATGATCCATAGTTATCATGAAAATGATATGTATTCAGCCATGATGAGCGTAGAGAGCCACATAAAGTTTTTTCATGGGCCAAGCACTTATGGCCCATGTATAAATCACATTCACATAGCACATCACACATAATTGATCAATAATCAACTTAAAACTTATAAAAACCCATATCCATTTTGATTAACACATTATCAACCCATTGTTGAACCCATTTGTCCACTAAAATTTTACTTGGTATATGAGCCAAACTGCAAAAGGCACTTCGTAGCAGTCCATGCTGAAATGGGCTTATCTTGCTTTAATCTAAACCCAACTAAGTTTCACAAGTGTGGGACAAATTAGCCCATGCAGTGGCCCATCAAACCCCTAGCCTAGGTCTAAAATTGATCACTTAATCAGTAATCTAAGGGGCTGTAATAGTCCCCGAAGAGCCCTAGGTTCGGCCCATGTAAGTTGGACCAAACTGGGTCAATTTGGCCTAGGGTTTGGTGCCCAAAACATGCATCAATTCATAGAGATTATGATATGGAAATTCTCATGTATGAATCACAATCAAATAATCAAATAATTAGCAACATAACATAATGAAACAACTAGGGCCGATAGTGCGATAATCTGAATCTAATCTAAACAAATTGCAGGAAACCATCGATCTGCTATCTCCACATTTATCTCTTTCTCCATCATTCTTTGTGATCTCTAGCATGTTCTCCAATGTAAGAAAATGGAAAAACCCTAATTTATAATTCTTACATCAAGAAAAAACCCTAATACATCTTGTCCAAAAGAATAAAAAAAATTAATTATAGACTGATAAAATCAATATCACATGGTGTGCATTAAACTTGCCACCAAAAAAGAATTTGATCTCCATCACACTTTCATCCCAAAATTCAAGAATTCACAATAAAACCATTCCAAATAATATCAGAAAATATAAAGATTCAATTTCAAATCATTGGCCCCAATCTGAGAACCAAACTCTCAGATTATATGCTAACTAGGTCAAATCGGCTATACTAGTTCATGATGAGTTGATCTTTCTTTCAAATCTGATTTGGTTTAGTCCAAGAACTGAATCTATTGCTTTGATACTAATGTTAGAAGGATTAGAAATCAGGTTTGACATGGCAAATCAGGTCTGGTGGCTGGCCAAATTAAAAAGTTTTCTAACCTAACGCCGGAACCAATTCTTAGTGATTGTGTAATCTGAAAATTCGAGATCGATCTTGCACTGAACTGGACCAGATTTGATCACAAATTAAAACTGATCATACTTGATGTGGAGACTACAATGCTTAGTTCCCAGAGTTGTAGTTCACACCCAATATCAGTCCCAAAATTGGCCTTCTACTAAAGATGGCATAATATCTATGTTAAGTTGATTCAACAACATTGTTTCATCAAAATTGGTCTCCAACTTGGTTGAATCAAATTGGGTTTGTAAACCTGATATGCCCTAATGTTTTTCTTGCAACAACATAGTGGAGGACCAATAGAAATCATTAAGACTAGGTTAAAATAAGGTTTTTCAGAGACAAGAGAGAAGAGAAGAGAGCAAGAGAGTTGAGAGAATGGTTGGTTTGTCCCTCCCCTCTTAGTCCCTTATATAGAGCACTCTCCTAATCTAATTGGGAGCTTGTCCAAATCAAATTTGGATCAGGACTTTATATCTAATTGATATGGATTATCTTCTTAAGAAGATAAGTGCTCTATACCCAGATCCATGCCCATTTTTTAACCTAAGTTATATGATCACTTAATTAATCATATTTGTAATGGGCTATATGCCCATTTTTTGTAATGGTTCACATCCCAATGTGTTGCATGGCCACTTTGGGCATGAATATTGTATGGCATGGAACCCACAAAGGTCTCACAGAAGTGCATGAGGGTTTGGCCCTACCTCTAGAAGAGGTTAGGCCAAATTCATTGCTCAGGGAATCAGCCTTGTAATGGTCTCTTACACCTAACTCTTGGCCCATAATCATTAGAACACTACCCACAAGGAAGGACCTCTTCCTTAATAGCAAAATGCAATGTCGCATTCTTTACTCGGATGGACCTCGTGATTAAAACTTTTTTCAAACCTTTTTCACAAAATAATAATATAAGATATAAATATATTTTTCAAATTAAATTTCAAAGACAATTAAAATTCACTACTAGCATTTTAGGTTTCCATAAAAAAGAGTGTAAAGCCTAATATTCACTTTGTGTGACAAAGGGATCGATCCTCTCACTATGATCACTTACTCAAGTAATTTTCCAAACTACCCCAACATGCCCAGATATTTGACCCTTGATGGATTTCACTAGTTGGCACATCAAAGGAAGATCAGTTCTGTTTTAACCATCTATCTCTGTTGAATTTGTTGGTTTTCTATATTTTAGTGTTGTAGGGGCATATATGTAATTTTCCCTAATATAAATATCAAAAAGCTAGTGTCTCCAGCTACAGATTTTTTACTCCATAACATTTCTTCTCTTCTCTCTTCTCTCTTCTCCCTTCCCTCATCTCATGGTTCTGACATTTTATTGTGTTTTTATAAAGAAAACATGGTATCAGAGTAATCGATCTATAGTTAGGAGCAGTGTGATCAATTCCTTTTTCTTTCTCTAGTTTTTTGTCTAATATGGATCAAATCCAAGAAAGGGTGCATCTAGTTGACGTAAGGAGACTTTTTGTGTAATTCTTCCCTTTCCCTCGTGATCGTGTGCCAAGAAAACACCAAGGGAAGGGAAGTCAAATGCTGTAAAGGTGGTTCCCAATTTTTTCCTCTCAACTTTGTGGATTAAGTATCCTTCTATACCTAGGTAAGTGGGTTATGTAGGTCTAATGACCTGTGGCTACTTTGAAAGTGTGTTTTCTCAGCTTATGTAGATTAAGTGATCCTTCTTTGTGCCTGAAAGGTAGGCTGTTCAGGTCTAAATGTTCTGTAATTGCTGTGATAACAGTTTTTCCTTAGTATTTATTAAAACTATAGTAGTTGTGTGACAAAAAATTGGTGAATTATTGCTTGAAGGGATTGTTCAAACTTGATGTTAGCACCCAATTTTTGCTTGGTCCCTTCATCCTACCTCTTCGTACCCCCCTCTGGTACTCCAAAAGCTTGAAACACAACCAGATCAACTTGAGACTTTCCAAAACCCTATAAAACCTTCCTTTGACACAATCCATAGGACAAACAAGAACCTTGATCAGACATCACCCCCAGACTTGAGAAACTACAACTTAGTTAGACATCAATTTTCATGACTAAACTGCAAAGATCCACCGTTCGTCATGCTAGTTTCCTTTTTAACGACCCCGATCTATGCGATATTCAAATTCCAACTCCAAAATAAAATCCAACATATCCATCACCCCAAGATCACTAGGAAACAATCAACTAGTGAATCTCACCACAAATCTACGATGATCAACCACAAAAACATCAAGATCCCATTCCAATGGCTCTAAATGATTACCAAGATTGACCATATCTTTCTCAGATCAGAACCATCCACTTGACTCCTCCCCTTAATCCATGCCTACTCACCAAATTTTAGTTCAAAATTCCCCTATTTGACCCATCATCAAGCCTAGATCATATTTTAGCAAATCTCATTAATTAGAGCTTACCAACTGCCATCCCAACTTAACATGACAAATCAGACCATACTACTATGTTTGGAGACCTAGAAAACCCCAGAATGTCAAATTTCACGACCAAACACCTCTATTTAACCGTTGAAAAAATAAGATTCCATTTCAAGCGCTTTCATTTGTCGAAAAACCATAATATAAGACCATAGTCTGAACTAAAACAATCATTCCACACCTTTGAACAAAGATCCATCACTTGCATTAGATTCGGGATGTTCAAGAGTGCTAACCCACCAAATTTCATCCCAAAATTCCCCCGTTTGACCCTTCATCAAACAAAAATTCTATTTCAGCAAATCTTATTGATCCGAACTTGTCAACCATAGATCTCAATCATCCCAACCATGTTTGTCTGATCAGACCTCACCATTGTGTTCAGAGACCCACAAAACCCCGGCACACCAAATTTCATGACCAGATTCACCCATTTGACCGTTAAACTAGAAAGATACCATTTTAACGCACCAGATTAAATTGCCACATCATCTGTGCCAACCTGAAGCCTCAAAAGGGTGATGGTTGGTGTCAGACCCATTCTTGATCCATTAGAACATTTGGACCGATGAAACAAAGCCTAATAGGCTTAAAATACCAAACAGACCCCCACTTAAAAACAAGAAAAGACAGTAACATTTAAAATTTCATCAAATTTATGTTTTTGCCACTATTAGCCTCAAATACGGGATTGCAACGTCTGGCATGCCCTAGGCTCCCATTGGACACACAAAACCCGTGAAAACCATCCCCAAATCGAAGAAAATATTTCACCAAAGAGGAAAGATTGACTGAGCATCTATTTCTTTGAAGAATCTTTGCTTATTTGTAGGAAAAACCTTTATTGAATTCCAGGAACTATAGCTGAGTGAGTTCAGACTCGACTCCCCTCCCATTCTCTATAAATACTTACCTAATTTGAGCTCAAGAGGGGGACTGAAGAGAGGGAGGAAAGGAAACCTGAGAGAGGTCCCAAGAGAAAGAAAGAGAATGAATGAGAGTTTTCCAACTTTTGTGGTATACCCATTCTGCTTGTAATCCCAAAATCCCTAAAGCCAAGCTCAAGCCTTATCCCTTGTCTTCCAAACATTACACCATAAATGCTCAGCCCAGCTTCTCCCTTACTCAAGTTTCATTTGAAGTCCTTTTAGCTATTGGAAATCTTTTGATAAGGTACATACAGAAAGGTGAGTCCTTTTTAAGATTTTCTAGGTTGCTTGAGGTTCTGAAATGTTGGAGAAACATTTCTTTCAATTCCTTCTTGATTGAGAATAGAGGTAGAGAGGCGAGGGTGTTAGGGAAATCAGTACCTAAGACCCGATAACATCACCTTAAAATCGGTCTTAGGAGAAGTTGAAAGTATGTTCCTCTGGATTTAAGAAATTCCTACTACCATTTCTGTTTTTCTTTGAAAGAAGCCGAGCCTGAATAACTCTTGTATTGGAATGTTATAGCAGCTTGGAGAGAGGGATGCCTAATACCTTCCCTCTCCCAATCCTTAGAACCCGAAATCTCTTGGTTGTGTGCCTTTCCCATGAAAAATGGAGCCACTATAAAAGACTTAAATCGAGTTTTTCAAATCTGAAGATGAGGGCCCATTTCCTTTAAAAAATGGGTGGCGACTCCAAACCTTTGAGTCGGCCATGAGCTTCCTGGAGCTCATAGCTGGCGACTCCATTGGGGATAACTAGAACCTTTACTGGGCGTTATTCAAACTCAATTTCTTTCCTTTTTTTGTGTTGGTAAGTTTAAGAATTGTTGGTTTGCGATTCAAAATTGCACCTCAAGGAGGCTAGGCGTGATAGACCTTCCCAGCGCAATCACCTAAAGCTATTCTCGTTCCAAAATCACACCTAAATCCATTTCCATACCTTTGTTGAAATCGCAGCCAAGGTCTCACCCTATACACTTCCTCAAAATCACACCTCATTTCACCTATGTCATAGCCTTAAAGTCTAAAATCGCACCCTCATTCATGTTAATCACAACCCAGAAGCCTAAAACCGCAATTCCATTTCAACTTCATCCCAACCTAGAAATCCTAAATCGCACCTTCTTAGAGCCTCATCGCAACCTAGAAATCCAAATCACACCTTCCTTTCAACCTCATCGCGACTCAGTCTAACCTCATCGCAACTCAGATCATCTTCATCGTAATCCAGAAGCCCAAAATCACAACTCAATCTAACCTCATTGCAACTCAGATCACCTTCATCGTAACCCAGAAGCCCAACATCCCAACTCAATCTAATCTCATCGCAACTCAGATCACCCTCATTGCAACCAAAAAGCCCAAAATCACAACTCAGTCTAACCTCATCGCAACTCAAATCACCTTCTTTGCAACCCAGAAGCCCATAATTGTAACTCAGATCACCCTTATTGCAACCCTGAAGCCCAAAATCGTAACTCAGTCTAACCTCATCGCAACTCAGATCACCCTCATCGCAACCCAAAAGTCCAAAATCGCAACTCAGTCTAACCTCATCGCGGCTCAGATCAACCTCATCACAACTTAGTTCAACTTTATCAAAACTCAGAAGCTCAAAGTTGCAACTCAGGAGCTACTCATTGCACCTTCTTCTTGCTCACCACACCTTGGAACCTACCCATTGCATTGTAGTTTACTCTTATCGCACCTAATTGCACACATCTACCCTCCCCGCGCCCGGTGTTGGCATCGCACCCTTTGTCGTAGAGCACTAAGTGTCTATCATGACTAGCCTTTAATATAGCAAAAAAATCGTACAGTTTCCGTTTGCCAGGCCCTTCCTTTTTTGTTTTTTTGGGGGTTTTTCCCCCCGCTTCTTTTCCTTTGATAATCTCTCAAAATTTGTAGTATTTGCTTTAAATGTGTTTAACTTAGTTTTGTGTAGCAATAAATTGCATTTGTTCCCTGTTTTACTCTTTTCTCCTCTTTGTTTTAGTTAAAAAGAATCAAGAGAACTTAGCTTCTATTAGATCCCCCATTGTGGCCACCTAGATACTTGTAGGATTGCTTATAAACTTAGACATGTGGCTGCATTCTCCCTTTTATTTGTTGTTTTTCTACTCATTTTTCTTGCATGCTTGAACACTCACAATTCACATACTCTCATGTAAATAGAATTAGAATCCTATTTTACCTATTAGGGGAAGGATAGTAGGTGTGTGCCTTTGGACTTTGGTCCTCAAAGGCTCCATCAAAACCTTTAAACTAGCCACCAACTGGAAGAGGCCATTTGTCCATGGGTATAGGTTTGAAGGCTAGCAACCTTGTTGGAACCTCAAAGTCTAGAACTCCCCAACAACTCCATGCATCGCACATAGAATGCCCATACATAGAAGCCTTAGATGAGTGTAAGATAGAGGAACTGTAGTGTAATTAGGACTAGGACACCATGAGTGTTGCATTATGTGTTTGCCATCTTTAGAAGAAGGATAAAAATGAAGCCCAAATTGTTTCAACCCGTTAAAAAAAAGAAGAAAAGAGAAAAACAACAACAACAAAAAAATATATGATTTGATTTTCCATTAAAAGGCACTAAACACCCTAAAAGACACCGAAGGCAATAACTAAGCCCAAATTTCTAAGCGTAAGATAAATCCTAAGTAAGTTTCTACATATCAACATCTAAAATCAAAAGCCAAATAACAATGATAATGTGAGATAAAAAAAATTGAAACCAATTAAAAAAAATCAAAATCAAAATCAAATCTACATGTTCAAACTACAATAAAAAATTTATCAAAATAAAAACTACAATTATCAAAAACTCTTATCTAAGATGACCATCTTCCGACTCCAGGTTTTCTGTCCCCTATCTTGGCTAAGTAGATGCATGACTCAATGAGCTAAGCTCTTGAGAGGTAGCATCAAAACGGCCATTTTGACCCCTTTAATTATTTTTCCCATGTCCATTTCTTAAGTAGATGCATGACTCTATGAGTTTAGCTCTTGAGAAGTAGCATTAAATGGCCATTTTGACCCCTTTCATTATTTTTCCCATGTCCATATCTTAAGTAGATGCATGACTCTATGAGCTTAGCTCTTGAAAAGTAGCACCAAACGATCCTTTTGACCCCTTTCATTATTTGTCCCATGTTCATCTTGGCTAAGTAGATGTATGACTCTATGAGCTTAGCTCCTAAGAAGTAGCATTAAAAAGCCATTCTTTTTGGGGTCTCTTATATCCTGTGACCATCTCTTGTCTAAATAGGTACCTAACTCTATCAAAAATCTACTTTGACCCATTCTAAGTATCCAATCTCTAAGTGGATCTAGTAAATATATATGGTAAAGGGTCTAGTCCTCCCTTAACCAATATCAAAAGATACTTCATTCCCTTAACTGAACTCAGGCCAAGTAGATGTTTGGCTCTATGAGTTACTCTTGAAAAATAACATTAGAAGGCCACTTGGAACTTTATACCTTCAACTCCGGGATGTCAAGTAGGTACATATATGGTGTAGGGATTGGTATTCCCTTAGCCAGTATCAAAAAGACATTGTCATGATCCTTTATAAACTTTTGAGGTCAAATATCTTGCTCCCCTCCAAACTGAGTAGATATTTGACCCAATGAATTTGCTCTTGGGGAGCAACCCAAAGTTAATAATAATAAAATGAGTGAAAAGAACAAATGTACCAAATAGCATCAAATCCCAATATCTAACTCATAATAAAAATCTATCAATCAAGTAAACAAAAATACAATAAGGGAAAGGCCCATTATTAAGCCATGAGATTCTATTGAATAAAGTCTCTTTATCAAATCCTAACTCACATAATTTCAAGTCAATTGCAAAAATCAACATTCCACAAACTTGAGAAAGTACCAAAGTCCATGAATGCTCTTTCAAATCTTAATCGAATTCCTCAAACCCCAAAAGATTTTTCAAAGCTTCTTTAAACATTGTTTTTTTTTTCTAACTTCAAGCTCAATCTTAGTTTTTTTTGTACTTTCTAAATGCTTTTTAATTTTTGATAGATGTCCACTAATTTAAGACATTCCCCTTGCATGACCTATTCTAGTTGACCATAGATTCTTTCTTTCTTTCACTTCCTTGCTAGGTTCCCTTGACCCACTCCAAGGAAGCTATCTTATCTAATCATCTAGCCTTCTTAGGACTCTTCCAATCAATAGCCACCATAGAATTGACAACCCTAGCACTTTACACCAAATCTATTACCTCAACCTCACCCATAACAAACTTACATCCTCGCAAGTCAGGTTTAACCTTGATCCATTCTTTTTAAGAATCCAATATCTAGTTAGCAAAGATATAGCAACCTCAATAGCTCTAGGTGCATACTAGGGGCAAGGCGGCTTTGTCGTGGGTTTCTGTTGTTTTTCTCCACACTACAGCATTTGCATGAACATATCACATATCATTACATGTCGCACCACTAGAACTAGTCCTTAATTTGCACTTGTTGGAAGCTTACAACATAGACTGATACCTTTATAGAACCAACAACATAGGCCCTTTAGACAATCAACTTTGACACATCTATCTAGCCTAGCTCCAATAGGACAAACACAAGTAAAAATATAAGTTCAAATCCTTCATAAACTAGAAAGAACCCATTCAGGATCATCGTAGAGCAAGCCTCTCATAAACCTCCCACCAAGCAAGAATTGTTGAACAAAGACATGAAGGACAGACGAACATCCAAGCTAGAAAAAAATAATCAAGTGCCCTTATCCAAACTTAATCCTTCCTAGGTCAAAATCCCAAAATTTCACAAGTACGATGCATCTAGTTATCCCAGAGCTCACATCCTTTTTTTATAGTACGGACAAGTTTCAGTTGGATCTAATGAATGATTGTTAGTTGTCGGCACCTGTTTTTTGCTTGCTCCTCTGCCTGAATCTCCAATTCACCCCAAACACCCGATCAGACCCTTCTGACCTCTCCAAAATACCCAAAAACCAAGAAAAACCAAATTTCACCCCGAGAGCCCTCAAATCCACCGTTAAACCTGTTTAATACCAATCCGATAGCCCCAATCGACCGCCTACTTACACCTTAACCCCTAAATCTGACCCCACCATCAGACCCAGGACCTCCCAAAACATCTACTTGTAAAATTTCATCCCAAAACACCTTCGCTTACCCCTCCATCGCATCAAGATTCCATTTTAAGGTTCCAAATTGACCGACTTCTAAATCCGCCCGATCTGAGCCCAGTTGGCCCAACCTATCCTTACCAATCATCTTAGACCACCTAAAAATCCTACCTTGTGAATTTCACCCAAAACAAACATTTTTTGCTCTCGATCACACAAAGATTTCATTTCGAGCCCCTAAATTAACCAAATAGAGCCCTCTCCAGATCAGCCCAATCTGGGACCATTTGGACCAATCTGATCCCAACAATCAACCCAGAATGTCTGTAAACCCCACCCAGTAAAATATCAGCCAAAACTACCCTCATTTACCCTTCTATCTAAAAAGATTCTATTTTGGTCAATCTTGCTAGCCCATAGACACAGACCCCCTCTATAATCAGACACATCTCAACCCTCCATTTTTAACCCAAAATCTCAACCATCCATCCAAAACTCCGGTTTGACCACCCTTTGACCCAGTTTGACCAAATGTTTATATAATTACAAAAATGCCCCATAGGTTTACCAAAAGTACAAAATTACCCCTACTTCCCATATAAATTCAACCTAAACATTTTCATTAGCCCTAATTCAAAGAATTAGAAATTCTACTATTCATCATTTCTCCCTTCAAGCGATACAAAGCGACGAAGAAACCAACGGTAGTGAGCTCTTCCCCTTACTTCCGGCCACACTCCGATCTCCCTTTTTCCTCTCTCTGATCTTCTTCCCCTTCTTCTCCGTCTCCCTCCTACTGGTGTTATCCCAGCGTCCACCCCCTCGAGTGTGAAGTTAGTTTGAACTCTCTTACTTAAGCGTTTCAGACCAACAACGTCTCACCCAGTTTAAATCAGATTTGAAATATAGCCCGAATCAAACTTTGTCAAATCTTTAGAACTGTGCAGCTTCTTTCATCCAGGCTATAGCAACTACAGCATTCGAGTTATACTTCTCCTCTTGTCCTTTCCATCCTAGATCAAAGCAAACCAAAGATACCTCCCCTGTTCTGTTGACAATTTGCTAGCCAACATCTAATTCCAATTTGAGTAAGCTCCATTAATCATCTTTTTTTTTTTTTATTTTTATTTTGCTTTCCCTTTTTTGTCATTGTGTGTTTTTGTCATTGTGTGCTCCTTGCCAAATCAACTTTCATAAGAACCCGAACTTGCTGAAGTGTATCACTGAATTGCCAATGGAACTGCGAATGTTTTTGCAAATTCAACTATTCTTTTTATTTGTTTTTATCCATTATATTTATGCAGTCATATTCATTATGTATAATTTCCTATTATGCTTTCTTGTTGATTAAATTCAAATGAAAATATGAGTCTGAACATTTTTCAACAGTAGGAGAGATTTTTTAACTTCCTCTCTCATCAAACCATTCCACCGAGTCCAAAGGTGAGGGTTTTGATAGAAAAGGGGTGAGGGAGTAATCTTTCACTCTTTTGCTCAGGCCCATGCATTCAAAAGGGGATTGGTCTGTGAGTATGGAAGAAAACATCCTTTCAAGTTGATGAAAGTTTGTTATTTTCTTTATTATTGCTGCCTTTTTTTAATCATCTATTTGCAATTATGCTTATTTTAGAATCATCATGTGGGCCCCACCTATTGTACCCGTGAGAGGGGTGCCTAACCCCTTACCTCTCCCATCTGAGTCTTACCCAGACTAGCTAGTTAGTGCCTCAGGCATTAGAGTCACTATCTAAACAAAAACCAATTTTGAAAATTAATCCTGGAGGTCCCACCGCTCCTTTTCATCTATTTGATGGGCGGTGACTCCATTTCCAGTCCAAGTGGCAAGTGAGCCATTTTACGATGTTCACAGACTAGCGACTCCACTAGGGAGTTCTTGGACTATCGGTGGGGCCCACATGGGGCCCATTTGGCTTAATTTCCATTTTTGTATATATTGCGTGCTTTTATGTTGTTTTCCTTCTATTAGAATAATAAATTCTCTCCTAATGTTTATTTGATAGTTCTTTATTGCTTTATGTCTCTCATTTCTTTATCTGCTCATGCACATTCTGCACACATCATCTTGCATTTAGATTTAGCATCCCATCGTCCTGTTAGGAGAGAGTCCGACACACTTGGGCCATCAGGACTAGGAGCCTAGTAAGACTGGTGGAAAGCTCTCAGCTAGTCATCAACCTAAGAAGCCCATATGGGTCGAGGTTTGCAGACTGGTAACCTCAACCATGGATCTAGGTGTCACACTCTGACCTCATGCATCACAATCCACATAGTACACATGTGTCAGCCTAGTTAGTTAGGGTGTCAGCCACCTCAACTTTGCTTGCTTCCATGCTCCTTATGGGACCAACATCAAATTATAACGCAAAATAAAAAAATATAAGAAAAAAGAATAAAAAGGTAAAAAATAAATAAAAATATCAAGAGGCAAAAACTAAAAAAATAAAGAATAAAAAATAGTAAAAAAGTTGTATACAAAAGGGGCAGTAAGGTTTAGTTAAGCACAAATATACATAAATGAAAATTCAAAAAATTCAAAATTCAAAAAATTAAAGAAGAGAAAGATAAAAAAGAAAAAAAGGAAGGAAAAGAGGAAAAAGTAAAAACAAAATAAAATAACCAAAATTTCAAAAAAAATTAAAAATCAAATAAAAAGTAAAAAAAGTATAATAATAAATCCAAAAAAAATTCAAAGAGAGAAAATTAAAGGGTAAGTTTTTAAATAGGAAAATGAAAAAGAAAAAAATATATAAAAAATGTAAATAAAACAGAAAATATAAAAAGTTCTGAAAAATCCAAATATAAAGTAAAGTGTCAAAAAATAAAATAAAAAACAAGAAATTATCGTAATTGAAAATAAAAGATTACAAGTGTAGAAAAAATTTAAATAAATCAAATAAGAGACTAAAAAATATGCAAAAATAGAAACACAAAAAGAAAAATATAAGAGAGAGAGAGTGAAGAAAAAGAAAAAAAAAGAAAAGGAAAAAAATGTAATGAAAAAAAAAATTAAAAATTAAAAAAATAAAAGCATAAAAAAGAAACAAAAACAAATTTCTGAAAAATACAAAAAAAAAGTGATGTTATAGAAAAAAATGAAATAGAAGGCATAATATAACAATTATAAATATATGGAAAATCAAATAAGAAATTGAAAAAAATCAGCAAAAGTAGAAGAGATAGAAAAAAAAAAGTAATACAAATAAAAAAGAAAACTGAAGAAAGAAAAGAAATAAAAAATGAATAAGATAGAAAACAAAAATAAACAAAAATCAAGTAAATAAGAGAAATTCTGAATATTTCTTTAGGGTTGTTGAGAAAATTAATTATAGCACAAATATATAAAAAATAACCAAGAATTAAAGATCTAAAAAAGAAAAAAAAAGGGAAAAGAAAAGAAAAATAAAAACAAAAACAAAATCACAAAAACTAATTTAAACAAAAATAAAACAAAAAAATTCAAAATCAAAATTAAAGAAAAAGAAAATATAATCACCTCAGGTTAATCAAATAGTAAAAAAAAAAAAGAGATTGAGATAATGGATAAGTAATAACTAAGTTGTAAAATGTGGGATGATTTGTATACAATGAAAACATGAAACAAAAAAAAGAAAAAAATATAAAAGAACAAAAAGAATGTCAAAAATTATTTTAATAAAAAAAAGACAAAAGTCCAAAAGTAAATAAAAATGAAAACATATTGAAATTCAAAAAGGCAAAAAACAAAATACAAATAAAGGGGAAATTCCAAAATCCAAGGAAAATGCAAAAAGAAAAGAAAATGGGAAAATCCAAAAATAAGAAATAAAAAATGCAAGAAAAACAAGAAAATAAAAAAAAAACCGAAATATAAGAAGTCCAAAAAATACAAAAAGGGGGGAAAATATAAAATGCATAAAAAGAAAAAAATACAAAAAAAGAGAAGAAAAGCCAAATTTCCAAAAAAAAAAGGAATGGGAAAACCTTAAGTGCAAAAAACAGCAAAAAATCCAAAATACCAAAAAAGATAAAAATCCAAAGTTCAATGAAAAAAAGAAGGAAATTCTAAATCATAAAATGGGGAACAAGTCAAGATATGAGAAAACAATGAAAATTCAAATAAAAAAGAAGAGAAAAAAAATTCCAAAATTCAAAAAGAAAGATAGAGGTGAAAGAAAAATCCAAAATATCAAAAAATTTAAAATAAAAAGAAAGGTGAAAATCCAAAGTTAGGACATATAAGAATATGAGATAATGGTGCACAATGATCTAATTGATGTTGTTTTACAGAAGTGGTTATTCTCGATGATTTAGAATTTAGAAGGCATTGCGGTTCAACCCAAATTCTTTATCATGTTTGTAGTTCTTCCTAAGACTAAATACATCTTTCAAGCGACGGTCCCACCAAACTCAGAGAAAACAACGCCGACTCATGTCCCTTATATTGACTACCTCCATCTCCAAGAAACATAGAATGAGATGTCTATCAAGTTGGCCAAATTGGAAGCCAAGAAATCTCAAACTGCTCAATCTGCTCCCGCAATGGAAACACAACCATCTCTCCCTCCCACATCCTATGTCTTTGCATCATCTTCATCACAAAACCATGGTCCCATGCCAAAAGCAACATACTAGTCATCTCCCTTTGTTTTTACTATGGGAACCAAACAAGCTCATCAGTCAAGGACATTTCCCACCCACAATTTTGTGAATTCAACCATGCCTCCACCCATTGCTACATTCTCAGGGGAAAAGAATTTGAATATTATTGCCAACTAGTCACCATTCCAAGATCCCCTCAAGATTGAAATAGAGCAGATGAAAGATGAGCTGAAGAGGCTAAAAGAAGTATAGAATTTGGGTGTTACAAATTTTAGAGAGTTGTGCTTATACCTTGATGCAGAATTTCCTGTTAAGTTTAAAATGCTAGATCTTGAAAAGTATGACGGGAAGGGATGCCTACAAACTCATCTGAAGATATTTTGCGGTGACATGTTTCAATATGGCTAAAACCAGAAGTTACTCATTTAGATGTTTCAGAAGAACCTTACAGGGAGTGCTAGAACCTGGTTTGCAAATTTGGCAGATGAAAGGAAGAGGACTTGGAAAGGTGTTTCAGAAGCATTCTTGGATCAATTTTCTTACAACATGGAGTTAGCACCTAATCGAGTAGACCTTAAGTCTATGACACAAAAGTCAGGAGAAGGTTTCTTGGATTATGTGTATCGGTGGCATGAAATGGCAGCTAAATTGTGACACCTGATGCCAAAGGAAGAGATGATACGATTATTTATTAAGATGTTGAAGGATCCCTGTCATACCTTATTGATTGCACAACCTTTGAAAGATTTTAGTGATGTCATGAAGGGAACTGTCAAAATCGAAGAGGCTCTTAGGCAAGGTCGAATCAACCCATCGATGATCCCTAGAAATTCACCATCTATTGGAAAGTCCTCTCCAAAGAATAATGAAGGGAATGAAGTGCAAGCTATATTTGCTTTTGACTCTCAAGTACATCAAGCCCATTATCCAAAAAGTTTCAAAGTGGTAGCTTATCTAGGATCTTCTCGGACCAGTTGGACTGCCCCCGAGTAGACATATTATCCCTCACCTACACAAGCACAAACATATCATCTACCTCCCATAACCCCGACCATTCATCAATCTCCTCAAAAAGAAAGAAGAAAGCTTTCCCCCTTTCCATGTGCTCATTCTCAACTGCTCCCTAATTTAGTTCAAGGTGGATTTTTCTAGCTGCTTACATGGAGGACTCTACGAGAGCCCAAACCTAGAAGTTATGCCGAGAATGCTCATTGTAATTATCATCAAGGACCCGACCACACCACCAATCATTGTTGGTAGTTGAATTTTGCAATTCAAGATTTTCTTGATGGTGGTATACTTACTTACTAGGACCATGTTCAAATGCAATAATTTATAAAAGTTAACCAGGATCCGCTACCTAATTCAGGGGGAAATTTTGACACTTATTAGGACCATCAATTTCTTAGGTGAAAGAAAGGCACTATATGATCCTAGCATTTTCATTACTCCAGATGGAACTCCAACAAATAGTCCATTCTCTCAGAGCCAAGTCATCAGTTAGTTGGACCTCTCGGCCTCGAGTAAAGCATGCTGTTAATTCTCTGCCAACTCTCAGAGGAGGTAGTCATTATAAGGTGAAAAATTTGGTGTTGTTGGAACCTCGATTAAGCAAAGTCAATAATTCAAAATTCGATTCATCATCGGTAATTGAAGACCTGACCCTTGCACAGACTATAGACTGTGTTATTGAAAGCCTACCCAAGGAGGACATCTCTTTGATCGATTCAGATGTTTCCGTAGGAGCAGAGAATAATTTGTCTGTTATTTCAAGTGTTGCCTCTGATACTAGGGCACCTTTTGTTAGACAGTTTTGTATGCCCTTAGCTTTAATCCGATTTGATGTACTTTTGTTATTTAGTGGAAATAAATAAAGTDYWTRTTTGAYTCATGTTGTTTGGTTTAATTCTGTGTAAGACCCTAAAACTGGACACTTATAGAGACTCGTGTTAGTTTTAAATATTCACAGCTGTTGGATAAGTCTGGGGAGAT